>JAZDUH010000028.1:155000-167500 GCA_036419115.1 Scarus forsteni | reverse complement strand
TAAAAAAAAAATTGAAGGCGGGCGGGTAGTATTTAGGAGCAGCGGCACGCCACTCCTAAATGAATGTAGAGGAAACTGCATTTATAGATAACCTATTTTGATGCTATTAAACTCATCTTAAAGTGTGTATTTCCATCAGGCATATATCTAAAAGGGAGACTTTTTTGTAATTATTTAGAAACTCCTCACAGTCCCTTTAAAACATCTTTCTTTTTTTTTAAATACACACACCAGAAAGTGTTATGCAAGAACTTTAATGAACTTAAAACAAATCAAACAACTTCCTAAGAATAACGTGGTCGACACCCTTGGGCTAAAAGTCTAGTTTTTCAAATATTTTGTTTTGCCATATTGGTGTTTTTTTTCATTTCTCCCTGTTGCTTTCTCCTGATGCTTTATAATTTAAAACATGAATCAGCATTATCTACATGTTTTAAGAGGTAATAATAATAAAACATTGACTTAAGTGAGTGGACCATTACATGCTGTCACAACCGAAACTCTACCATCTGTTTCGGTTGTGACAATTTTAGCTTATTTTAGCTAATAACTAAAAAATGCTACCAACCACATGGCCAGCAAATGGATGTTTGAACAGGTGTACACCCATAAAAACATAATATGTTGCATTAAACCTCCAAAAGTTTACCTAATTGCAGAGCATATGTGTTTGGTAGTGACAATTAAAAATGTTCCTGACAGATTTTCAGATTTTGGAACACATTTACTCCAAAATGATGAGAGGTAACTACTCGCCATGATGCCATGAGGTAGAGGGATGCTGAGTCTCTGCCTGATCAAAAATGCAGGGGTGTGGCTAAAACTACGCTCAACCTATGTGGTAAAACTAAATGTGTTTCGGGAGTGACATGAAAGCGTGGGACAGCATTTTTTGAATGATCTCTTTAAATTAAAAAAATTAAACCCACAATACATCCAAATCTTTTCAATGCTGTTTAAAAGAAATCAACAAGATATTTTAAAAAACATCATTGAAAAAAAATACGAAATTGTTTAAAGTATAATTTTCATAGGTCGAAATTTAGGGCTTAGGGGTTGGGACAACCACTCCCCAATAGAAAGTACACTATAAATGATGATTTTGTATATATTTAGCTTATTACTATCCATTTGCTGTCTTGTGTGTTAAATAGATCATAACAGAATCTTAGTACATATGTAAAGTCTGAATTCTTAATTGTTTTGTTACATAGTTTTTTTAGTGTGGGACCACAGTTTGGACAAATTCGGTAGAATGGCCCATATATATATACATATAAACATATAAACATATAAATATATAAATATATAAATATATATATATATATATATATATATATATACACACACACACACACACATATATATATGTATATACATATATACACATATACATATATAAACATATATAAAAGTATATACATATGTATACACATATATACATATATACACATATATACATATATACACATATACATATATATATCCACACTCTCTATCTATCTATCTGTATGTATATATATATATATGCATATATATACATATACATATATATATATATACACATCTATCTATCTATCTATCGATCTATATATATATACACATATATCTATCTATCTATATATATATATATATTTATATTTATATATATATACATATACATATACATATACACATATATATATATACATACAGATAGATAGAGAATGTCTCACAAAAGTGAGTACACCCCTCACATTTCTCTGTATATTTTATGATATCTTTTCATGGGACAGCAGTGAGGTAATGATACTATGATACAGTGTACAGTAGTGAGCGGGCAGCTTGTTCTGGTTGTTTGTTCTGGGGCGTCTGTGGCGCAGTTGGATAATGCGCTTGGTCAGTGATCGGGAGGTTGCAGGTTCAAGCCCAGCTCTGGGCGTCACATGGCGATGTGTCCTTGGGCAAGACACTTAACCCCAAGTTGCTCCCACTGCTGCGTCGGTGGCGTGTAAATGGGCACGACAGGGTGTGTATGTGTTAGAGATACTGATGGATAACTAACATAGATACTCTGAACCATCAGTGAGTGAATGTGAGTGCGAATGGGTGTGAATGAGTATGAATGGGTAGGTGTGACCTGCGGTGTAAAGCAGCTTTGAGTAGTCAAAAGACTAGAAAAGCGCTATATAAGCTCAAGTCCATTTGTTAAACAGTTTAAATTCACTGTCCCCTCAAAACAACTCGACACACAGCCATCAATGTCTAAACTGCTGGCAACAAAAGTGAGTACACCCCTCAGTGAAAGTGTCCAAATTGGCCCCAAAGTGTCAATAATTTGTGCGGCCACCATTATTTTTCAGTACTGCCTTAACCCTCTTGGGGAGGGAGTTCACCAGAGATTCACATTTTGCCACTGGAATCCTTTTCCTCTTACTAATGACCACATGATGGAGCTGGTGGATGTGAGAGACCTTGCACTCCTCCACCTTCCTTTTGAGGACTTCACACAGATTCTCAATAGGGTTTAGGTTTGGCGACATGCTTGGCCAGTCCATAACCTTTACCCGCAGCTTCTTTAACAAGGCAGTGGTCGTCTTGGAGGTGTGTTTTGGGGTCGTGACAGGGCAGGCTCCACTCAGAACAGTCTGCGATGGTCAACCAAAGAAGTTTAGTGCACGCTCTCAGCATCATATCCAGAGATTGTCTTTGGGAAATAGGCGTACGAGTACTGCCAGCCTTGCTGCAGGGGTTGAAGGGGTGGGGGGTCAGCCTGTCAGTGCTCAAACCATAAGCTGCACACTGCATCAAATCGGTCTACCTGACTATCGTCCCAGAAGGTCTCTTCTAAAAATGATGCTCAAAAAGTCTGCAGTTTACAGAAGACAAGCAGACTAAAGACATGGATTACTGGATCCATGTCCTGTGGTCTGATGAGACCAACATGAACTTATTTGGTTCAGATGGTGTCATGCATGTGTGGCAGCAACCAGGTGAGGAGCTCAAAGACAGGTGTGTGCTGCCTACAGTGAAGCCTCGTGGTGGGAGTGTTATGGTCTGGGGCTGCATGAGTGCTGCCAGTACTGGGGAGCTACAATTCATTGAGGGAACCACAAATGCCAACGTATTGTAACATACTGAAGCAGAGCATGATATCCTCCCTCTGGAAAAGGGGCCACAGGGCAGTTTTCCAACATGATAATGACCCATAAACACACCTCCAAGATGACCACTGCCTTGTTAAAGAAGCTGCGGGTAAAGGTTATGGACTGGCCAAGCATGTCGCCAAACCTAAACCCTATTGAGAATCTGTGTGAAGTCCTCAAAAGGAAGGTGGAGGAGTGCAAGGTCTCTCACATCCACCAGCTCCATCATGTGGTCATTAGTAAGTGGAAAAGGATTCCAGTGGCAAAATGTGAATCTCTGGTGAACTCCCTCCCCAAGAGGGTTAAGGCAGTACTGAAAAATAATGGTGGCCGCACAAAGTATTGACACTTTGGGGCCAATTTGGACACTTTCACTGAGGGGTGTACTCACTTTTGTTGCCAGCAGTTTAGACATTAATGGCTGTGTGTCGAGTTGTTTTGAGGGGACAGTGAATTTAAACTGTTCAACAAGCTGCCCACTCACTACTGTACACTGTATCAAAGTGTCATTACCTCACTGCTGTCCCATTGAAAGATATCATAAAATATACGGAGAAAAGGGAGGGGTGTACTCTCTTTTGTGAGACACGACAGATAGATAGCTAGATAGATTCAGCTGTCTTTATGGGCACCGAAGGAGGTGCGACAGGCACACATGCCAAGCAGGAAGAACACTACCTGTACAATGCTTCGACTTCAATTAATTCATTCGAAGAGACATGCAATGATTTATGAGTCTGGTTTAAAGAGATATTTTGTTATTTTCAAGTGGGGTTGTGTGAGGGATATGGTTTAGCCTGGTATCAGCAGATACAAATGTAATTATCAGAATATGAGTGACAGCAGATATCAAAATTACTGCCGATATTTGCCCATAAATATTAGTCATAAACTTACATATACAGGCTGTACCACCCTCAAAATACTTGAATGTAGCATTTTCACCTCGTTTTTTCTGATGGTTTACATTTTAAAAACAACAGTGTCCTCTATTAGAGAGTTAAATATTGTTTCCCTTGGCCCCCATTTATTTTTAACACAAATATGCACTGACAATGAGAGGAACAGGTCAGTTCAAGTAATTGAAGATACCTTGTACTACAAAAAAATATCAGAATATTGGCGATAAGTTTGGAAATATATTGGCAAAAATCCATGTGCATCCCTAATTGAATGTTTGATTTATAGATGTAACTACTATTTCTCTTACCATTTCTCCAATTGTGCCTTTGTCACAGTACGTATTATTTACCTTTTCCACAAGAAACAAGTACATTCATTAATGTACATTTAAAAAGCATGTGTGTAGCTTTTGATTGTTGAACCAGATCTAAAATAACTTCAAATACAGGTTACCTTGCTTGCCAAGTTGTGGTGCTGTGTGTGTGTGTACCAGTGTTAGCTTTGACAATTTTTCCTTTTAATTTAGTTATAGTCTTTTTTCCCAAAATATATTTTGGTTTTACTTATAATATAGTCATCCAAATTTCTTTTATTTTAGTGTTGTTAGTTGATGAAATTTCAAAATAATTTTAGTCGATAAAATCTACTTAATTATTAAGTGTTAAGTGTAATTTCTTTAGACATGTTGTACTCTGCGATAAAATGAAACATCTAATCACCAGTTACTGAATGCAAGTTAAGTTAGGATGTATAAATTGTACTTATGTTGCATGATCGAGCTTCCCAGTTACAATGCCAAAATTGACAACAAACATTGGACCTGCTCTACATGAATCAGGGTCCCCACTCTTTTCTAGAAATTATTTTTCAGGATGTCATACAATTAATTGGAAAGTAATTAGCTACAAACTGCATGAAAAGTTGCTGATCTCTTTTCTGAGGAAAAATAAGTCCTTACTGTGGTCTGAAAAGTCTGTAAAGTTTGAGACGAAGTCATGGAAACACTAGGTGGCAGGATTGCTCTGTGGGAACATGCAAATTTGATGGTCTGGCAGTGCCACATGGGGCATTGCACAGGCTGGCTGGAGGAGGAGAATCTCTGCAGCAAAAACGTTTTTCTCAGTTCCATATGTTTTCCATGACTGGAAAATTGGTCAATCTTTTTCCATGTTTTCCAGGATATGTAGGAACCCTGATAAATACATCAAAGGACCTCTTTCACAATACATGTAATTTTGCCCACAGCCGAATTTTTGGTTTATTGTGTGGTATTTGTAGTACACCCAGAGACTCCCAAGAATATACCTTTAGAAAATCCAAAAGTCATCCAGGGCCTGTACTATGACCTATTTTATGATCATTGCCATAGCTGTGAGCCAAGGTGCACACTTTACTCCAAAACTTACTCAAACACAAATAATAAATTATCAAATTGGGTCAAATCACCTTCACTGAAGTCTGGTGCATCTTTTGAAATCAAATGTAAAGCTAAGTATTACAATTGAAAGAAGTTATTGAATTTTAACTGGAAAAAAAAAAAGTTTTTTTTATGATTTTTTCAACAAATTCAATTCTTTAGAGATGTGTCTGACCAACTTACAGTTGTTGTACAACTAAAATACTTACAAATTATTTGGCCACATATATATTCTCAAAGTGGGAAAAAAATTATCAAACTCTGAGACCGGTAAAGTTGTTCAATTAACAGGTTGGGTTACTGTGGAAGAATCAGGATACTGTCTGATTGATTGTCAGGATACTGGGGCATCGGTGGCGCAGTTGGATAGTGCGCTTGGTCAGTGATCGGGAGGTTGCAGGTTCAAGCCCAGCTCCAGGCGACACATGGCAATGTGTCCTTGGGCAAGACACTTAACCCCAAGTTGCTCCCACTGCTGTGTCAGTGGTGTGTAAATGGGCATGGAAGGGCGTGAATGTGTTAGAGATACTGATGGATAACTAACAAAATAACTCAGAACCATCAGTGAGTGAATGTGAGTGCGAATGGGTGTGAATGAGTATGAATGGGTAGGTGTGACCTGTGGTGTAAAGCAGCTTTGAATAGTCAAAAGACTAGAAAAGCGCTATATAAGCTCAAGTCCATTTACCATTTATTTACTGTTCCATGTCTTGTATTATATCAAGGGTAATGTTTTATTTCATGCAATTTGCAGCAAATGGATGTTAACTTCAATTTAGTATTGTGCATTCAATTGAATTATATTTTTTTCATATATTCTATATATGAAATATATATATTATATATATTCTACATGAAGTATCCAAACATGAGACATCACCCAAACTGAAGTTTGAAATCTTCTCAGATTCTGACTGCCATGCATGGACTGGCTGGACATTGGTGCAATTTCAGAACATGTATGCCATGTGTGAATCTGATCTTGTTTCAGGTTCAAGTGATAGTTCCAGAGCAATAGATTTGCTTCTTTACTTTTGGGCAAAACTGAAAACAAACCTTTCATGGAATCAAATGACCATGCTTACTAATCTTTCCCAAGCTACACTGTCAAGATATTTTCATACAATTGCAGATATTTTGAACACAATAGTTGTTCCCAAATACATTGGCACAAATCATATTTCACGCCACGATGCCATAACTCACAACACTGTCTTTACTAAAGCTTTTTATGGTGACCAGGTCACTCTTATCTTAGATGGTACATATATCTACCTCAACAAATGCAGTGATCATCAGTTTCAAAGGGCATCTTACGGAGGACAGAAAAAACGAAATTACCTAAAATTCATGTCAGTTGTACTGCCTGATGGATATGTTTTAGACACTATTGGCCCGTACCATGGTAACGTAAATGATGCAACAATAACTCGGCTCATCATGGAAAAAATTGAAATATTGAAATCTTGGTTAGAAGCAAATGACAATATGATTGTAGATTGCGGTTTCAGGGATGCCTTAGATCTTCTTGCTAAGTTGGGGTATGATGCTAGAATGCCGTCATTTTTACCAACTGGTAAATCCCAATTGGATTCCTCAACAACCAATAGTGATCGTTGCTGTACCAAAACAAGATGGATAGTAGAGTCCTACCATGGGCGTTTAAAGAAGTGGATGTTGTTTAAGGAACAACTTCCCTCAAATTATTTCGTTGAGGTCATTGGCAAATTAGTGTGCATAGTAACTGCATGTCTCAATGCCTTCAGAGGACCAATATATGTTTCAGATCCAGATCGAGAGGAACGAGATACTAAGATGGCTCAGCGTATGCTTTCACTTCTAAAAAAAGACAATGTTTTGGCAAAACGAGTTGCAGAAGACCCAAATATGTCACATAGAGCTCATAGTGAATGGCAGAAGCTTGAAGCATCTGATATCTCGTTCCCTCATGTGGATCTGGAATACCTTGAGACCATAACATGCGGTACATACCAAATCAAACAGTCCCCTGGCTACATTGCTGAGCATCAAAAAAATGATGGTGACTATGAGATTTGGGTTTACCAGCATGATGCTGATCTCATTAGGGGACAGATTCATTCTCGTCACAGATCTCAAATAAAATATAATGTTTGGATTCAATTTGACAAGAATGCATCAGATGATCCTGTGAAGGCATATTATTGTCTCTGTCCTGCTGGAAAGAGAACCTCTGGCATGTGTGCACATGTTGCATCTGTAATCTATTATTGGGATATTATAAACATTTTCAAAATCAGAAACCCCTCCAACCATACACAAGCAAATTCAAAGACTCCATTCTATGAAATAACCAGCCAATCATACATCTTATGGATTTCTCAGATCCCCTTTCCCTCACTGTAGTTCCAGTCTACAAATTAAAATTGTCCAAGCCGTTGCTATGCAAAAAGACACGAAGGCCATAAAACAGATTACATGTATATATAAGAACTAGAAACAGAAATTGACAGAAGTAATGTTTATGTATTGCTGTCATTGTAGATATATACAATCTGATTACAACAATCCAAAACTGCATCGGTTTTTACTTGTATCAATGGCTCAATATTATCTCATCACAAAGGCATAATATACAGGGCCTTTGTGGCTGTTCAATAAAATAAATAACATTTCATGTGAAATGTTTGTTTTGAATCTAGCATTCAAATTCTAAAAGAAATCATACTTAAAGGATGAATTCTGAACAAATCTTTAAAGGTTCCCTGATATACAAGATATGGAACAGTATCGTGATTCTACCAAAGTAACCCAACCTGTTAATTGAACAACTTTACCGGTCTCAGAATTTGATGATTTTTTTCCCACTTTGAGAATATATATGTGGCCAAATAATTTGTAAGTATTTTAGTTGTACAGCAACTGTAAGTTGGTCAGACACATCTCTAAAGAATTGAATTTGTTGAAAAAATCAAAAAAAAAACTATTTTTTTTCCCAGTTAAAATTCAATAACTTCTTTCAATTGTAATACTTAGCTTTACATTTGATTTCAAAAGATGCACCAGACTTCAGTGAAGGTGATTTGACCCAATTTGATAATTTATTATTTGTGTTTGAGTAAGTTTTGGGGTAAAGTGTGCACCCTGGCTCACACCTATGGCAATGATCATAAAATAGGTCATAGCACAGGCCCTGGATGACTTTTGGATTTTCTAAAGGTATATTCTTGGGAGTCTCTGGGTGTACTACAAATACCACACAATAAACAAAAAATTGGGCTGTGGGCAAAATTACATGTATTGTGAAAGAGGTCCTTTATAAAGAGAGCAGCTATGACTGGATCGCTCCTCAACTTATCCCACCAAGCTAAGGAAGCCGTGATTGGATGCCCCTCTAACTGATCCAACCTTTCCACACCAAAGAAGCTGTGGTTGGATATATTCCTAAATTGTCTCTACTTTCTACATGACCAAATTAGGTCTTATTGGATTTAGTTTCTGTCGAATATTTTTATCTAGTTTTTATTTGTTGATGAAAATGTCAGTTAATCATGAAGGGAAAAAAGGTTGTTGACAAAAAACTTTGATGAAAATAATTGGTCAACAAGTTAACACTGGTGAGTGCAGCCCAACCTGGATTTTGTTGATGGGAACCTTCTTCTCCTGGAGCTGGCCCACCATCCCGGCCTCCTCTGAGGGGAGCAGCAGCAGCAGGGCCTCCCCTCCTTCCTTGTACCTGGCAGTCCGTCCCACCCTGTGTATGTAGGTGTCTGCATCCTCTGGGCAGTCGAACTGCAGCACCCAGTTGACAGCGGGGAAGTCGAGGCCTCTGGCGGCAATGTCAGTGGCAAAGAGAACAGCACTCTGCTTCTTCAGGAAGTCGTTGTAGACCTCCATCCTCTTCATCTGCTGCTGTTTGCCATGCAGTGCCAGGATGGGCATGCCGGGTCGAAGGCGACAGAAGGCCCGGAACAGGTACTGCACCTCCTTGCAACAGGCGAAAAAGACGATGACTTTCTTCTTCAGGTGGCTCCTGATGAACGAGAAGAGCATGTTGACCTTCTGGTGGAGGTCACACACAACATAGCTCTGTTCAAGGGTGGCAGGTGTGCTGAACTTTGACCTCTCGTGCACCCACACATATTCTGGGTCTTTGAGGCTGAGCCGGGCCAGGTCTTTGACAGACTTCGTCTGGGTGGCGGAGAATAACAGTGTCTGCCGGGACTTGGGGAGGTTCTCCATAATTGCATTGAGAGTATCTAGGTCAGTGACAGACAAGAGTTTGCATGATTAGCAATTCAAAAATGTTCTAATAAAATATTTGAAAAGCTTGCAACAGGTTTGCAAAAATGTATATTTTGTATTTCTGTTGGTTTCATGTACTTTCTAATAGACTTTAAACATTTTTTTCATAGAAAAGACAGATTGCCCCTGAAAATATCATGTGGCAACTGGCAATGTCAATAGAAGGTATGCTTAATGCTACAATAATTTAGTGATCAGGCAAAAGAAAAAACAAAAGTAGGAAAAAACAAAAACAAACAACAAAACAAAGTATTCATCCTTCAGCTGAGTGCAATGCTTCCTGTTTCATCCGTATATCTTCAAAGGGTTCAAAGGGTTATTGGATGTTTTATTTTATCAATTTGTAAAACACAACTTCAGAAATTTAGGAAAACATAAAAAATGTCTTACATTTTACACTTCACGTTTAAGTCAACTACATTTACAGTAGATTTTGTCACCTAAAATGTTGTGAAATTTGATCAACTAAATCTCGACTAAGATGAAAGAAATTTAGATGACTACAGCCAAAATATATTTTAGGATAAAGGCTATAACTAAATTAAAAAGGAAAACAACTGTCAAAGTTCACACAGGAGCACACACACACACACACACACACACACACAGTGTTTCCTCTACACTCATTTAGGAGTGGCGGCCCGCCGCTCCTTCAAAAATTATTATTTCTTTTAAACTGCAAATACACCACCGCAGCATCATGTCGCCGCCTTCCCAGCAGAGTCCTGCATTAAGTCGGGTGTAAAAAGGCCACAGCTGTTAAAATAGTGCTGAGTAGAGTTACTACTTTTCACCAGCAGATAGTGGACAGGTGACAGGTTTCTATTCAAAGTTTTGGCCTCTGTTTATTTTGAAACACACACACCGGACCGAGGGGCGCAAGTGTGGCTGTAGAGCGGAGCAGAGAGAGAGACAGAGACAAAGTGATAGAGTAAGAGTACTAACAATGCTGAGAGTACTTTGTCAAGTACTGGCTGACTCTGAATCTGAGGAATATTTACTCTCTGAGGATGACGGTCAGTCATCCAGTGAGGACAAAACTGGCGGTGCATGTGCGCGCAGCGGGAGCGGGTCCGCGCGCCATTACAGTCCCCAGGCAGTACATACCGAGACCGATGCTTTGCCTCCCTGGGGCCGGTGAGTGTCGAGTAGGGGACTGGTCTGGGATGCAGGGAAGCTCAAAACAGAGAAAAGTGACGGTGGGAAATGAGAAAGACCGCGGAGCTCTGGGCAGACGAGAGAGAAGCCGGGGGTAACAACCACAGTCAAGGCAGCAGAGGCGTTCATGCTCGGCCCGTAAATTACAGTGATGATGATAGGTGGGAAAACTAACCACTTTGAAATAGAGCCCGACTGATTAATCGGCCGATTATAGCCCTTTTGAAAGTATCCAACATCGGCCAGAGTTTTGCCGATGTTACGCCAATATATTCTTAATTTCTCATAAAAAAAGCAAACGCTGTTCGGTGTCCAAGCCGCGCAGAATGATGACGCGGAAGACGACTGCGACGCTCGTTGGTAGCGGGTCGTGTTAGCTCTCTGCTGATGCTGTGTGTGTGGATGACTCGCCCACACTCACACGGAGTTACTATTTTAGGCCTGAAATTCCGACATGACGAGCCACTTTCAGCGGTGCTGCGTGCACAAAGTTCCGCTGCTGCTGAACACAGAGAGACGACCAGTCTCTCTGCTAGTCTGGCTACCAAAGCAGCTTCACAGACAGACCGGGACCGCCGAACAGTTTTCTGACCGACGCAACCTCTGTCGTTGTCAATACTGATGAATTGGACCTTCTGGTGGCAGGGGATCAGTTTAGCCGTGACTGTTTTATTGTGATTATGATGGAAATCTGGCGTTATCTGCTCGTTCCCGACACGGCAGCTAAGCTAACTAGCGAGCGAGCTATCTGTGCTAGCTGACGTCACAGATGTCATAGACGTCATCAGCAGACTCGTCCAGGGGAGACTTCATCGTAGCTGGGGACTTTAATCAGGCTGTTTAAATAAGTTTGTGAAATATGTGCGATGTCCCACAAAATATTTTGATTTCCTCACGCACATTACCCCATGTTGATAGTAAAAAAGTGGTTTTACCTGAACTAAAACCTGCTTCTGATACACTAATAAGGACTAAAAGGCAGATATGACAAATAGTTCATGAACAATCTCTATATTTACATTTTTAAAAAGGTAATTTGTTTTATTTTGCAGGAACTTGGCTCAGTTTAACACACTCTTTAATATTGTACCTGAAAGCTGCAGAGAAGGAAAATAAAAGATGCTTATGAAAAGAATGTTACCTTAAGTGTTTTTGTTTCTTTCCTGTTTACAACTTTTTAAAAAGTTGTTCTATCTTTACTATATTCTTCATCTAATTTTCATCAACAAGAAGTACAAGATACAGAATGACTCTTTAAGTTTAGTATAACAAATACTAATGGACAAACTATTGTGTATATATATATAATTCATTTTTATATATCGACCGATTAATCGGTAATCTGTATTTTTTTCTGACAAATATCGGCATCGGCCTCAAAAAATCCATATCGGTCGGGCCCTACTTTGAAACTATAGCCTTTTTAAATCTTTATAGCAAAATTGAATATTTTCTTGAAAAATTATGGTGCCTAAAGGGTTAATAATCCACTTTTAAATGCAATCCAGTCTTTTGAAGAGAGAGTGTAAACAGCTGGTTAAAATATATTGCTGGATAAATCCTAAAAACTGACTCTAATGTGATGTGTATTTTCCTGATATAGTCTGCAGGCA
>JAZDUH010000028.1:122500-150000 GCA_036419115.1 Scarus forsteni | reverse complement strand
CCTATTTTGGCTTCTCATGTAAAAGACGAGAGAACAGTGAGAAGATTGTGGACAAAACAACAACCGTGTGCAAAATATGCCGCTTCAGTTCGCCACACGGCGGCGAGTACAACTCGAACTGAACTGCTGACAGGCAGCGGCTGTATTGTGACGTCCGTCAGACGTTAAATAAGGTGACTCTGACTTGGGAATACCTGCTTTTAATTAACAGTCACGGTGGGCAGTGCCCACGCCAACTACAATTTTAATTCACGAACAAAACAATGAGTAGTAATCTCTTAACCTCCTGCTAAGGGCTCTCCCTCCTTGCGAACACACACTAACTCTCTCCTCTGAACTCTGACCCGCTCGACCCGCCTACCTGGCCCCTTCACTGACCGTCAATTTATAGGAAACATTAAAATCCACATTGATAACATAACAAACGGTAGAACTGCTACTGTGTGTTTGTGTAAGTCTGCATAAAAAAAACAATGTTTGATTTTTGCATCTACTGTTGAGTTGACAGAATTTGATCATACTTGAAGATCAGAAGTATATGCACTGTTATAAGCTAAATATTATAGTTCACAGTTCAGACATTTATAGGTCTAAACTGCAGCTCTGAGGACTGCTATTTGTTTTCCTCTTCATTCAAGAATGTACTTATTCTGATTGTTACAACAACAAAGCACTTTTTATTGAGATTTGATGTTTGTATTTGCACTGTAGTCTAAACAAGGCGAAAAACTTAAATTTTGTTTTTTTTTTCAAAGAGCATTTATTTTGCACTGATGCAGCATGTCTGCATTAGGAAGAAATTAAAGAAAATGCGATTTTTACACAACTTCCTACCGTTGGAGAACTGCACATTTCAGGGTGGCCTTTTATTGTGGACAGTCTAAGGTACACCTGTGCACTAATCATGGTGTCCCATGAGCATCTTGATGTGGCACACCTGTGAGGTGGGATGGATTATCTCAGCAATGCAGAAGTGCTCACTATCAAACATTTAGACAGATTTGTGAACAACATTTGAAAAAAATGGTAATATTGTGTATCTGGAATTAATTTTAGATCTTGGAGTCCATCTCATGAAAAATGGGAGCAAAAACAAAAGTGTTGCGTTTATATTTTTGTTGAGTATATATAGGTGTATATATGTATATATATGTATGTGTATATATATGTGAATATGTCTATATGTATATATATGTATATTTGTATATGTATGTTTATATATGTATATATGTAAATATATATATATATATATCTACATATATATGTATATATATATGTAAATATATATATCTACATATATGTAGATATATGTGTGTATATAGATGTATATGCGTGTACATATGCATATATATATAGAAATATATATGTGTGAGTGTGTATATGTATATATGTATATACATGTGTATATGTGTATTTGTGTATATATGTAGATATATCTATATATATATATATCTATATCTATATCTATATATATATATATATATAGATATCTATATCTATATCTATATCTATATATATATATATTTATTTTATTTTTTTAAGTGTTTTTTTCCCAAAAACTTTGTCCATACATATGTTGCACCATATGGAAGGTACATATATCTTGTATAGTGCAGTCAATATTCAGATTGTAATTTCTGCCTGTTCTTGAAATGTTTTTTCTACTCCCAAAATGTGTCACAACCGAAACATAGCAACACACTGCAATAAAAGGTATTATATTAATATGTTCATATTGTACTTTCATGCCCCCTCTAAAGAATATTTTTACAAATTTTTCTTGAAAAACAAAACAAAATCAATAAAAATGATATTTTAAACATTTTTCAAAGTTCAATTTCTAAGACTCAACAGAGTCAAAATCCAATCTTTTCTTGTAAAATGAATTCCACTGATTATATAGATCTTAGAGTTAATGAGTTATGAAATTGAACATACATTTAAAGAATAATCATCAGAAAATGTTAGTTGATGACTCAATATCTTTTATTTTTTACAAAACACCCAGTGTTTCGGTTGTGACTGCACTATTTTGGTGGTGACCACTATTTTTTTGTTTGCAATGTTGTACCATATTCCCTCCAACTTATTGCTTAATATTAACTTCTGACATGTCTTACATTACATTGCATTACATTGGGAATATTATGAACACAAATGTTTATAATAATAACCCATGAGCCCGCGACTGTCGTAATGCTGCGTTCCAGTAACCTCTGAACCGGGAGTGACATCATCTCTGACTTATCGGCGTTCCAGTTGAAGTCAGAAAAAAACATGCAGATCTACCAGGCTATTGTTAGCTGTTGTTAGCACGCTCTGCGTTGTTGTCCACAAATATCACATGAAGAATGTGATTATCACTATGGCAGCATTTTTGTAAGTATAAGTCTAACAATACTATGTATACAGCTGATCTAGAGCGACACACCCCAGTCAGAAGTGCAAATAAATTGATTATTACAGGAGCTAAATAACTGTTCACACTGGGGGCATCCATCTTCCATTGTCAACTCGAGGGTGGCGAGGTTTCACCGAGCTCCCAGTACGAAATTCCGACTCCGGGGGACGTTTCAGTTGTAGTGTCCTACTCGGAACTCGAAAATTCCTACTTCTGACTACAACTGGAACGCACCAAAAGACCCAAGCCAAAGCGTGTGTTTGTTGTGATGCTAATAAATGCAGCTCGGACCTACGTCAGAACTCTGCATTGCTTTACAACTTCTTTTTTCAACAACTTACAGGATGCAAAGCGACGAGGTAATGTATCTCTTTCTAGTTACGTAGCGGTAGTTTTTGATGTGTGACAACAAACAATTTTTGGAAAACTTAGTATCGTAGTTTTGTAGCTGGCTATGTATCACTACTTACGGCCCGGTGCTCTAAGACGTGTCCGAATGATATAAATTTGCTCTAGGTTTAATTGTCTTGTTCCTGAAGTTGAGTATCCAGGCCAGTCCAGCCCTGTCTGACCTGACCGAGAAGCTAAGGAATAGCATTTATAGATAACCTATTTTGATGCTATGAAACTAATGGATAAGTGTGTATTTTGATCAGGCATATACCTAAAAGTGAGACTTTTTTGTAATTATTTTGAAACTCCTTTTGAAACAGTCCCTTAAAACACTGTCTTTTTTTAAAATACACACACCAGAAAGTGTTATGCAAGAACTTTAATGAACTTAAAACAAAACAAACAACTTCTTAAAAATAACATGGTGAACACCCTTGGGCTTAAAGTCTAGTTTTTCAAATATATTGTTTTGCCATATTGGTGTTTTGTTAATTTCTTCCTGTTGCTTTCTCCTGATGCTGTATTATTAAAAACATGAATCGGCATTATCTACATGTTTTAAGAGGTAATAATGATCAAACATCGACTTAAGTGAGTGGACCATTACATGTTGTCACAACCGAAACGATCGTGTGACAATCGAAACTCTACCATCTGTTTTGGTTGTGACTGTTTCGGTTGTGACAATTTTAGCTAATACCTAAAAAATGCGACGAGGCACATGGCCAGCAAATGGATGTTTGAACAGGTGTACACCCATAAAAACATAATATGTTGCATTAAACCTCCAAAAGTTTAACTAATTACAGAGAATGTGTTTGGTAGTGACAAATATACATATCTATCTATATATATTAAATAAAAATTAATATAATAATAATAATAACAATAATAATAATTACTATTATTATCATATTAATTTATCTATGAATATATATATATATATATATATATATATATATATATATATATATATATATATATATATATATAAATATATATATATATAAAAATTAATATTATTATTATTACTATTATTATATTAATTTATATATATATATTAATATTAAAATAATAATAATAATTATTATTAGTATTATTATTATTGCAGACTACAAAATAAAACTAAAAAGTGCTGTCAGAATTAACACGTCATTGACCCACCTGCGAAGCCCATGTCGAGGATGCGGTCTGCCTCATCCAGGACCAGCATGTGTAGGTTGGAGGCGGTGAAGCTGGCGGTCTCGTCCATGTGCTGGAGGAGACGTCCTGGGGTGCAGATGACTATGTTGGTGCGGTGGATCCGCTCAGACTCGTTCTTCAGGTCTTTCCCACCTATGATCAGCCCCGCGGAGAACTCGTGGTTCTTCCCAACTTTGCGGAGGACCTCGAAGATCTGGTAGGCCAGCTCCCTTGTGGGCGAAATGATGAGAGCACCGAGGCCGTCCATGGCGCTCCACTGCTGCCGGTAAAGGCACTCCAGCACCGGGATGAGGAACGCCAAAGTCTTCCCGGAGCCGGTCTTCGCTGCGCCCAGGACGTCTTTGCCTTGTAAGGCGGTGCCGATGGTCTGTCTCTGGATCTCGGTGGGCTGTCTGTACTGAGCCTCTTGAAGACCCAGCAGGGTTTTTTTAGACAGTGGAAAGTCAGAAAACTTGACAGCCTGCTTCGCGTCGATGTCAGCGTATCTCCTAACCAGCCCGGCGATGTAGTCCCGTTCGACCTGCCACTCCGGCTTCTTCCTCTGGACCCTCTCTCGCTTCACCCGGGCCTTCGTCTTGTTGTATTTTTTCTTCCATTTTTCAAAGTTTTTCACGGGGTCGGCGATGATTGTCATTTTCCCTGATTTGGATTCAGAGCTGGAGTCCTTTTTCCCCATGGTTGGTGAAGAAAACAGCGTTAAAATACTAACTGACGCCTGACTGTTCGTAAACAGCGTGGAGAGGAAACGCCGTCGCAGTGGGTATGACCTCATCACAACGCGCCTTGTACTGAGTGTTTGTTCCGCCCAGAAATTTGCCTGAAAGGTTGGCACAGACGTTCTCATCAGCCAGCCAGCGGATGACACATTGTTTTTAAAAGATCAACACCAAATACCAATAGTCATTAACAAAATTCAGAAGTTCTCCAAAGCGTCAGGATTAATGTTAAATATTAAAAAATGTGAGTTACTGGGAATACATGGGGTCAGGGGACATTAGTATAATCCGTTTTTCTGTCAATACCAATGAACAGAAAAAGTGAAAATGGAGCCTTTTTTCCTTTTTTCGTTTTCTAACAAAAACGAAAAAACGGTTTTTTCATTTTTTAATTGAAAAAGGAAAAACGAAACCAACACAATCAAATTACGGCCGAATTTCGGTTTTTTTAATTTTCCTTTTCCGTTTTTTCGTTTCAGGTCTCAAAACGAAGAAACGGAAGAGCGCGATCATAGGTAAACTGGCCTCCCTACCAAAATAAAAGCCTTCCTGATAAATGGGTAATAAAATATACATTACGTTAAATGACGCTTTTATCTCTGTACAGTGTTTATTATATACACTGCTATGATAATCTTAGTAATATAATAATAATAATAATAATAATAATAATAATAATAATAATAATAATGATAATAATAATAATAATAATAATAATAATAATATCCATCAGAGACAATAAGAGACATTTTATGCGTGGAAACGAGATTGTTAATGCTTGGCTACGAGTCAGTTCTCCTTCGTGAAAAGTGTTGATGATATGGCTTTTGATTATGAAATGCGTGTATCATTTTAACTTTGTGACATGCCAGCTGCATGGCGTGTGCTGATGGGCGACATCAACCTACGCTGGGACTGAAAACAACTTACTAGCTACCGATCGCGGGTACAAGCAGCTGAAATTAACTTCCTCTGCAGGATGGCTGGGCTTTTTCTCAGAGACGGGGTGAGAAGCTCGGTCGTCCGGGAAGAGCTTGGAGTAGAACCGATGCTCATCCACGCTGTTCTCCTCGTTGAGAAGTGCCAGGTGAGGTGGCTCGAACAGAACGTTTCTCCCTTTCGCCCAGTAGATGGCAGTATGAGCCAATTCATAAGAATATCCAGGACTCAACTGAGGGACTCTGTCAGCTGGCCTGAGAACGCCTCAGCGGTAGAAGTTGGATGGACAGACGGACAGACGGATGGATCGTTTACTTTTCCCAACCACAGCACTCAGTAGCCTACGGGTATTCTAGTTAATCTAACCTCTGGTGGTTGTTTTGGGCAAAATTTAGAGAGTGACATCATTTTCGTTGATGTCGTTCTTCCCCTCTTCCATATAGTCCAGATGGAAAGGGGGGTCCACGCGCACCCCCCGGATTTTTGTTCGCCACCTGATTTTTTTTTTTTACTCCTTAGAGTGTCTATTTTCAGAATCTGGTGGTTACCAAGCTGAAATAGGGTGCCAAAAGTTTTTTTTGTGCTTCATTGCATCCAACCCCAAAAAATGAAAAATTGAAATATGATGTAGAAATAGGCATAACTTTAGATGTAAACAACATACAGAGACAAACCAATACATTTTCCTCATATATTTTTGACATTTGATGACATTTAGACTCTATTTCTGGTCAAAAACAGCAAAAAAAAAAAAATGGCCAAAAATGCCTGTATGACCATCTATCTTTTCATTTTTTCAAGCTCACTGGTTGACTTTTATTAACCACTAGTCTTTTCTTAATCCTTTAAGTGTCTATTTAAAGATTATATTGAGTGCCAAGCTGAAACTGTGTCCAAAAGCCATCATTGAATGCCTGTGACCTTCTGCATTATAAAGCAGCTTCCTTGTATAAAGGACATCAGCTCGTGGGCTCAGGAACTCTTCAGAAAACCATCGTCAGTCAACACAGTTCACTTCTACATCTACAAGGTCAAGATCACACTCTACCATGCAAAGACAAAGACAAATATCAACAACATCCAGAAACACCGCCGGCTTCTCTGGGCCGAGCTCATCTGAGATGGACTGATGCAAAGTGGAAAAGTCTGCTGAGGTCTGAGTCCACATTTCAGACTGTTTTTGGACATCATGGAAGTGGTGTCCTCCAGGCTAAAGAGGAAAAGGACCACCCAGACTGTTATCAGAGCAAAGGCCAAAAGACAGCATCTGTGATGGTATAGGGGTGTGTTAAATTATTACTTCAGAGACATGAAGACACATTCTGCTCGAGTTTCAACAACAGGGACTAGACTGACCTACTGCAGTCCATGCCAGTCCTCTCATTGTTTTGGAAAACTCTGATTGTTGACATCATCTCTTTTAAATTTTGGTTCATAGAGTGAGGGTCTCGTAAACATTTCCTCAATACTTGTTATCACCAGGATTCAAAACAAGACACATGAGCTTGAAGTCCATTTTTTATTGAGAAAAAACAAAGAGAAAACCACAGAAAATTGAGAGAGTATTGATTTTAATGTCATAATCCTAAAAGAGAAGACCTGATGATTCAGACAGAGCATGAAACCATACTCTATCAAATAAGAATTACTGACAGCGATCTCACAGAAAGTAGCATTGTTAATGCCTTTCTGGCACAAAATAATAATAATAATAATAATAATGAAACCTTTCTTAATACCATGATCTGACCTGCTCTTGCATCTAAAGATAATTCTCAGAGATTTTGTCTCAGACTGAGATTTCACAAAGACTGAGGGGTCACCAACTACAAGACTTTAACTGGATTAAGCCTATGTCTAGTCCCTAATTATAACTTTAGAATTAGTACAGAAATACATTCTCTTTCATGGTTTTATGATAATAATATCCCATTCTAATTTGTTTGTACTTCATATGGGTGTTTTAGGTTTTTGTTTTCATCAATAATCATTAAGTTGAGGAAGGTTGACTGGTGTCTTGAGGTCTTGGGTGGCGGGCAGTGTGAGTAAAAGAAAAGTTGTAGACACTAGCTGTTGATTTTGGCAAAAAGTAGCTCATTCAAGTGTACTAGTATAATTATTCTATACTAACAGAAAGAGTATTCTTTAAGTTTACTTTTTATATACTATATTTTATTTACTTCAGAATAGTATACTGAAGTAAACTTGGCTTATACTGAAAGGTATAAAGAAAAGTCTAAGACTAAGTACATTAACACTGAAACTTACACTAACACTTAAATACTCAACCCTGTACTTTAGATTGATTTTCAGTTTTTATGCCACAAAGTACTTAGACTGAGTATATCTGATCCAGGTACAGATTAAGGTCAAGTCGTTGTTCTTACATTTAATTTAGCAGAATAACAATTGAGATATTTACCCTTGTTGTAAATTTGCATGTTCAAAATCTTGCATTATCTTTCAGTACCTTAAAAACATAAACAGAGAAACATTTAATTTGACTTTATTGATCAAATTCCGGTTCCTTCACGAAGATTTGGCAATAGAGATATGTACATCTGTTTAAACAAGAACACATTTTGTTTTAATCATTTAGGCCAGACAGCATTAACAGTTTTTTAACCTCATATATGAAATAACTTTGCTCACTGATCTGTGAATCTTTGCATACAGGCCTGTCTGATTTACTAAGTACCTCAACTTAAACACAACAGAGTTTGGCACAAGGATTAAAAGCAGAACCTTGATGTGAACGCGATTGTTCAAGAATAACCAAGTTAATTCAACCAAATGTACCATATTTCAAGCATACAGCTCTGCTGTTTCTCTTCTTTAGTCTGTCAGAGCTTTTACTGTGATGCAAAAGTTTTTTGTTTAATCTGTGCATGAAGGGGAATTACAGGAGTGTATAACTTACAAGTATGCAATAAGTAAACTAACTTCAAACTAGACTCAAAAAATATTAATTTTTACCTCATAAAAGTACACCTATAGTATACTTCAGTTAACTAAAATGTGGATTAGAAGTACATGACTAGCATTTTTGTAGGATCTAGATGGGTATACTTGGAAGTGTATTTTGTAAACTAAAAAAGTTCCAATTTCATCAAAAAAAGTATTACATTCCTATACTTTCTGGTGCACTAAGTACATGGTCCATCTTGCTATACTTAAACTCAAGCATACTTAATAAAATAAACTTCAAGTATATTCTTTTTTGCTAAAGGTGAAAAGCTGTCTGTCCCTCCTGAAATTTTTCCAAAAGACAGAACAGTGGAAGCCGGCCATAATCACATATTAATATACAGTCCTGATCAAAGTCTTAAGACCAGTAGCACTTTGAAAAAGTAATTTACTGAAAACAACAAGTAAACTGAAATAGGCTGTTTATCATCTGATCAAAAGTTTGAGACAATGGATCAAAAAATTACAAAAAACTCTCCAAACCAGAACAAAAATGTTTCTCAGTAGGACTCAGTAATGAGTAGCTCCACCGTTCTTGTTAATCACTTCAAAAATTGGTTTGGGCATGATTGATGAGTGTTTCCAGGAAGCTTTTGGGAACATTGCTCCAAGTGGTGAAGATGGCTTCATGAAGGGCATCAACTGTCTGGAACTGATGGCCATTTTATAAACTTCCCTTGACCTCCACCCCCAAATGTTCTCTATGGGATTTAAATCAGGGGAACATGTGGGATGGTCCAAAAGAGTGATGTTATTCTCCCTGAAGAAGTCCTTGGTCAAGCGAGCATTGTGGACTGCAGCGTTGTCCTGTTGAAAAACCCAGCTGTTACCACACAGACGAGGGCCCTCAGTCATGAGGGATGCCCTCTGCAACATCTGCACGTAACCAGCCGCCATTTGACGTCCCTGCACCACCTGAAGCTCCAGTGTTCACTGAATGAAAAAGCACCCAGATCATGATGGACCCCCCTCCACTGTGCCAGGTAGAAAACATCTCAGGTGGGTTCTCTTCTTTCCACCTTTCAATGTCCCATGTTTGATGCTCCAAAGTCTAAATGGGCAGTTTTGTGGCGTTGAAGGAGACGAGGTCTTTGAATTTGTTTGAAGTTTTCCGCATATGCTATCTGATAGTTATTGCGCTGCAGTCAGCACCAGTCAGGGTCTTAATTTACGTAAGGGTCTTAATTTCAATATAATCTTTAAATAGACACTTAAAGGATTAAGAAAAGACTGGTGGTTAATAAAAGTCAACCAGTGAGCTTGAAAAAATGAAAAGATAGATGGTCATACAGGCATCTTTGGCCATTTTTTTTTTTTTTGCTGTTTTTGACCAGAAATAGAGTCTAAATGTCATCAAATGTCAAAAATATATGAGAAAATGTATTGGTTTGTCTCTGTATGTTGTTTACATCTAAAGTTATGCCTATTTCTACATCATATTTCAATTTTTCATTTTTTGGGGTTGGATGCAATGAAGCACAAAAAAAGCCTTTGGCACCCTATTTCAGCTTGGTAACCACCAGATTCTGAAAATAGACACTCTAAGGAGTAAAAAAAAAAAATCAGGTGGCGAACAAAAATCCGGGGGGTGCGCGTGGACCCCCCTTTCCATCTGGACTATATGGAAGAGGGGAAGAACGACATCAACGAAAATGATGTCACTCTCTCTAAATTTTGCCCAAAACAACCACCAGAGGTTAGATTAACTAGAATACCCGTAGGCTACTGAGTGCTGTGGTTGGGAAAAGTAAACGATCCATCCGTCTGTCCGTCTGTCCATCCAACTTCTACCGCTGAGGCGTTCTCAGGCCAGCTGACAGACAGTCCCTCAGTTGAGTCCTGGATATTCTTATGAATTGGCTCATACTGCCATCTACTGGGCGAAAGGGAGAAAACGTTCTGTTCGAGCCACCTCACCTGGCTCTTCTCAACGAGGAGAGCAGCGTGGATGAGCATCGGTTCTACTCCAAGCTCTTCCCGGACGACCGAGCTTCTCACCCCGTCTCTGAGAAAAAGCCCAGCCATCCTGCAGAGGAAGTTAATTTCAGCTGCTTGTACCCGCGATCGGTAGCTAGTAAGTTGTTTTCAGTCCCAGCGTAGGTTGATGTCGCCCATCAGCACACGCCATGCAGCTGTTTTTTTTATATTTTTTTCTGTTTTTCGTTTTTTCATTCGGATTGGTATTGACCACATGGCACACCGTCCGGGTCCGGTATCATTTTCCCAATTCTTCATTTTCATTTTTCCAACTGTCAGGAACATTAATTTGTCATAATCCGTTTTTCTGTCAATATCCAATGAACAGAAGTGAAATGAATGGAGCCTTTTTTTTTTTTTTTTTCGCTTAGCAAAAACGAAAAAACGTTTTTTTTTTTCATTTTAAAGGAAAAGGAAAAACCAACACAATCAAATTACGGCCGAATTACGGTTTTTTAATTTTTCTTTCTTTTTCCGTTTTTTCGTTTCAGGTCTCAAAACGAAGAAACGGATGAGCGCGATCACAGGTAAACTGGCCTCCCTACCAAAAATAAAAAGCCTTCCTGATAAATGGGTAATAAAATAAAATACATTACGTTAAATGACGCTTTTATCTCTGTACAGTGTTTATTATATACACTGCTATGATAATCTTAGTAATATAATAATAATAATAATAATAATAATAATAATAATAATAATAATAATATCCATCAGAGACAATAAGAGACATTTTATGCGTGGAAACGAGATTGTTAATGCTTGGCTACGAGTCAGTTCTCCTTCGTGAAAAGTGTTGATGATATGGCTTTTGATTATGAAATGCGTGTATCATTTTAACTTTGTGACATGCCAGCTGCATGGCGTGTGCTGATGGGCGACATCAACCTACCCTGGGACTGAAAACAACTTACTAGCTACCGATCGCGGGTACAAGCAGCTGAAATTAACTTCCTCTGCAGGATGGCTGGGCTTTTTCTCAGAGACGGGGTGAGAAGCTCGGTCGTCCGGGAAGAGCTTGGAGTAGAACCGATGCTCATCCTGTTCTCCTCGTTGAGAAGAGCCAGGTGAGGTGGCTCGATCAGAACGTTTTTTCCCTTTCGCCCAGTAGATGGCAGTATGAGCCAATTCATAAGAATATCCAGGACTCAACTGAGGGACTCCCTGTCAGCTGGCCTGAGAACGCCTCAGCGGTAGAAGTTGGATGGACAGGACAGACGGAGATCGTTTACTTTTTCCCAACCACAGCACTCAGTAGCCTACGGGTATTCTAGTTAATCTAATCTAACCTCTGGTTGTTTTGGGCAAAATTTAGAGAGAGTGACATCATTTTCGTTGATGTCGTTCTTCCCTTCCATATAGTCCAGATGGAAAGGGGGGTCCACGCGCACCCCCGGATTTTTGTTCGCCACCTGATTTTTTTTTTTTTACTCCTTACAGTGTCTATTTTCAGAATCTGGTGGTTACCAAGCTGAAATAGGGTGCCAAAGGCTTTTTTTTGTGCTTCATTGCATCCAAGTTTACTTCAGTATACTATTCTGAAGTAAATAAAATATAGTATATAAAAAGTAAACTTAAAGAATACTCTTTCTGTTAGTATAGAATACATATACTAGTACACTTGAATGAGCTACTTTTTGCCAAAAATCAACAGCTAGTGTCTACAACTTTTCTTTTACTCACACTGCCCGCCACCCAAGACCTCAAGACACCAGTCAACCTTCCCTCAACTTAATGATTATTGATGAAAACAAAAACCCTAAAACACCCATATGAAGTACAAACAAATTAGAATGGGATATTATTATCATAAAACCATGAAAGAGAATGTATTTCTGTACTAATTCTAAAGTTATAATTAGGGACTAGACATAGGCTTAATCCAGTTAAAGTCTTGTAGTTGGTGACCCCCCAGTCTTTGTGAAATCTCAGTCTGAGACAAAAATCTCTGAGAATTATCTTTAGATGCAAGAGCAGGTCAGATCATGGTATTAAGAAAGGTTTCATTATTATTATTATTATTATTATTTTGTGCCAGAAAGGCATTAACAATGCTACTTTCTGTGAGATCGCTGTCAGTAATTCTTATTTGATAGAGTATGGTTTCATGCTCTGTCTGAATCATCAGGTCTTCTCTTTTAGGATTATGACATTAAAATCAAAACTCTCTCAATTTTCTGTGGTTTTCTTTTGTTTTTCTCAATAAAAATGGACTTCAAGCTCATGTGTCTTGTTTTGAATCCTGGTGATAACAAGTATTGAGGAAATGTTTACGAGACCCTCACTCTATGAACCAAAATTTAAAAAGAGATGATTCCAACAATCAGAGTTTTCCAAAACAATGAGAGGACTGGCATGGACTGCAGTAGGTCAGGTCTAGTCCCTGTTGTTGAAACTCGAGCAGAATGTGTCTTCATGTCTCTGAAGTAATAATTTAACACACCCCTATACCATCACAGATGCTGTCTTTTGGCCTTTGCTCTGATAACAGTCTGGATGGTCCTTTTCCTCTTTAGCCTGGAGGACACCACTTCCATGATGTCCAAAAACAGTCTGAAATGTGGACTCAGACCTCAGCAGACTTTTTCCACTTTGCATCAGTCCATCTCAGATGAGCTCGCCCAGAGAAGCGCGGTGTTTCTGGATGTTGTTGATATTTGTCCTTGTTTTTGCATGGTAGAGTGTGATCTTGACCTTGTAGATGTAGAAGTGAACTGTGTTAACTGACAATGGTTTTCTGAAGAGTTCCTGAGCCCACGAGCTGATGTCCTTTATACAAGGAAGCTGCTTTATAATGCAGAAGGTCACAGGCATTCAATGATGGCTTTTGGACACAGTTTCAGCTTGGCACTCAATATAATCTTTAAATAGACACTTAAAGGATTAAGAAAAGACTGGTGGTTAATAAAAGTCAAACAGTGAGCTTGAAAAAATGAAAAGATAGATGGTCAGGCCATTTTTTTTTTTTTTTTTTTGCTGTTTTTGACCAGAAATAGAGTCTAAATGTCATCAAATGTCAAAAATATATGAGAAAATGTATTGGTTTGTCTCTGTATGTTGTTTACATCTAAAGTTATGCCTATTTCTACATCATATTTCAATTTTTCATTTTTTGGGGTTGGATGCAATGAAGCACAAAAAAAGCCTTTGGCACCCTATTTCAGCTTGGTAACCACTACATTCTGAAAAGAGACACTGTAAGGAGTCAAAAAAAAATCAGCAGGTGAACAAAAATCCGGGGGTTGCGCGTGGACCCCCCTTTCCATCTGGACTATATGGAAGAGGGGAAGAACGACATCAACGAAAATGATGTCACTCTCTCTAAATGTTGCCCAAAACAACCATCAGAGGTTAAATTAACTAGAATACAGGCTACTGAGTGCTGTGGTTGGGAAAAGTAAACGATCCATCCGTCTGTCCGTCTGTCCATCCAACTTCTACCGCTGAGGCGTTCTCAGGCCAGCTGACAGACAGTCCCTCAGTTGAGTCCTGGATATTCTTATGAATTGGCTCATACTGCCATCTACTGGGCGAGAGGGAGAAAAAGCTCTGTTCGAGCCACCTCATCTGGCCCTTCTCAACGAGGAGAACAGGATGAGCATCGGTTCTACTCCAAGCTCTTCCCGGACCACCGAGCTTCTCACCCCGTCTCTGTGAAAAAGCCCAGCCATCCTGCAGAGGCAGTTAATCTCAGCTGCTTGTACCCGCGATCTTGTCAGGTAGCTAGTAAGTTGTTTTCAGTCCCAGGGTAGGTTGATGTCGCCCATCAGCACACGCCATGCAGCTGGCATGTCACAAAGTTAAAATGATACACGCATTTCATAATCAAAAGCCATATCATCAACACTTTTCACGAAGGAGAACTGACTCGTAGCCAAGCATTAACAATCTCGTTTCCACGCATAAAATGTCTCTTATTGTCTCTGATGGATATTATTATTATTATTATTATTATTATTATTATTATATTACTAAGATTATCATAGCAGTGTATATAATAAACACTGTACAGAGATAAAAGCGTCATTTAACGTAATGTATATTTTATTACCCATTTATCAGGAAGGCTTTTATTTTGGTAGGGAGGCCAGTTTACCTATGATCGCGCTCTTCCGTTTCTTCGTTTTGAGACCTGAAACGAAAAAACGGAAAAGGAAAATTAAAAAAACCGTAATTCGGCCGTAATTTGATTGTGTTGGTTTCGTTTTTCCTTTTTCAATTAAAAAATGAAAAAACCGTTTTTTCGTTTTTGTTAGAAAACGAAAAAAGGAAAAAAGGCTCCATTTTCACTTTTTCTGTTCATTGGTATTGACAGAAAAACGGATTATACTAATGTCCCCTGACCGAATCAGCCAATGACGTCACGTGTTTTTTCGCTTCTCGATTCCAAAACCAAAAACGAAAAACCAAGTCACATGGTCTGTTCCTTTTTCTGTTTCCAAACGAGAAACCCAAATTCAAATAACGCCCGATTTTCCTTTTTGCAGTCTCATTTTTTTCATTTCTTATTAAGGACGAAAAATAAACTGATTTCCGGTTCACGGGAGCGCGCACAGCCGTCATAGCTGAAAAGCGCAGCTCCTGTGGCTCCTGGCTCTGCAGCAGGTTTCATCGGAATCAAACAACCAGTTTGTTTATGAATATCTAGCTATGTTTATTTGTGATTGATAGACTCCTGGGCCATATTCTACGAAGCAAGTTCAGCCCAGCGAGACAGCCTTGGAGCTACCTCGCTGAACTGAGCGCAGTAGCCGGCGGTCTCGCTACACGGTTCAACGACGCTGGTTATCAACCTCATAAGTGGATCCAGCTTTGCAATGAGCGCGTGCACGCATATAAGGCGGAGCCCGCCGCATCTGACCAATGGCGAACATGGACCAGTCTGGAGCGTCAGAGCAGGGGAGCGAAGGACAACCTACTTCACACAGGAGGAGCAGGAGGTGATCATAGCAGAGTATGAAGAATTAAAACATATAATGAACGTCAAAAGCAACACCGTCGCCCCTGCAAAAGCACGGAAGGAGTGCTGGCAGAAAATTGCTGACAGTCTCAATGCATAAGTATAGCGTGCAAAAAATCTTTGGTGCCACTATCATCCTGAAATAGCACTGTTCAAGATGCACTTTTACTGTAACATGCACCAGACATGTCTAATTCATTTCCAAGATGAATTTATTCATTTGTTCATTACTACCTTGTTTAAATTTTTTGTGTGATATGTAGCCCACATGAGCCCTACATGTATTCCTGTCACAATTTTAAGACGGGCAATAAAATACTGTCATGGAACAGAAGTTTTTTTTCTTTCAATTCTTTATTCAGCCATTTCAAGTAACAAACAGGCATATTTTGCATTGTACATTCTTCAAAAATCACTCAGCAGCATCACTAACCAATATATAAAACTAAATAATAATAAAAAAGAATTAAATAATTAAAAAAAGATTCATAAACAATTCAATGAAAACATTTACAAGGGGTTCAATTCCTACACAAATCAAGAATTTCTTAAGAGTCTTGAGGCACTTTCTTTTTCAATCTTTTTTAAAGATCGAGAAAATAATTTAAGGTCGTTCTTAAATGCAGCAAAATTGGGAGTAACTTTGAAGAATCTACATTTGAGGATATAGAATTTCCCTATAATAAACATATTATATAAAAAATTCAACAGTTTTATCTTTTACAAAGATTCCAAATTTGATCATATGATACTTAAAAACAAGTATGACGTATTTTGCATTTAGCCATGCATGAATTATTTCCCAAAAAATCTTAATAGCATTGCAATCATGAAACAGATGTTCCTGTGTTTCAATTTCTGTATGACAAAACGTACATTCATTCCTATCTATATTAAATCATCTTCTCAAACCAAACCAAACCAAACTTAACCAAATCAAGTTTGGAGAAAGCCTGAAAAGTGATATTTCTTTTAATAGGAAGAGGAAAGAATTCCTTTGTGATAAGACTTCTCAAAATTTTGTTATTACACTTACGGTCTAATAAATCATATTCACCAATAAAAAGATTGTCAAGTACAGGTGTTACAGCAGAATATTTCAGAGTTTCTCTGATCAAATTAAACAAGGCTACAGGAACAGCTTTTTATCGCTATTGAATACTGTTTGTAAGAACAATTTATTTTGAATTTCAGATTGAAATTGGTATGATTTAATATATTTCCATCTTTATCCATTAAATGTATTACGGCCCAAACACCTTTTTCCATCCAATTTTTATAGAACAGACTTCTTTTTATGCAAGATATGTCTGTTGTTCCAAATGATGGCTTTATGTGGGCTGAAATTATGTGTGTAAAGCATTTTCCAATACTGTAGATGAAAGTCTGATAACTCCATAGGTAATTTTAAGGGGTCAAAATCACATCTCAGTAGAAATTTAAGTCATGGAACAGAAGTGTTAGCATTGAAGATCTTGTTATGGCAATGAGAGTTCTTCATTCCCTTTAACTACCTGTAGCAAGTGTCATGTACTGTAGTGACTCTAAATCTGGGTTTCGTTTCAGCACCAGTCAAAGTACACAAAAAGATCTTGGGGGGATTATACTCCTGCAGAGGAGCTGGCCCTCTGCGGCCATCAGGTCAGCTCATTGGTCAGTGGGCGGGGTTTTTATTGTCCTCGAGTTCAATCTGGAACCTAACCTGCCCCGGAGCAGGTTAGCCGTTCAGCGTACGTTGCCATGGAGACTCGCCTCGCTCAGGAGTGATCCCGTCTTGTAGAACAGGGAATCCGGAACTTATTCTCAAAGCTACCTCGCTAGGCAGTAATCCTGCTTCGTAGAACAGGGCCCTGTATGTCTACTTGCCTTGTATCGCTGTTCAATGACTAGTTAGTGATTTTAATCTGGCGTGCACTAGCGCTAATAAAGATATCACTGACGGAGCTACTTTTTTCTGCACCAAAATTATATTAGATCACTCAACAGAGTAATTGGCCACACACAGTGATTTGTACAGTGTGGAAATGAGTAAAAACACATTACTATGACTCCAACCAGTACTTTTTACCTCTTAAAAAATGAGTAAAAGCACATTAATATGACAAAATCAGATTTTTTGCTTGCCAAAAAGTGATTCATGCCTCTGATATAGTACATAGATGGATATTTTCCCCCAAAATAACTTGATATAACACAGCAGAGTAATATTTACAAGATTTGACCCCAACAAGTACTTTTTACCTCTTAAAAAATGAGTAAAAGCACATTACAGTGTAAAAAAAAAGTTTATTTTGCTTGCCAAAAACTGATTCATGCCTCTGATGTAGTACAAAGATGGATATTTTGCCCCAAAATAACAAAATATAACACAGCAGAGTAATATTTACAAGATTTGACCCCAACAAGTACTTTTTGCCTCTTAAAAAATGAGTAAAAGCACATTACAGTGTAAAAAAAAAAAGCTTATTTTGCTTGCCAAAAAGTGATTTATGCCTCTGATATTGTATATTGTTGAAAAACTAAATATAACACAGCAGTGTGATATTTACAACATTTGACCCCAACAAGTACTTTTTACCGCATAAAAAAATGAGTAATGGGACATTACGATGTTAAAACCAGCTTATTTTGCGTGCCAAAAACTGATTCATGCCTCTGATATAGTACATATATGGATATTTTGCCCCCAAAAAACTAAATATAACACAGCAGAGTAATATTTACAAGATTTGACTCCAACCAAAAATTTTTACCACTTAAAAAATGAGAAAAAGCACATTACAATGACAAAATCAGATTTATTGCTTGCAAAAAAAGTTATTAATGCCTCTGATATAGTATATAGTACTATATTAGTACTGATATAGTACTATACCAGTACTAATATCCATCTATAGATGGATATTTTTCCCCAAAATACCTAAAAATAACACAGTAATATTTACAATATATATTATATTTACAGTTTTGGGTGAGCAATAAATCTGATTTTGTCATTGTAATGTGCTTTTACTCATTTTTTAAGTGGTAACATCATTGGTTGGAGTCAAATCTTGTAAATATTACTCTGCTGTGTTATATTTAGTTATTTTGGGGCAACATATACATCTGTGTACTATATCAGAGGCATAAATCACTTTTTGGCAAGCAAAATAAGCTTGTTTTAACATTGTAATTTCCCATTACTCGTTTTTTAAGAGGTAAAAAGTACTTGTTGGGGTCAAATGTTGTAAATATTACTCTGCTGTGTTATATTTAGTTGTTTGGGGGCAAAATATCCAACAATATACAATAACAGAGGCATGACTCAGTTTTTGACAAGCAAAATAAGTTTTTTTTTAAACTGTAATGTGCTTTTACTCATTATTTAAGGGGTCAAAAGTACTGGTTGGGGTCAAATGTTGTAAATATTACTCTGCTGTGTTATATTTACTTATTTTGGGGCAAAATATCCATCTATGTGCTATATATAATTTGGGTGCAGGAAAAAGTAGCTCCTTCAGTGACACATATCTTTATTAGCGCTAGTACACGCCAGATTAAAATCACTAACTAGTCATTGAACAGCGATACAAGGCAAGTAGACATACAGGAGTCTATCAATCACAAATAAACATAGTTAGATATTCATAAACAAACTGGTTGTTTGAGTCCGATGAAACCTGCTGCAGAGCTGCAGAGCCACAGGAGCTGCGCTTTTCAGCGATGACGGCTGTGCGCGCTCCCGTGAACCGGAAATCGGTTTATTTTTCGTCCTTAATAAGAAATGAAAAAAATGAGACTGCAAAAAGGAAAATCGGGCCGTTTTTTGAATTTGGGTTTCTCGTTTGGAAACGGAAAAAGGAACAGACCATGTGACTTGGTTTTTCGTTTTTGGTTTTGGAATCGAGAAGCGAAAAAACACGTGACGTCATTGGTTGATTCCTTCTTCGTTCCAAGTTGAGGAGGGAGAAAAGGAATATTGAAAAATAATAAAACGGCTCGTTTTATAGTCATTTGTAGAGGTTTTTCATTTTTTTGCATCCTGACAAGAAAACGGTTTTTCCGTTTTTCGTTTTGGAACAAATATCAAAATAATCGTTTTTCGTTATTGGATCACAAATGAATTAGGAATTATACGATATGATACCCGGACCCACACCACTTAAAGAGACTGTGAGGAGTTTTTAAGTAATTACAAAAAAGTCTCACTGTTAGACGTATGCCTGATCGAAATACGCACTTATCGATGAGTATCGATGAGTTTTATAGCATCAAAATAGGTTATCTATAAACGCTATTCTTTAGCCTCCTGGTCGGGTCGGTCAGGGCTGGACTGGCCTGGATACTCAACTTCGGGGAACCAGACAATTAAAACTAGAGCAAATTTATATTATTCAGACACGTCTTAGAGCACCGGTGTGCCGTATTAACTGGTGTTAAATTAACTGGTGACAGTCCAGGCAGATGTGAGGGGGGCGTGCCTTTGAAGGACCCCTTTGTTTACTATCCAAACACCTCGCGAATTCATATTATACTTAAAAAATACGCTTTTTGCCCCCATTTACTTAGTGGTGAAGTGACTTTACAACATTTAGCCAGACAACGAAAGGTTTTGAAGAACTACAGGCTTATTTGATGGCGGATATATACGTAAGGTAGTATATAGGTAACTATCTTAGATGCCTGATCAAAATGACAAACTTTGGACCGTGTCAACTTGTGATAGCCCCGAAACCCGCACTTTTGCTGTCATTTCGGCGTATCAACAAACAATTCGTTCATGTTCCGCGTATAACGGAGTCGGGAGGACTTGAACGTAGGTATAGAGAGGTGGGTTTTTTTGACGATGTGGAGGAAAATTAATGTTCAGTTAGTTACATGTTAAAATAGTTCGCTTTGTCTTGGGATCAAGCTGATGGCACACATGTCTGCATAAAGTGCAGGCTAAGCACAAGAGTGCATTTCTGTAAGCATGCTGAATTACCTGTGTATATTCTACTGTAATGTGTGTGGTGTTGTTGACGACAAAACGAGTCGTCCTTGTAACCCATAGTAGTACATAAATTCCCGTTAAGATCTTCATAATGCGGTGGTCGTATGATACTTTGTAAACAATGCAGCCTTTTAAGAGTTTCATGATCAATGACTTTTTTTTTTTTTTTTTTACATCAGATCGGGACATGTGGTGTTGTTGAATGCTGTGTGAATCAAATGGTGATCTTAATAAATGTTTTAACTGTTTAACATTGGTGTGCTGTCCTTTCATTTGCTCATGCAATCCTGATAAACAGCAGATTAATTGTGAATGTGATTGAGAAAATACTAATTTATTATAGTTCTGTGACCTTGAAGGTTTGTACATATCCTGAATCCATTGCTGGAAGGTAATTCTCCTCTGATAAAACATCCATCCGACCAGGGTGCATCTTGCAGGTCTCAGAAAAGTGTTCACTGACCATGCTTGCAGTGAGTGCAGTTTGGTTGCACATAAATTCTTCTGCACACAGATACACACCTCACAAAAACATCTCCAGAACACTCCAAAGTATTAGTGACATTTATAAAAATGACCTGCAGTAATATAATCAAAAAGGTTTACATAGCTTCTCAGTGGTACACAACTGCATGATCTACCATAGATAGATAGATAGATAGATAGATAGATAGATAGATAGATAGATAGATAGATAGATAGATAGATAGATATGAACTTTATTAATCCCTTGGGAGGGTTCCCTCAGGAAATTCAGATTCCAGCAGCAGGTAACACCATAGTACAGAAAAAAATGTGCAGATTAGATAAGAATAAAAAAGATAAAAACACAGGTTATATACAGCAAAATACAAATAACAGTAATAATTGAACTTTACACTCTAGCAGAAATGGGGATTTCCAGCATAAATAAACCACAAGGACAATAAAAATATTTTTACAGAAATGCACTCTTGTGCTTACACTTTATGCAGACATGTGTGCCATCAGCTTGATCCCAAGACAAAGCGAACTATTTTAACATGTAACTAACTGAACATTAATTTTCCTCCACATCGTCAAAAAAACCCCACCTCTCTATACCTACGTTCAAGTCCTCCCGACTCCGTTATACGCGGAACATGAACGAATTGTTTGTTGATACGCCGAAATGACAGCAAAAGTGCGGGTTTCGGGGCTATCACAAGTTGACACAGTCCAAAGTTTGTCATTTTGATCAGGCATCTAAGATAGTTACCTATATACTACCTTACGTATATATCCGCCATCAAATAAGCCTGTAGTTCTTCAAAACCTTTCGTTGTCTGGCTAAATGTTGTAAAGTCACTTCACCGCTAAGTAAATGGGGGCAAAAAGCGTATTTTTTAAGTATAATATGAATTCGCGAGGTGTTTGGATAGTAAACAAAGGGGTCCTTCAAAGGCACGCCCCCCTCACATCTGCCTGGACTGTCACCAGTTAATTTAACACCGGGCTGTAAGTAGCGATATATAGCCGGCTACAACTACGATAATAACTTTCCCCCTCATTGCTTGTCGTCACACATCAAAAACTACCGCTACGTAACTAGAAAGAGATACATTACCTCGTCGCTTTGCATCCTGTAAGTTGTTGAAAAATAACTTGTAAAACAATGCAGAGTTCCGACAAAGATCCATGCTGCATTCATTAGCATCTCAACAAACACATTTGGCTTCACGTCTCCGGTGCGTTCAAGTTGTAGTCAGAAGTAGGAATTTTGAGCTCCGAGGGGGAAACTAAAACTGGAACGTCTCCCGAAGTCTGAATTTCCTACTGGGAACTCCGTGAAACCTCGCCACCCCGAGGTGTCAATCTAAGATGGATGCCCCCAGTGTGAACAGTTATTTAGCTCCTGTAACAATCAATTTATTTGCACTTCTGACTGGGGTGTGTCGCTCTAGATCAGCTGTATACATAGTATTGTTAGACTTATATTTACAAAAATGCTGCCATACATTCTTCATACAACAACGCAGGGCGTGCTAACAACGGCTAACAATAGCCTGGTAGATCTGCATGTTTTTTTTCTGACTTCAACTGGAACCCGATAAGTCGGAGATGATGTCACTCCCATTTCCGAGGTTACAGGAACGCAGCATTACGCCGGCGATAAATTCTCCTCATAGCACCTTTAAAGAGATACATTTATCCCACTTAAGTCAGAAATAAAATACCTAGGCATCTATTTATCAAAAGACCAAGAAGTGAGCCAATCAGTAAATATTAATGGCAAGTTACTGCGGTCACGTCAGCCGTCTCTCGATTTCGCGTGGTCAAGCTAGCCGCTCCAACATTTGAAGTGCGCCATTATTACAGACTTTATGGCAAGAACACAGAAACAAGAGGGAAAGTCGGCGCTAACGAACAAGAACGTGTGAACTGCCGGTTTACAAAATAAATGGTGGTTTGAAACACAATAAGATGTTATTCGAATAAATATGAGAACTACATCAAGATATACTGTTCAAATTTATTGTTGGGAATACATTAAAATTCATAAAAAAATATACAAAAAATGTGTTCAAATGCAATAAATTGGTAGTTATTGAGCTATAATGTTAATATTTACAAAATGAAATACATTAAAAAATTCATGAAAAATATGAAATGTATCCAAATGCAAGTGGCTCTCTATGACAAACACCACTTTTTATTGCATTTGAATACATTTCATTTTTTTAATGAATTTTTAATGTATTTCATAATGTAAATATGAGCATTATAGCTCAATAATTACCAGGTCATGTGACCCAGTAGTTCAAAATCAACACAGAATGGTAGATCTAAGACTGCACTATGAGACGCACCACTTTTAGTGCATTTTGAAACATTTCATATTTTTTTAATGAATTTTTAATGTATTTTATAATGTAAATATGAGATTTATCGCTCAATAACTCTCAGATCATGTGAGCTAGTGGCTCCAAAACAACACAGAATGGTAGATCTAAGCCTGCTCTATGAGACACATCACTTTTATTGCATTTGGATACATTTCATATGTTTTATGAATTTTTTAATGTATTTCATAATGTAAATATGATCATTATAGCTCAATAACTACCAGGTCACGTGACCCAGTAGTTCAAAATCAACACAGAATGGTAGATCTAAGCCTGCTCTCTATGACACACACCACTTTTTATTGCATTTGGACACATCTTTTTTATAATTTCTAATGAATGTTATTGTTTTTTACGGAGCCCCTTAGGCGCCACAGAGGACAAAATAAAACAAAATATATAACTCGTGCGCACGATATATTAAAACGTGCGCACGAAATAATAAAACGTGCGCTCGAAATACTTATTCGTGCGCACGTTTTAGCTAAAGCGTGCGCACGACATACTAAAACGTGCGCACGAGATACTAAAACGTGTGCACGAAATACTAAAACGTGTGCACGAAATAGTTATTCGAGCGCACGTTTTAGCTAAAACGTGCGCTCGAAAAAAAGTTATTCATCGCGTTTTGACTTGTCCTTATTCTTGTCCGCTACGGCTTCCCGTAGAGAAGCCGGACGTTCACAAACACACACAATGGAGAGAAGAAGTGAGCCTGTTAACTTTCACTTCCACCTCGGACTGTCATATAATGACATTCTTGTTGCTCTTATTATGAGAGATGGAACGTGTCTGAAGGACCCTTTTGTTTACTATCTGAACACCTCCCGAATCAATTGTATACACAAAAATGAGCTCTTTACACCCATTTACTTAGTGGTGGAAGTGACTTCACAACATTGAGCGTGACGACGAAAGGTTTTGAAGGATTACAGACTTATTTAACAGCGTAAAGAAACGTAAGGTAATATATAGGTAAATATCTTAGATGTCTGATCAAAATGACAAATTTCCGACTGTGTCAACTGGTGATGGACCCGAAACCCACATTTTACCGTCACTTCGGCTGATCAACACACAATGTGTTCATGTTCAACGTATAACGGAGTGGGGAGGACTTGAAAATAGGTACAGAGGAGTAGGTTTTTACAATGTGGAGGAAATTTTCGCTTCATCTTGTGATCAAGCTGATGGCATATGTGTCTGCATTAAGTGTAAGCACAAGAGTGCATTTCTGTAAGCATGCTGAATTTGAGGGATATATTCTACTGTAGTGTGTGTGGTTTTGTTGACGACAAAATGACTCGTCCTTGTAACCCATAGTAGAAAATTAATCCCTGTTAAGATCTTCATAATGCGATGGTCGAGTGATACTTTGTAAACTGTGCAGCCTTTTAAGAGTTCGACTATCACTGACTTTTGACATCAGATCGGGGCACGTGGCGTTGTTGAATGCTGAACAGCTCAATAATTCCCAGGTCATGTGATCTGTTGGCTCAGAATCAGTGTTGGACAGTAGACTTAAGCCTGCTCTATGACACACACCTCTTTCTATTGCATATGGACACATTTAATATAATTTTAATAAATTTTAATTTATTACATACTGTAAATATGAAAATAACATTTTAATGTAGTTCTCATATTTTTTTTAGAAAATCTTATTGTATTTCACAACCACTTTTTATTTTATTTTGTAAACAGTTGAAACATTTATTGAGATCACCATTTGATTCAAACAGCATTCAACAACTCCACGTGCCCCGATCTGATGTCAAAAGTCAGTGATAGTCGAACTGCACAGTTTACAAAGTATCATTCGACCATCACATTATGAAGATCTTAACAGGGATTAATTTTCTACTATGGGTTACAAGGACGAGTCATTTTGTCGTCAACAAAACCACACACACTACAGTAGAATATATCCCTCAAATTCAGCATGCTTACAGAAATGCACTCTTGTGCTTACACTTAATGCAGACACAAATGCCATCAGTTTGATCACAAGATGAGGCGAAAATTTCCTCCACATTGTAAAAAACCTACTCCTCTGTACCTATTTTCAAGTCCTCCCGACTCTTGTTATGCATTGAACATGAACACATTGTTTGTTGATATCTGAGCATTATAGGTCAATGAGTCGCAGGTCATGTGACCTATTGGCTCAAAATTAATAATACTGACTCTTTGACACATACCACTTTTTATTGCATTTGGACACACAAATTTCATATTTTGGGGGGGAATTTTTATGTCTTTTATAAAGTAAATATGGGCATTATAGCTCAATAATTCCCAGGTCATGTGATCTGTTTGTTCAAAATCAGTGTTGGACAGTAGACTTAAGCCTGCTCTATGACACACACACCTCTTTTTTATTGCATTTGGACACATTTAATAGTTTTAATAAATTTTAATTTATTCCATACTGTAAATATGAAAATAACATTATAATGTAGTTCTCATATTTTTTAGAAAATCTTAATGTATTTCACAACCACTTTTTATTTTGTAAACCTGAATTTAACACACGCTTTTATAAGTAAGTCAGTGCTGACTTTTCCACTTATTTTTGTACGCTTGCCATACAGTCTGTAATAAGAGCGCACCTAAAATGTTGGAGCTGCTGGCTTGACCACGCAAAATCGAGAGACGGCTGACGTGACCGCAGTTGTAAATGTTGACATATCACAAAAACCTTCATGGTCACAGAACTATAATAAAGTTGTATTTCCTCTATCACATTCACAACTTATCTGCTGTTTATCAATGTCAGTAAAAAAAGGTAATTACATTTATTTTCAACAGGACAGCAAATTAAAGACAACACACCAATGTTTAACAGCTAAAACATTTATTGAGATCACCATTTGATTCAAACAGCATTCAACAACGCCACGTGCCCCGATCTGATGTCAAAAGTCAGTGATCGTCAAACTCAAAAGGCTGCACAGTTTACAAAGTATCATTCGACCATCACATTATGAAGATCTTAACAGGGATTAATTTTCTACTATGGGTTACAAGGACGAGTCATTTTGTCGTCAACAAAACCACACACACTACAGTAGAATATATCCCTCAAATTCAGCATGCTTACAGAAATGCACTCTTGTGCTTACACTTAATGCAGACACATATGCCATCAGTTTGATCACAAGATGAAGCGAAAATTTCCTCCACATTGTAAAAACCTACTCCTCTGTACCTATTTTCAAGTCCTCCCCAATTGCTATATATCGCTGAACATGATCACATTGTTTGTTGATACCCGGAAGTGACGGTAAAATGTGGGTTACGAGTCCACCACCAGTTGACACAGTCGGAAATTTGTCATTTTGATCAGACATCTAAGATATTTACCTATATATTACCTTACGCTTTTTACACTGTTAAGTAAGTCTGTAATCCTTCAAACCCTTTCGTCGTCACGCTCAATGTTGTGAAGTCACTACCACCACTAAGTAAATGGGTGTAAAGAGCAGATTATTGTGTATACAATTGATTCGGGAGGTGTTCAGATAGTAAACAAAAGGGTCCTCCAGACACGCCCCCCTCACTACTGCCTGGACGGTCACCTGTTCATTTAATACAGTACACCGGCGGAGCCTGTTGTCTTTTAGTATATGCAGCAAAGTTCTACTTCAGATTATTCCATCTCTCATAATAAGAGCAACAAGAATGTCATTATATGACAGTCCGAGGTGGAAGTGAAAGTTAACTAGCTCACTTCTTCTCTCCATTGTGTGTGTTTGTGAACGTCCGCTTTCTACGGGAAGCCGAGCGGACAAGAATAAGGACAAGTCAAAACGCGATGAATAACTTTTTTCGAAAGACGCTTTAGCTAAAACGCGGCGTCAATCTATTTCGTGCACACGTTTTAGTATCTCGTGCGCACGTTTTAGTATGTCGTGCGCACGCTTTAGCTGAAACGTGCACATGAATAAGTATTTCGAGCGCACGTTTTATTATTTCGTGCGCACGTTTTAATATATCGTGCACACGAATAAGTATCTCGTGCGCACGAGTTATATATTTTGTCCTCTGTGGCACCTAAGGGGCTCCGTAGTTTTCTATACTATAAATCAGAACATTTTATTTA
>JAZDUH010000028.1:0-117500 GCA_036419115.1 Scarus forsteni | reverse complement strand
ATGCAGTGTAAAAAGGTCAACTTAAAACAAAGCCATGCCATGTAAATAAAAATGTTCCTCCAAAAATAATTCCTCGGTAACTGAATCTGTTTAAGACTCTCCTGCAGGTTTTCCAATGTTTTTGACAGAGTGAAGTAAAGTCTGGTTTTTGTATAATGTCTTATTATTATACATTTATGCTTTAGAGTTATAGTAATTTTTTAGATAGATAGAAAAATAGATACACATGTACATATGTATGTATATTTATATTTACACCTTACCTTGCATTTTTGTATCTACTCATATATTATTACAGTGGCCGACAAGGGCATACGCGTCGCAAACAAAAAAACGCGACATAAACGGCCAAAACGCAATACAAACGATCAAAATGACTGAAGTCCATAACTGGTTGTCCTTGAAAACGGATAACATACCCTCATTTACTTACAAAGATGTTATTTATTTTATGAAAAATCTAGATGTGAATGTTTCTGACACTGTTAATCTTGTGATCATTATGGGTAAATATCATATTCATACTTGTAAATGGAATGGAAGCCTTCCGTCTCTCACAGTGTTCATATGTAACTTTGCTCGCTACTTTAAGTCGCTAAAAATTATGGAAAAGAAAACCCACAAGACTGACATGATCTACACATCTATTTCTCGATCCTTGCTCTTCTAATATCTAATGCCTTGCATCTTCTTCTTTTCTCTTATTTTAAATCCTTGCCTTTGTTTCTTTTTTCATCCTTATTTGTCTTTAAAAGGCTCCTTTGTTCTCATGTTTATATGGTTGCTGATTTCCACCATTGATTGTTTCTTGTACTTCATTTTTGTCATATTGTCCCTATCTTGCTATGTAAAATAAACATTAAATGAAAAAAAATACAAACGATCAAAACGCTGCAAATGTGGCAGTATAGAGATCTGTGGGTGGTCCGGCCTAAAAAGTAACACCACAGCCAACCACCAGAGGCACACTCGCCTATAAAACGGTCGATCCGTCCCTGCCAGCCCCAAGTATATCTAGCTGCAGACAGCTTTCGAGCAGAGTCCAGCAGAGAAGGAAAGTCCAGAGTGTTACGACCATACATCCATGGTTACGACGCGTCCTTACAACAGCGGAGCAGAGTGAGGAGCTCTGCCTGCCGCGTAAGTATTCTTCGCTGTCGTAGCACTCTAGCTTACGAGGAAGAGGTCACTCGGCTTGTATTTCGTTGTGCACCCCCACTGCCACTGTTTCTTCTTACAGGTGTCCTTGGCTGAGGTCCTGTCTGTCACTGGAGGAGCAAGGGAAGAGGAAGGACCCTAACTGCTGGCTGGCGTTTTAATCCTTTTAAATAGACTTTGCATCCTGTAGAGGACAGTTGCCTGCTCCATTTTAAACCCACCTGCTTGTGTTTTAAAAAACAGTTTTTAATTTAAAAAAATCTGGTTTTAACAGCAGTCTTATTGTCATCTCCTTGGTTTTAACTTGCTGCTCACCACTTGATTTTAAAGGACCAATTCAGAGTTTTTTTTTATATATATATATATTCTCATTTTAATCTATTTAACCACCATTACATTACCATGACCATAGGAAAGGTCTGGGTACTTACAGGTAAAGTAGTGGGCAGCTATACAGTAAGTAAAGCCAACAAGTGTGCACTTTATAATCAAGCCCAGTTCCAGATGTTGACCAGTAGTTACAGGTAAAGTAGAGGGTAGTTACACAGTAAGTAAAGCCAACAAGTGTTCACTTTATAATACAGCCCGGTTCCAGATGTTGACCAGTAGTTACAGGTAAAGTAGAGGGTAGTTACACAGTAAGTAAAGCCAACAAGTGTGCACTTTATAATCCAGCCCGGTTCCAGATGTTGACCAGTAGTTACAGGTAAAGTAGAGGGTAGTTACACAGTAAGTAAAGCCAACAAGTGTTCACTTTATAATCCAGCCCGGTTCCAGATGTTGACCAGTAGTTACAGGTAAAGTAGAGGGTAGTTACACAGTAAGTAAAGCCAACAAGTGAGCACTTTATAATACAGCCCGGTTCCAGATGTTGACCAGTAGTTACAGGTAAAGTAGTGGGTAGTTACACAGAAAGTAAAGCCAACAAGTGTTCACTTTATAATCCAGCCCGGTTCCAGATGTTGACCAGTAGTTACAGGTAAAGTAGTGGGTAGTTACACAGTAAGTAAAGCCAACAAGTGAGCACTTTATAATACAGCCCGGTTCCAGATGTTGACCAGTAGTTACAGGTAAAGTAGAGGGTAGTTACACAGTAAGTAAAGCCAACAAATGAGCACTTTATAATCCAGCCCGGTTCCAGATGTTGACCAGTAGTTACAGGTAAAGTAGAGGGTAGTTACACAGTAAGTAAAGCCAACAAGTTTTCACTTTATAATACAGCCCGGTTCCAGATGTTGACCAGTAGTTACAGGTTAAGTGCTGGGTTGTCACAGTGAAAGTGCTGGACAGTTAGACAGTAAGCAAAGACAAGTGTGATCTTAATGGCCAGGTTAATTAAAAGGTGAATTACTATGTGAGGTGTCTGTGTGTTTTAAAAAAATAAAGATATTTTATACGTCTGCATGTCTTGTCATTATTTTGTGAAACACATATTCATCAATACATTACAGCATTTTAGTTCATCACTGGTCTACATTATCTGTATCCATGCTGATTCTTAACAGGAAGTGGCACATTAAGGTATACACAGCAAAAGCGTATGTCCAGGAAAATTACACAGTCCTGATAAGTTCATGGTAAGACACGGGAAACTACACTGTAAGACTCCAGGACTTACACTGTAAGACGCGAGTGTAACTACCCCATAAATACCGCAAAATGTCATGGTACATGTGTGAGAGTTACCCCAACAGTTGAGGAAACTACACTGTAAGAGACGGGAAACTACACTGTAAGACGCGGGCTGTAATCTAAAGTGCTACCGATTTTTTTTTTGTAGTGTGTGTTAGAAAACTTGTCTGCATGGCCCAAAATTAATATACCATTGAACAAATTAAAAATAATTAAGATTTAGCTTGTTCGGTCACATGATCCATGACCTGCCCTGAGCTGACGTGCCCTCCCCTGACCTCAGCTAAGCGCCGCGCTGATTGAAGTTGCCGATGCTGCCGACAGACAAGAGAATCAACTGCTCCGGTGAGTAGATTTGGCAGCGGTAGCGTTTAGTTTGGGCACGGATTATTCTTGCAAGATGACTGAAGTGAAGGTGAGCAATAAGCCATCCTCTGTCTCATGTCGTGTATGTGCAGAGTCAGACGAGTGAGTTGAAGGAAAAAATCTGCACCAGACTCTGGTGTGAGTGTGCGTGTGTGCGCGCGTGTGTAGCTTAACTATCATGTTTCATGCAGCGATGCCTCATAAGGAGAGATTACTTAGACAAAGAGAAAAGGAGCTTAATGAGGTCAGAAATAAAAAATAAAGCTATGAAATTAAAATAATGGTGTCATAACTGATTTATTTTTGTCCTCCAATTTCGTTTAAATGGAAATGCAAGGTCCCTAACAACAGTAGGGCTGGTCAGTCACAGGAAGCCATTTTAAGTGCTGTTTATCTTTGCATCTTGTCATGATCATGTAACACTTGCCTAATCGGCTGCTATTTCTCACATGCCCTTTTTAGCTTCCACACTCAGATTAATACGGCCCACCTTCAACAATATCGGCACAAGCACCCTCCTCACCAACCCCTCAACAGAAGCTGCTCAGTGTACCCCAGGCCATCAGGTAAAACATACACTACTTTTGCTTTACACTGGGGTCTAACAAATAAATGAGGTTTTGGACAATGATATGGTACAATGTGGTTCTTTTACATTGGTTATGAATATGGGTTGCTACAATTCAGCCTGTTATATTGTAAAGTATGTAGTTTCTATATGGCGTTTCAACTTTGTGCTCCATGTGCTCCCTTTTTTACTTGGAGCACCTGCCCCTCTCAAAGTCTTTGCATGTCCCTGAGGGTTAGGGTAGGGCAGTGGTTCCCAAACTTTTCACAGCCTGTACCCCTTCAGACACTTGACCTCCAGCCATGTACCCCCAACTTTCGTGCACTTGTAACACAGAGAAAATAAATGTTTTAGCCTGCTGTACTCCGACCTCCCACATTTGACATGCATAACATACAAATAAAACCTGTTAAAGTTAATTATTTCTCACCAAACAGATTTAGTTACCAGCAATGTCAGAGGGCAACACCAGTCCACTTTTGAAAAAGAAATGTACATTTCTGAAACAGTTTCATTAATGAACTTGAAGCTTTAGGCTGTCTGACTGAACTTACTGTATGTTATTTTAAGAATCTTAGATAATTTGGGACAGATTTCCTTCTCCAAGATGCCTCACCCTCTCTTCCAACACTTCAGGCTTTTATCAAAGCTCACAATACAAACAATTATCAGTTTGAACTTGAACTACTGAAACAACTGTTTAGACCTGACAGTTTTTCACGCACCCCCTACATCACTACAGTACTTCTGGGGTACACGCATCCAGTTTCGAACCACTGGGGTAGGGTAACCTTACCCTGAAATGCACCAAGCATGTGAAGTCACTTTTCAGACAGTAGGTGTCTCCAAATGACCGTGAAACACACGTCAAGGAGAGAATTAAGCACAGAAACACTAGTGTCAGGAAAAAGATATCAGTTTTTATGAATACATCAAATAATTTTTTCATCAGTAAACAGATATCTCTCAAGCAGCAACATTTTGACATGTTTTACTCTGAAATGCATCAAGCTTATGAAATCTATTGAAAGGATGGCATATGTCTCCAAATGAGTCTTAAACACTTCAAGAAGTGTTTCAGCTTCGGACCTTTGCTGCCTCACACTTAGATGCTTTTCCCCTATACTCTTCAACACCCTTGTTAGACTCAAATTTTAAGCCAAGAACAGACTTGAAGCAGGTGATAGGTAGGGTACATAACCTTCTTAATCTTCATTATTCAGCAAATTTAATTTAACTTAAGAGCAAGTGGGAGGGGGGCTTAAATGAGCAGATCTAAGAGGATAATTGGACAAAAATTATACAAAGAATTTACACATCCTCCATTTGCCAAAGACATATTGTTGTTCAAATTAAAAGAATTAGGGTTCGGGACTCCATTGGTCAAAGGTCAGACTGGCTAAAATCAGGCCAGACCTGGACCCTTCATGTGACAGGTACAGACAAGCCCCTGCAGACATAGGCCATATGCTTTTAGCCTGTCCAATAGTACACACATTTTGGGAATCTATTTTTGATACTCTTTCCAAAATATTAGAGGTGCCAGTAGATCCATCCCCTCTCACTTCCTTATTTGGTATTATGCCGCAGGTTGTACATCTAGATAACTGTAAAAGAAACATGCTAGCCTTCTGTACTTTGCTGGCTAGGTGCTGTATACTTTTCAGTTGAAAAAAGCCTCTTCCTCCTAAATATTCTCACTGGATTAAAGAGAACATGCAATACGTCAAGTTTGAGAAGATGAGATATTCTCTTAGTGGCTCTGTTTTCAGATTTTATGAAACCTGGAACCCTTTCTTGATGTTTGTTGAGAAGTTAGGAGTGGTAAGTATAATCCCATCATGTTTTACACTTGTTTCTGTGCTGGCTAGTGGTAATGTGAGATGACTGATTAATATGATATATTATCTGTCCAGTGGGTTAATGGGTGGGACTTTTTCTTTAGTCTGTTGTTGTTTTTGTTTTTAATTTTGACAGTTTGTATTTGCATTTCTTCTATACACTTTGTAATTATTTTTTATTTTATATATTGAAAACTTTCAATAACGAGACCTTGATGAAAAAAGGAGAGAATTAAGCACAGAAACACAATTCAGGACTAAAGATGTTTTATGAATCTTTACATTAATCTGAATCTGAACATTATTCTATCAAAAATAAGCAGATATCTCTGAAAATGAAACATTTTGACATGGTTTAGTCTAAAATGCAGCAAGCATATATTATCTATTTAAAGGATGGCATATGTCTCAAAAAGAGCCTTAAAAGGTGCAAGAAAAAAGTTAGGCACTGTCAAGCCAAGACATCACTTATTTGAATACATAACATTATTCTATCAAATCTAAGTTAAACTTAATATTTATGAAACTGATGAATTCTTACTGAAAGTTGTGTTTTTCTGCTTAACTCTGTTCCTGCAGTGTTTCCTGCTCATTTGGGGACAAGTGCTGTCCTGGAAAGGAAAATCTACGTTTTACCGCATGTTCTACCATGCCAAAATGTGTTGTTTGACACTACTCTGCTTATTTTTGGCAAGAAAGTCCGTTATATTTATGCAACTAATGAATTCTTACTGAAAGTTGTGTTTTTCTGCTTAACTCTATTCCTGTAGTGTTTTTTGCTCATTTGGGAGGAAAATCTCTATTTTACTGCAAGTTTTACTGAAATATTCCAAAATGTGTTGTTTCACACTAATCTGCTTATTTTTGGCAAGAAAGTCTCTTATATTTATGAAACTGATGTATTTGTATTTCTGCCTAACTCTGTTCAGTGTTTTTTGCTCATTTGGAGACTTATCCCATCCTTTAAATACATTTTATATGCTTGATGTAATTTAGGGTAAAACAAATACATCAGGTTCAAACAAAAAAAAGACTTTTTTTGCCAAAAATTATCATATTCGTGTGAAACAAGACATTGTGTCAGGTATGACATGCGATAAAATAAAGATTTTCCTCCCAAATGAGCGAAAAACACTACAGGAACAAAGTTAAGCAGAAAAACAAAACGTTCAGTAAGAATTCATCAGTTTCATAAATATAACAGACTTTCTTGCCAAAAATAAGCAGAGTGTCTCACATGTGCCCAATAGAGTGGTCACTGTGGCAGCAGTTTTTTGTGTATTTAAGTTTTTTTGTTGTTGTCAGATGTACTTGCATGTTTATTTCTGTTTCCCATCACCAGAAGGAAATTTTTGTATAAATCAGATAGAGGAGGGTCATATGACACAGGTGCCCAATTCCCCATTACAAGTGACACGAATGGTAGTTAGGACCCAGAAGCCAGCAGTAGGATGTGAACAACAAACAGTCTTTATTTGACAGTGGTTCTAAGCACAGTTCAAAGCCGGGTTTGAACCCGCACACTTGGGAACTACAGGTGAGTGTTCTCTCAGGTAAGCCACAGAGGAGACGTGCGGACCAAGGCTCACAAAGTGTTTTACAGGAAAGAAGTTGTGGCTTGAGCGGGATCGAACCCGTGACAACAGGCTCTGTAGACGGGCGCTCTCTTGACTGAGCCACACAGGAGATGTACAGGCAGTGATTCACACAGTCTTTTCAGGAGAAAGCTGCGGCTTGAGCGGGGGTCAAACCCGAACACCAGGCTCTGAAGACGAGCGCCTTCTCAACTGCGCCACACAGAGATGTTCCAAAACAGAGGTCCACACAGTTAACAGAAGAAAGGCTGTGGCTTGAACGGGGATCGAACCCGCAACAGCAGGCTAGACGGGTAGACGGGTGCTCTATCGACTGAGCCACACAGGGGATGTACAGGCAGAAGCTCACACAGTGTTTAAAGGAGAAGGCGGTGGAGGCTTGACTCACTCACTCACAGATGAGCAAAGGCATTCAGGAACACTCAGAGAAGTGATTCAGGCCAACTCACGTAGTCGAGGACAGGCAGGAGTTCAGTAACCAGGAAGACCAGCACCGAGTGGGACTGACAGGACTCAGCATTGAGGACAGGCAGGGATCAGTTACCAGGCGGATAGCACAGCGTAGGACAGGCAGGGCTCGGCGTCAGGAGACAGGAACAGGATCGATAGCCTTGGATTCAGTCAGGCGGGTGAATGCAGGACAGAAGCTAGTCGATACCTTGAAGTCAAGCCGAGGGTTAGGCGTATGAGGCAGAGTCTGGGACGAAACTTGTTGGCAACGGGTGATCAATCCGGGAAACAAGTCTGGAGTGCTCAGCATGAGTGCGAAGACAGTCTGACAAGGACTGAGAGTGGAGCTGGGGCTTTTGTAGCTGGCTTGATTGCAGCAGACGAGGTGCAGCTGAGAGCAGGAACACAGGTGAGTTGAGTTCGGGCTGATTAGACTGCAGCAGGGAGTGACAGGCTGTGGATGAGGCTGAGGCTGAAGCTGAGATTGTGACAGAACCCCCCCCTCAAGGGACGGCTCCCGACGTCCAACAACATCAAGAGGGTTGGGGCGGGTGGGAAGAGTACCTCAGTACTCTTCTGAGGCGGAGTCATCTCGGACGTCAGGTGGATCGGGGACCTCCTCCTCCTCCTCTTCAGAGTCCTCAGCGGTCGGAGAGCCTACAGAGCTGACGAGCGAGGGTTGCTGAGCCGGGCGTCCCTGCCTTCTTAGGGACGGCTGCTCCAGGTGGGCCTTGTGGAATTGCCTGACCAGGTCTTTATCAAGGATGTCCCGGGAAGGCACCCATGACCTTTCTTCGGGACCATACCCTTCCCAATCCATGAGGTACTGTAGGCCTCTTCCTCGCCAACGGGAACGGAGCAGACGGCGGATGGTGAAGGCAGGACCCCCGTCGATGATACGTGGAGGGGGAGGAGGAGCCACAGCTGGAGACAGGGGACTCTCATGGACCGGTTTGATCTTGGAGACATAGAAGGTGGGATGGACCCTCATGGACCGGGGAAGAGTCAACCTCACCGCCGTCGGATTGATGATCTTCTGAATGAAGAAAGGACCAACAAACTTAGGTGCAAGCTTCCTGCTCTCAACTCTAACAGGTAGGTCGTTGGTAGATAACCAAACTTTTTGACCTACCTGATAGGTTGAAGCAGGAGTCCGACGGCGGTTGGCTGAAGAGGAGTATCGGTGGACGGCCCTCTGGAGTGCAGCTCTGGCTCGGGCCAGGTTCTACGGCAGCGTCGGGCGAAGGCAAGGGCAGAAGGACAGGAGACATCATTGTCCAGAGCTGGGAACAACGGGGGCTGGTAGCCGTAAACACACTGGAACGGGGACAAGCCAGTTGAAGATGAGACCAGGGAGTTGTGGGCGTACTCCACCCTTAGGAGCTGCTGGGACCATGTAGATGGGTTCTGGGACACGGTGCACTGAAGAGCCGTCTCCATCTCCTGGTTCATCCGTTCCGATTGTCCGTTGGATTGTGGATGGAAGCCAGAGGATAAGCTCCCAGGAGATGGCAGAACTCTTTCCAGAAGACGGATGAGAACTGGGGCCCACGATCAGACACTACGTCCACCGGAAGACCATGGAGGCGAAAGACGTGATGAAGGACCAGTTGTGCGGTTTCTTTGGCAGACGGGAGCTTCTGCAGGGGAATGAAGTGGGCCATCTTCGAGAACAGATCTACCACGGTGAGGATGGTGGTGTGACCATCGGAGGGAGGTAGACCAGTGATGAAGTCCATGGAGACGTGGGACCATGGACGATGTGGAATGGGAAGAGGTTGGAAGAGACCAGCAGGAGCCTGGTGAGAGGACTTGTGTTGGCTGCAAACCTGACAGGCCTTAACGAAGTCCCGAGTGTCCTCCTCCAGTGTGGGCCACCAAAACCTCTGCCGAAGAACCTCCTGGGTGCGAAGGGATCCAGGGTGACAGGTCAGATTCGAAGTGTGGGCCCACTGCAGAACTTCTGACCGAAGGGCTTCAGGAACGAAGTGACAGTGAGGAGGGCAAGAACTAGGACCAGCCTGGTCCTGGGTGGCAGCCTTGACTCTCTCCTCGATGTCCCAGGTGAGGGTGGTGACGACACAAGGAGGAGCCAGAATGGGAGCAGGTTTCTCTGGGCTGTCATCGTCTCTGAGGTACTGGCGGGAAAGGGCATCTTGTTTGGTGTTGCGGGAGCCAGGTCGATAGGACAGGGTGAAGTTGAACCTCGAGAAGAACAGGGACCACCGGGCTTGACGGGCATTCAGTTTCTTAGCAGTTTTGATGTATTCTAAATTCTTATGATCAGTCCACACAAGAAACGGGTCTTTGGTTCCCTCGAGCCAGTGTCTCCACTCCTCCAAGGCTAACTTCACGGCCAGGAGCTCACGGTTGCCGATGTCGTAGTTTCTCTCTGCCGGAGTCAGTCGACGAGAGAAGAAAGCGCAGGGATGGAGCTTGTGATCTGACGGGGAACGTTGGGACAGAACACCCCGGACTCCCACATCGGAGGCGTCTACCTCTACCAGGAACTGAAGATCAGGATCAGGCATTTGGAGGATTGGAGCAGTGGTATTATATATAGTAATATATATGGTATAGAGGATTGGACCTCTCTTTCAGGGTACGGAAGGCAGTGTCTGCGTCAGGAGACCAAAGGTAAGTCTTCTTGCTGCTGGTGAGGGCAGTGAGAGGAGCAGCGACAGTGCTGTAGTTTCTGATGAACCGGTGATAGAAGTTGGCAAAACCCAGGAATCTTTGAAGCTGCTTACGGGATTCAGGGACAGGCCAGGAGGTTACGGCAGAGACCTTAGTTGGGTCCATTTGTTTGTGACCTTGGGAAACGATGAAGCCCAGGAAGGAGACTGTGGGGATGTGGAACTCACATTTCTCCGCTTTAACAAAAAGTGAGTTTTCTAGGAGTCTCTGCAGCACTGACTGGACTTGATGCACATGGTCGCTGAGATTCCTCGAGAAGATGAGGATGTCGTCGAGGTAGACAAAGATGTATTTATTCAGCATGTCCCTGAGTACGTCATTCACCAAAGCCTGAAACACTGCTGGGGCATTGGTTAATCCGAAGGGCATCACCAAGTACTCGTAATGGCCTATGGGGGTGTTGAAGGCCGTCTTCCACTCGTCCCCCTCCCTGGTGCGGACGAGATTGTAGGCATTCCTGAGGTCGAGCTTGGTGAATATGGTGGCCCCCTGAAGCAACTCGAATGCAGAGGAGATGAGAGGCAGGGGATAACGGTTCTTAACCGTAATGTCGTTAAGTCCTCTGTAGTCGATGCAGGGCCTCAGGGAATGGTCTTTCTTCTTGACGAAGAAGAACCCTGCACCAGCAGGGGACGAGGAAGGGCGGATGATACCAGCAGCCAGAGAGTTCTCAATGTACTCTTCCATCGCCTTTCTTTCTGGCGCCGAAAGGGAAAACAGCCTCCCCTTGGGAGGTGAGGTGCCCGGAAGAAGGTCAATGGCACAATCATACGGACGATGAGGAGGCAGAGAAGTGGCATTGACTTTGCTGAACACAGCGCTGAAGTCATGATACTCAGGGGGCACGCTGGAGAGTTCAGGCTGGACCTTGGTGCAGACAGATGGGTGTGGGGACAAGGCATCCTTCAGGCAGGTGAGATGACAGGAGGATCCCCACCCTTGGATGGAGCCAGTTGACCAGTCCAGGACAGGGTTGTGTCGTCGAAGCCAGGGATAACCGAGGACCAGCGGCACTTCAGGATGATCAAGCACGTGGAATTGGATTGTCTCTTTGTGATTTCCTGAGATGAGCATGGTAACAGGGGAAGTTTGGTGAGTGATTACCCCCATCTTGTGGCCATCCAATGCTCAGGCAGGAATTGGGTGATTGAGGGGGACCAGACTTAGTCCGAGTTGATCAGCAACCCTTTTGCTGATTTAGGCAGGAATCGGACCCAGAGTCAATGAGGGTAGCCAGGGTCTGAGGTCCGTCAGGCAGAAGCAGGCGAGCAGGAAGGGAAGGACGAAGGACTTGGAGTCTGGAGGGATGAGCTCACTCGTACCTCCTCTCTTACGAGTGAGCTTTCTCTTTTAATTGGCAGTTCTTCACAAAGTGTCCTTGCCCTCCACATAAAGCAGAGTTGAGAGGAGACCCGTCGTTTTCTCTCAGCTGGGGTGAGGGAGGTAAGGCCCAGCTGCATAGGTTCGGGGTCCCTTACCAGAGTAGCAGAAGACAGTTGGGGTGGACTCCTGTGTGGTGGACAGGTGATGGGCAGATGAGTCGGGGCTGAACTCCTTGCTCCTCTTCTGGCCCTGATGCGGAGATCGATCCGGGTGGCGAGGTTGATGATGCCATCCAGGGTCAAAGGGAGTTCATGGGAGACCAGAGCGTCTTTAATGTGGTCGGCCAATCCGTGAATGAAGGCATCGATCTGGGCCGAAGAGTTCCACCCACTGCAGCTGGCTTGAGTACGGAAGTCAATGGAGTAGTCGTCCACTGACCGTCGACCTTGTTGAAGCCTCAGAAGTCCCGCTGCTACTCCAGCCCTATCAGGATTCAGACCAAACACTTTTCGAAGTTCAGAGGTGAATGTGAGGAAACTGGAACAGGCAGGAGATTGAGGATCCCACTCAGCAGTTCCCCAGAGTCTTGCTCGCCCCGTCAGGTGATTGATGGTGTAGGCGACCTTAGCAGCTTCAGAGGAGAAGGTGCGAGGCTGGAGAGCGAAGAGCAGGGTGCAGTTGGTTATGAATGCAGCACAGGTTTCAGGTTCACCATCATATCGTTCAGGGGAGCCCACTCGTGGTTCAGGAGTGTCAGGCGGAGCAGATGGCCGAGTGACAGGTGCAGGAACTGGAGCTGGTGGTGACTCTTGAAGCCTGGAAGCCAGTTCAGTGACAGTATGCACAGCACTATGAAGGTGGCTGGCTGATGTAGCAATTAGTCCCTCGTGATGAGCCAGCACCCCTTCAACACTTTCTAGTCTGTCCATTGCTGATGGTGAACTGCTCACTGGGTCCATCTTCTGGTCAGACTGTACTGACACGAATGGTAGTTAGGACCCAGAAGCAAGCAGTTGGATGTGAACAACAAACAGTCTTTATTTGACAGTGGTTCGAAGCACAGTTCAAAGCCGGGTTTGACAGGTGAGTATTCTCTCAGGTGAGCCACGGAGGAGACGTGCGGACCAAGGCCCACAAAGTGTTTTACAGGAAAGAAGTTGTGGCTTGAGCGGGGATCGAACCCGCGACAACAGGCTCTGTAGACGGGCGCTCTCTCGACTGAGCCACACAGGAGATGTACAGGCAGTGACTCACACAGTCTTTTCAGGAGAAAGCTGCGGCTTGAGTGGGGGTCGAACCCGCAACAGCAGGCTCTGAAGACGAGCGCCTTCTCAACTGCGCCACACAGAGATGTTCCAAAAACAGAGGTCCACACAGTTAACAGAAGAAAGGCTGTGGCTTGAGCGGGGATCGAACCCGCAACAGCAGGCTAGACGGGTAGACGGGTGCTCTATCGACTGAGCCACACAGGGGATGTACAGGCAGAAGCTCACACAGTGTTTAAACGAGAAGGCGGTGGAGGCTTGACTCACTCACTCACAGACGAGCAGAGGCATTCAGGAACACTCAGAGAAGTGATTCAGGCCAACTCACGTAGAAAGGACAGGCAGGAGTTCAGTAACCAGGAAGATCAGCACAGAGTGGGACTGACAGGACTCAGCATTGAGGACAGGCAGGGATCAGTTACCAGACGGATAGCACAGCGTAGGACAGGCGGGACTCGGCGTCAGGAGACAGGCAGGGATCAGTTACAAGGCGGATAGCACAGTGTAGGATAGGCAGGGCTCGGCGTCAGGAGACAGGAACAGGATCGATAGCCGTGGATTCAGATTCAGCTAGTCGATAACGGACGAAACTTGTCGGCAACGGGCGATCAATCCGGGAAACAAGTCTGGAGTGCTCAGCATGAGTGCGAAGACAGTCTGACAAGGAAGGAGAGTGGAGCTGGGGCTTTTGTAGCTGGCTTGATAGCAGCAGACAAGGTGCAGCTGAGAGCAGGAACACAGGTGAGTTGAGTTCGGGCTGATTAGACTGCAGCAGGGAGTGACAGGCTGTGGATGAGGCTGAGGCTGAAGCTGAGATTGTGACAACAAGGACAGTATCTTTCTGTGATACCAGTGAAATGTGGTAAATGTCGGGGCTTAATAGTATTAAACTCTGTACATTTAATGTAAACGGCATTCATCATCTGATAAAACGTAAGAAAATATTAGGTTTTCTAATAAAGGACAAAGTACAAATAGCCTTTTTGCAAGAAACACATTTAGTAGAGAAAGAACACATGAAACTCAAACGGGACTGGGTAGGTCGGGCCTATTTTTCATCATTTACCTCCAATAGCAGAGGAGTTGCTATCCTAATTCATAAAACCATACCATTTGTTCTCAACGTCTGTACAACAGATCCAAAGGGCAGACACGTCCTTGTTCATGGTACAATATACGGGACACATATTACTTTGATGAATATATACGCCCCTAATCCACCGCCACCTTCATTTTGGACTCATATAGCATTGGTTCTGGAGGAATATCACTGTCCTCTCACTGTGTTAGGTGGTGGTTTTAATTGCTGCCTAGACAATAAATTAGACGGATCTGTAACGAATATCTATAGACAAACAAGCACAGGCGCTCCTCTGGTTAAAATGCTCGATGATATTAATTTGACAGATATATGGAGAACTGTAAATTCGTCAGTAAGAGATTTCACATTTTACTCTAACCCACACAATTCATACTCCCGTATTGATTATTTCTTCATACCACCACAAATCATAGGACAGGTGACTGCTTGTAATATAGGGTCCATCCATATCAGTGATAATGCTCCAGTCTATTTAGAGCTGACTGTTAGTGAAACCATCTTAGGCAGGCAAAAGTGGCATTTTCCATCATATTTAATAAATGACAAAGAATTTAAGAGACAGACAGAGATAAAAATGTTTTTTGAAATAAACGATAACAATGAAACAAATCCTGAATTTCTTTGGGAATCTGCAAAGGCCTATATCAGAGGATTCACCATTTCATATATGTCACACCGAAATAAATCATTGCTGTCAAAGCAAAGGAAACTGGAAGCAGACTTGAAAATAGCAGAAACAGCTCACAAATCTAACCCAACCAGGACAAATCTTATCAGGATACAAACTATTAAAGCAGCACTAAATACAATCATGAATGAGAAGGCCTCCAAATCATTATTTTATCAAAGACAGCGGCTTTACGAATATGGAAACAAACCTAGTAAATATCTGGCACTCTTACTCAATCAAAAACAAAATTACAACACAATAGCAGGGATTAGGGACCCGGGAGGGAAGAAACACTTTGATAGGAAAAACATAAATTCTGTATTTGTCTAATTTTACAAGTCATTATACAAATCTAACAACAATAACACTAAAGAAGCTCTGGACAAATTCTTGCAAAAATTAAATTACCAACACTGACTGTAGAGCAGCAGAAATTACTGGACAAGCCTATTCATGAGAAGGAAATTGTAGAGGCAATTGCCCTGATGCGCAGTGGCAAATCCCCAGGCCCCAATGGGATGCCGGTGGAATGGTTCAAGGCTTTTAAGGACAAGCTTGCTCAGCATCTGGCCAGAACATACAACTATAGCTTTGATACAGCCCGTCATCTACCTGAAACTATGTCATTAGCCAGTATTAGTCTGATCTTAAAAAAAACAAGGATCCTGAGGACCCAGCTTCTTATAGGCCTATGTCACTTATTAATGTAGATACAAAGATTTTAGCCAAGATCTTAACTTTGAGGCTTGAACCACTAATACCAACTTTGGTGAAACCTGATCAAACAGGTTTTATTAAAGGAAGGAATTCCTCAAACAACATCAGGAGGCTTCTGAATATAATACAACTGGCCAGAGACAACGAAATTCAGGGCCTAGTAGTATCTTTGGACTCATTAAAGGCATTTGACAGGGTTGAATGGCCCTTCTTGTTTTATACAATGGGGAAATTTGAAATAGGTACAGGATTTATTGATTGGGTAAAGTTGTTATATTGTTCCCCTAAAGCATCAGTAATAACCAACTCTTACTGCTCTGAACCATTCGCATTAGAGCGTGGTACCCGTCAAGGGTGCCCATTGAGTCCCCTTCTATTTGCGCTCGCCATTGAGCCTCTAGCAGAGCTAATTAGATCAACTTGATTGATCAAAGGCTTTGATGTTAAAGGCACAATACACAAAATTTCTCTGTATGCGGACGACGTCCTGCTATATTTAGTTGACATAGATACCCTCATACCGTGTTTACTTGAATGCTTACATCAGTTTGGACATATTTCAGGCTTTAAAGTTAACTTGTCGAAGACAGAAGCCATGCCTATTGGTGCCATAACATATCTGGGAATAAGAGTTTGTCCGTCTCTGAAAAAACTGGTCAAGCTTAATATTAAGCCAATCATAACACATATTAAAGATGACCTACACAGATGGGGAACCCTACCTGTATCCTGGCTGGGTAGAATAAGCGTTCTTAAAATGAATATATTACCCAGAGTATGGTACCCTTTGCAGATGTTGCCGAACTCAATTCCCAACAGTTTTTTTGCAGATTTGTACGGCATTTTTACCCAGTTTATTGGCCAGGAAAATAGGTTAGAGTAAAAATAGGTAAACTACAGAGAAGCAAAGAACAGGGTGGACTGGGGGTCCCTTGTTTGCGGTTATACCACTGGGCGGCACAAATTAGGTATACATATATGAATGGGTGAATCCAGACATTACAAACACTTGGATTGATATAGAGTCTAGAAATTGTGGCTTACTAGAACTGAAGAACTGTCCTTTTATAAAATATAAGAAGGCGAGGCTGGAGGTACAAAATAACTTTATTGTAAGGAACACATTAAACACCTGGTATAAGATTATGGTTTTCTTTAAACTTAAAGATCATTTCTCACTCTTAGCTCCTATATGAAAGAGCCCAGATTTCCCCCCTTCATGTCAGGACTCAATATTTAAGCTCTGGCAGGAAAAGGGTCTCGATCAGCTTGTTAAACTTTATGAAGGTGGAACAATGGAGTCATTTGAAGGCCTGAAAAATAAATATTCTTTACATCAGTCTCATTTTTATCGATATCTGCAAGTAAGACATTATATACCAAAAAACATTCAGGCCCATAATGTGTCATTTTTGGAGAACATACTTAAACAACCTATGCCAAAGAGATTCATCTCCCGAGTTTATGAGACCCTAGACCTAAACTCTAACTGTTCTACTGATCATATTCGTAGGCAATGGCAGAGTGATTTAGGATGCCAGATAGATGAGGATATCTGGACAGCAATTATAGAAAATACACTTAAAATCCTGAGTTGTAACAATGATAGAGAGAGACAATTTAAAATACTACATAAACTTCATTTTACACCACAATTGAGAGGAAGGTTGGGCCTGGGCTCTTCTGTCATAAATGTGATACAGAAGCAGGAACATATGCACATATGTTTTGGAAATGTGCAAAGATACAAAAGTTCTGGGCAGAGGTGAAAGAGGAGGTGATTACTTTGATTGGATATAACTTGGACCTGTCAGCCTTGCAATGCATCCTAGCAGCTAAACCAGCCAATGTAAGGAACACTCAAAATTCTAAACTGGTTGGAATCCATCTATACTTGGCAAGAAAGACCATTCTCAACTTCTGGATCTCTAAGGACATCCTTACACTGGATGACTGGTATAAGGAAATACTGAGAGTTCTTCCCTTGGAAAAACTGACCTACACTCTCCACGACAATGTTCAGGGATTTGTCAAAATCTGGCAACCAGTCTTGGAGAAAGTGGACCCTGATGGACGTACTTTTTCTCTATATGGTTAGCATGATGAACATAATGGCAACCAGGAGAATGCTGGACATCCCATACCAACTGGTGATATCTGTGTTCTGTCTTGGCCAGGTCTTGTTGCTTTTTTGTCCTTGTCGTCATTATTATCATTATTATTTATTTTTATTATTTTTATTTTATTTTATTCCTTATTTTTGTATTATGTCTGGTTTAAAGGTGTCCTGCTGCCATTTGTTCTTGTTCTGTAAAGATTGTTTGTTAAAAAAGAAAAACGGGGTTGTAGCTTTGTGAACTGAATTGCAATGTTGAATACCAGAACCTCAATAAAGAGAAGCTTAAAAAAAAAAGAAAAAAAAAGGAGAGTAGTGTGAAACAACACATTTTGGCATCTTTCAGTATAACATGCACTTAAATATAGAGTTTCTTCCCTAAAGAGCAAGAAACACTGCAGGAACAGAGTTAAGCAGAAAAACACAACTTTCAGGAAGAATTCATCAGTTTCATAAATATAACAGACAATTCTGCCAAAAATAAACAGATTATTGTGAAAGAACACATTTTGGCTTGTTTCGGAATAACATGCAGTATAATATATTGATTATCCTCCCAAATGAGCAAAAAAAGCACTGCAGGAACAGAGTTAAGCAGAAAAACAGAACTTTTAATAAGAAATCATCAGTTTCATAAATATAACGGACTGTCTGACGAAAAAAAAACAAGAGTAGTATGAAACAACACATTTTGGCATGTTTCAGCATAACATGCAGTAAATTATAGATTTTCCTCCCAAATGACCAAAAACACTGCAGGAACAGAGTTAAGCAGAAAACCACAACTTTTAATAAGAAATCATCAGTTTCATAAATGTAACAGACTTTCTTGCCAAAAATAAGCAGTTTATAGTGAAACAACACATTTTGCCATGTTTCAGTATATCATGAAGTAAATTATAGATTATCCTCCCAAAAGTGAAAAAAAAACCACTGCAGGAACAGAGTTAAGAAGAAAAACACAACTTTCAGGAAGAATTATTCAGTTTCATAAATATAACAGATTTTCTTGCCAAAAATAAACAGACTATTGTGAAAGAACACATTTTGGCATGTTTCAGTATAACATGCAGTAAAACATAGATTTTCTCCCAAATGTGCAACAAACACTGCAGGAACAGAGATAAGCAGAAAAACCACAACTTTTAATAAGAAATCATCAGTTTCATAAAAAAAACAGATTTTCTTGCCAAAAATAAACAGCTTAGAGTGAAACAACACATTTTGGCATGTTTCAGTATAACATGAAGTAAATTAGAGATTTCCCTCCCAAATGAGCAAAAAACACTGCAGGAACAGAGTTATGCAGAAAAACACAACTTTCAGGAAGAATTAATCAGTTTCATAAATATAACAGACTTTCTTGCCAAAAATAAGCAGCTTATATAGTGAAACAACACATTTTGCCATGTTTCAGTATAACATGAAGTAAATTATAGATTATCCTCCCAAAAGAGAAAAAAACACTGCAGGAACAGAGTTAAGAAGAAAAACACAACTTTTAATAAGAATACATTAGTTTCATAAATATAAAAGAGTTTCTTGCCAAAAATATGCAGCTTATAGTGAAACAACACATTTTGGCATGTTTCAGTATAACATGCAGTAAAACATAGATTTTCTCCCAAATGTGCAACAAACACTGCAGGAACAGAGTTAAGCAGAAAAACACAACTTTCAGGAAGAATTCATCAGTTTCATAAATATAACAGATTTTCTTGCCAAAAATAAACAACTTAGAGTGAAACAACACATTTTGGCATGTTTCAGTATAACATGAAGTAAATTAGAGATTTCCCTCCCAAATGACAAAAAAAAAAACACTGCAGGAACAGAGTTAAGAAGAAAAACACAACTTTTAATAAGAATACATTAGTTTCATAAATATAACAGAGTTTCTTGCCAAAAATGTACAGCTTAGAGTAAAACAACACATTTTAGCATGTTTCAGTATAACATGCAGTAAAACATAGATTTTCTCCCAAATGTGCAAAAAACACGGCACGAACAGAGTTAAGCAGAATAACACGACTTTCAGGAAGAATTCATCAGTTTCACAAATATAACAAACAATGCCGAAAATAAGCAGACTATTGTGAAAGAACACATTTTTGCATGTTTCAGTATAACATGAAGTAAATTATAGATTTTCCTCCCAAATGAGCACAAAACACTGCAGGAACAGAGTTAAGCAGAAAAACACAACTTTCAGGAAGAAATTAATCAGTTTCATTAATATAACAGACAATTCTGCCGAAAATAAACAGACTATTGTGAAAGAACACATTTTTGCATGTTTCAGTATAACATGAAGTAAATTATAGATTTTCCTCCCAAATGACCAAAAAACACTGCAGGAACAGAGTTAAGCAGAAAAACACAACTTTCAGGAAGAATTCATCAGTTTCATAGATATAACAGACTTTCTGGCCAAAAATAAGCAGCTAAGAGTGAAACAACACATTTTGGACTGTTTCAGTATAACATGAAGTAAATTATAGATTATCCTCCCAAAAGAGAAAAAAACACTGCAGGAACGGTGTTAAGCAGAAAACACAACTTTCAAGGAAGAATTCATCAGTTTCATAAATATAACAGACTTTCTTGCCAAAAATGTACAGCTTAGAGTAACCCAACACATTTTGGCTTGTTTCAGTATAACATGAAGTAAATTATAGATTTTCCTCCCAAATGACCAAAAAACACTGCAGGAACAGAGATAAGCAGAAAAACACAACTTTCAGGAAGAATTCATCAGTTTCATAAATATAACAGAGTTTCTTGCCAAAAATGTACAGCTTAGAGTAAAACAACACATTTTAGCATGTTTCAGTATAACATGCAGTAAAACATAGATTTTCTCCCAAATGTGCAAAAAACACGGCACGAACAGAGTTAAGCAGAATAACACGACTTTCAGGAAGAATTCATCAGTTTCACAAATATAACAAACAATGCCGAAAATAAGCAGACTATTGTGAAAGAACACATTTTTGCATGTTTCAGTATAACATGAAGTAAATTATAGATTTTCCTCCCAAATGAGCACAAAACACTGTAGGAACAGAGTTAAGCAGAAAAACACAACTTTCAGGAAGAATTCATCAGTTTCATAAATATAACAGACAAATTCTGCCGAAAATAAACAGATTATTGTGAGGAAACACATTTTAGCATGTTTCAGTATAACATGCAGTAAAACATAGATTTTCTCCCAAATGTGCAAAAAACACTGCAGGAACAGAGTTAAGCAGAAAAACACAACTTTCAGGAAGAAATTAATCAGTTTCATTAATATAACAGACAATTCTGCCGAAAATAAACAGACTATTGTGAAAGAACACATTTTTGCATGTTTCAGTATAACATGAAGTAAATTATAGATTTTCCTCCCAAATGACCAAAAAACACTGCAGGAACAGAGTTAAGCAGAAAAACACAACTTTCAGGAAGAATTCATCAGTTTCATAAATATAACAGACTTTCTGGCCAAAAATAAGCAGCTAAGAGTGAAACAACACATTTTGGACTGTTTCAGTATAACATGAAGTAAATTATAGATTATCCTCCCAAAAGAGAAAAAAACACTGCAGGAACGGTGTTAAGCAGAAAACACAACTTTCAAGGAAGAATTCATCAGTTTCATAAATATAACAGACTTTCTTGCCAAAAATGTACAGCTTAGAGTAACCCAACACATTTTGGCTTGTTTCAGTATAACATGAAGTAAAACATAGATTTTCTCCCAAATGTGCAAAAAACACTGCAGGAACAGAGATAAGCAGAAAAACACAACTTTCAGGAAGAATTCATCAGTTTCATAAATATAACAGACTTTCTGGCCAAAAATAAGCAGCTAAGAGTGAAACAACACATTTTGGACTGTTTCAGTATAACATGAAGTAAATTATAGATTATCCTCCCAAAAGAGCAAAAAACACTGCAGGAACAGAGTTACGCAGAAAAACACAACTTTCATGAAGAATTCATCAGTTTCATAAATATAACAGACAAATTCTGCCGAAAATAAACAGATTATTGTGAAAGAACACATTTTTGCATGTTTCAGTATAACATGAAGTAAATTATAGATTTTCCTCCCAAATGAGCAAAAAACACTGCAGGAACAGAGTTATGCAGAAAAACACAACTTTCAGGAAGAATTCATCAGTTTCACAAATATAACACAGTTTCTTGCCAAAAATGTACAGCTTAGAGTAAAACAACACATTTTAGCATGTTTCAGTAAAACATGCAGTAAAACATAGATTTTCTCCCAAATGTGCAAAAAACACGGCACGAACAGAGTTAAGCAGAATAACACGACTTTCAGGAAGAATTCATCAGTTTCACAAATATAACAAACAATGCCGAAAATAAGCAGACTATTGTGAAAGAACACATTTTTGCATGTTTCAGTATAACATGAAGTAAATTATAGATTTTCCTCCCAAATGAGCAAAAAACACTGCAGGAACAGAGTTAAGCAGAAAAACACAACTTTCAGGAAGAATTAATCAGTTTCATAAATATAACAGACAAATTCTGCCGAAAATAAACAGATTATTGTGAAGGAACACACTTTTGCATGTTTCAGTATAACATGCAGTTAAACATAGATTTTCTCCCAAATGTGCAAAAAACACTGCAGGAACAGAGTTAAGCAGAAAAACACAACTTTCAGAAAGAATTAATCAGTTTCATTAATATAACAGACAATTCTGCCGAAAATAAACAGACTATTGTGAAAGAACACATTTTTGCATGTTTCAGTATAACATGAAGTAAATTATAGATTTTCCTCCCAAATGAGCAAAAAACACTGCAGGAACAGAGTTAAGCAGAAAAACACAACTTTCAGGAAGAATTCATCAGTTTCATGAATAAAACAGACTTTCTGGCCAAAAATAAGCAGCTAAGAGTGAAACAACACATTTTGGACTGTTTCAGTATAACATGAAGTAAATTATAGATTATCCTCCCAAAAGAGAAAAAAACACTGCAGGAACGGTGTTAAGCAGAAAAACACAACTTTCAAGGAAGAATTCATCAGTTTCATAAATATAACAGACTTTCTTGCCAAAAATGTACAGCTTAGAGTGAACCAACACATTTTGGCTTGTTTCAGTATAACATGAAGTAAATTATAGATTTTCCTCCCAAATGACCAAAAAACACTGCAGGAACAGAGATAAGCAGAAAAACACAACTTTCAGGAAGAATTCATCAGTTTCATGAATGTAACAGACTTTCTGGCCAAAAATAGGCAGGTTGTACTGTAACAACACATTTTAGCATGTTTCAGTATAACATGAAGTAAATTATAGATTTTCTCCCAAATGAGCAAAAAACACGGCAGGAACAGAGTTAAGCAGAAAAACACAACTTTCAGGAAGAATTCACCAGTTTCATAAATATAACAGACTTTCTTGCCAAAAATATGCAGGTTATACTGTAACAACACATTTTAGCATGTTTCAGTATAACATGAAGTAAATTACAGATTTCAGTCCATAATGACAAAAAAAAAAAATGCAGGAACAGAGTTAAGAAGAAAAACACAACTTTCAGGAAGAATTCACCAGTTTCATAAATATAACAGACTTTCTTGCCAAAAATAAGCAGCTCATAGTGAAACAACACATTTTGGCATGTTTCAGTATAACATGAAGTAAATTATAGATTTTCCTCCCAAATGAGCAAAAAACCCTGCAGGAACAGAGATAAGCAGAAAAACACAACTTTCAGGAAGAATTCATCAGTTTCATAAAAATAACAGACAATTCTGCCGAAAATGAACAGATTATTGTGAAAGAAAACATTTTAGCATGTTTCAGTATAACATGCAGTAAAATAGAGATTTTCCTCCCAAATGAGCAAAAACACGGCAGGAACAGAGTTATGCAGAAAAACACTGCTTTCAGGAAGAATTAATCAGTTTCATAAATATAACGGATAATTCTGCCGAAAATAAACAGATTATTGTGAAAGAGAACACATTTTTGCATATTTTGGAATTACATGCAGTATAATTTATTGATTATCCTCCCAAATGACCAAAAAACATTGCAGGAACAGAGTTAAGCAGAAAAACACAACTTTCAGGAAGAATTCATCAGTTTCATGAATATAACAGACTTTCTGGCCAAAAATATGCAGGTTATACTGTAACAACACATTTTAGCATGTTTCAGTATAACATGAAGTAAATTATAGATTTTCTCCCAAATGAGCAAAAAACACGGCAGGAACAGAGTTAAGCAGAAAAACACAACTTTCAGGAAGAATTCACCAGTTTCATAAATATAACAGACTTTCTTGCCAAAAATAAGCAGCTCATAGTGAAACAACACATTTTGGCATGTTTCAGTATAACATGAAGTAAATTATAGATTTTCCTCCCAAATGAGCAAAAACCCTGCAGGAACAGAGATAAGCAGAAAAACACAACTTTCAGGAAGAATTCATCAGTTTCATAAATATAACAGACAATTCTGCCGAAAATGAACAGATTATTGTGAAAGAAAACATTTTAGCATGTTTCAGTATAACATGCAGTAAAATAGAGATTTTCCTCCCAAATGAGCAAAAACACGGCAGGAACAGAGTTATGCAGAAAAACACTGCTTTCAGGAAGAATTAATCAGTTTCATAAATATAACGGATAATTCTGCCGAAAATAAACAGATTATTGTGAAAGAGAACACATTTTTGCATATTTTGGAATTACATGCAGTATAATTTATTGATTGTCCTCCCAAATGACCAAAAAACATTGCAGGAACTGAGTTAAGCAGAAAAACACAACTTTCAGGAAGAATTCATCAGTTTCATGAATATAACAGACTTTCTGGCCAAAAATATGCAGGTTATACTGTAACAACACATTTTAGCATGTTTCAGTATAACATGAAGTAAATTATAGATTTTCTCCCAAATGAGCAAAAAACACGGCAGGAACAGAGTTAAGCAGAAAAACACAACTTTCAGGAAGAATTCACCAGTTTCATAAATATAACAGACTTTCTTGTCAAAAATATGCAGGTTATACTGTAACAACACATTTTAGCATGTTTCAGTATAACATGAAGAGTAAATTACAGATTTTCCTCCCAAATGACCAAAAACACTGCAGGAACAGAGTTAAGCAGAAAAACGCAACTTTTAATAAGAATTAATCAGTTTCACAAATATAACAGACTTTCTGGGTAAAAATAAGCAGCTCATAGTGAAACAACACATTTTGGCATGTTTCAGTATAACATGAAATAAAATAGAGACTTTCCTCCCTAAAGAGCCAAAAACACTGCAGGAACAGAGTTAAGCAGAAAAACACAACTTTCAGGAAGAATTCATCAGTTTCATAAAAATAACCGACTTTCTTGCCCAAAATAAGCTGCATATAGTGAAAACACATTTTGGCATGTTTCAGTATATCATGCAGTAAAATAGAGATTTTCCCCCCAAATGAGCATAAAACACTGCAGGAACAGAGATAAGCAGAAAAACCACAACTTTTAATAAGAAATCATCAGTTTCATAAAAATAACAGATTTTCTTGCCAAAAATAAACAGCTTAGAGTGAAACAACACATTTTGGCATGTTTCAGTATAACATGAAGTAAATTAGAGATTTCCCTCCCAAATGAGCAAAAAACACTGCAGGAACAGAGTTATGCAGAAAAACACAACTTTCAGGAAGAATTAATCAGTTTCATAAATATAACAGACTTTCTTGCCAAAAATAAGCAGCTTATATAGTGAAACAACACATTTTGCCATGTTTCAGTATAACATGAAGTAAATTATAGATTATCCTCCCAAAAGAGAAAAAAACACTGCAGGAACAGAGTTAAGAAGAAAAACACAACTTTTAATAAGAATACATTAGTTTCATAAATATAACAGACTTTCTTGCCAAAAATATGCAGCTTATAGTGAAACAACACATTTTGAAATCTTTCAGTATAACATGCAGTAAAACATAGATTTTCTCCCAAATGTGCAACAAACACTGCAGGAACAGAGTTAAGCAGAAAAACACAACTTTCAGGAAGAATTCATCAGTTTCATAAATATAACAGATTTTCTTGCCAAAAATAAACAGCTTAGAGTGAAACAACACATTTTGGCATGTTTCAGTATAACATGAAGTAAATTAGAGATTTCCCTCCCAAATGACAAAAAAAAAACACTGCAGGAACAGAGTTAAGAAGAAAAACACAACTTTTAATAAGAATACATTAGTTTCATAAATATAACAGAGTTTCTTGCGAAAAATGTACAGCTTAGAGTAAAACAACACATTTTAGCATGTTTCAGTATAACATGCAGTAAAACATAGATTTTCTCCCAAATGTGCAAAAAACACAGCACGAAAAGAGTTAAGCAGAATAACACGACTTTCAGGAAGAATTCATCAGTTTCACAAATATAACAAACAATGCCGAAAATAAGCAGACTATTGTGAAAGAACACATTTTGGCGTCGTTCAGTATAACATGAAGTAAATTATAGATTTTACTCCCTTAAGAGCCAAAAACACTACATGAACAGAGTTAAGCAGAAAAACACAAGTTTCAGGAAGAAATAATCAGTTTCTTATAAATATAACAGACTTTCTTGCCCAAAATGAGCAGCTTATAGTGAAACAACACATTTTGGCATGTTTCAGTATAACATGAAGTAAAATAGAGATTTTACTCCTTAAAGAGCCAAAAACACTGCAGGAACAGAGTTAAGCAGAAAAACACAACTTTCAGGAAGAATTAATCAGTTTCATAAATATAACAGAATTTCTCGCCCAAAATAAGCAGCTTAGAGTGAAACAACACATTTTGGCGTCTTTCAGTATAGCATGAAGTAAATTTTAGATTTTCCTCCCAAATGAGCAAAAAACACAAGCAGAAAAACACAACTTTCAGTAAAAATTCATCAATTTCATAAATATACCAAACTTTCCTGCCCAAAATAAGCAGCTTATAGTGAAACAACACATTTTGGCATGTTTCAGTATAACATGAAGTAAAATAGACATTTTACTCCCTAAAGATCCAAAAACAATGCAGGAACAGAGTTAAGCAGAAAAACACAACTTTCAGGAAGAATTCATCAGTTTCACAAATATAACACAGTTTCTTGCCAAAAATGTACAGCTTAGAGTAAAACAACACATTTTGGCATGTTTCAGTATAACATGAAGTAAAATAGACATTTTACTCCCTAAAGATCCAAAAACACTGCAGGAACAGAGTTAAGCAGAAAAACACAACTTTCAGGAAGAATTCATCAGTTTCACAAATATAACACAGTTTCTTGCCAAAAATGTACAGCTTAGAGTAAAACAACACATTTTAGCATGTTTCAGTAAAACATGCAGTAAAACATAGATTTTCTCCCAAATGTGCAAAAAACACGGCACGAACAGAGTTAAGCAGAATAACACGACTTTCAGGAAGAATTCATCAGTTTCACAAATATAACAAACAATGCCAAAAATAAGCAGACTATTGTGAAAGAACACATTTTTGCATGTTTCAGTATAACATGAACTAAATTATAGATTTTCCTCCCAAATGAGCACAAAACACTGCAGGAACACAGTAAAGCAGAAAAACACAACTTTCAGGAAGAATTCATCAGTTTCATAAATATAACAGACAAATTCTGCCGAAAATAAACAGATTATTGTGAAGGAACACACTTTTGCATGTTTCAGTATAACATGCAGTAAAACATAGATTTTCTCCCAAATGTGCAAAAAACACTGCAGGAACAGAGTTAAGCAGAAAAACACAACTTTCAGAAAGAATTAATCAGTTTCATTAATATAACAGACAATTCTGCCGAAAATAAACAGACTATTGTGAAAGAACACATTTTTGCATGTTTCAGTATAACATGAAGTAAATTATAGATTTTCCTCCCAAATGAGCAAAAAACACTGCAGGAACAGAGTTAAGCAGAAAAACACAACTTTCAGGAAGAATTCATCAGTTTCATGAATAAAACAGACTTTCTGGCCAAAAATAAGCAGCTAAGAGTGAACCAACACATTTTGGCTTGTTTCAGTATAACATGAAGTAAATTATAGATTTTCCTCCCAAATGACCAAAAAACACTGCAGGAACAGAGATAAGCAGAAAAACACAGCTTTCAGGAAGAATTAATCAGTTTCATAAATATAACAGACTTTCTGGCCAAAAATAAGCAGGTTGTACTGTAACAACACATTTTGCCATGTTTCAATATAACATGAAGTAAATTATAGATTTTCTTCCCAAACGAGCAAAAAACACTGCAGGAACAGAGTTAAGCAGAAAAACAAAACTTTCAAGGAAGAATCACCAGTTTCATAAATATAACAGACTTTCTTACCAAACATAAGCAGATTAGAGTGAACCAACACATTTTGGCTTGTTTCAGTATAACATGAAGTAAATTATAGATTTTCCTCCCAAATGAGCAAAAAACACTGCAGGAACAGAGTTAAGCAGAAAAACACAACTTTCAGGAAGAATTCATCAGTTTCATAAATATAACAGACTTTCTTGCCAAAAATAAGCAGCTTATAGTGAAACAACACATTTTGGCATGTTTCAGTATAACATGAAGTAAATTATAGATTTTCCTCCTAAATGAGCAAAAAACACTGCAGGAATAGAGTTAAGCAGAAAAACACAACTTTCAGGAAGAATTCATCCGGTTTCATAAATATAACAGACCTTCTTCCCTAAATAAGCAGCTTAGAGTGAAACAACACATTTTGGACTGTTTCAGTATAACATGAAGTAAATTATAGATTTTCCTCCCAAATGAGCAAAAAACACTGCAGGAATAGAGTTAAGCAGAAAAACACAACTTTCAGGAAGAATTCATCAGAAATATAACAGACAAATTCTGCCGAAAATAAACAGATTATTGTGAAGGAACACAGTTTTGCATGATTCAGTATAACATGCAGTAAAACATAGATTTTCTCCCAAATGTGCAAAAAACACTGCAGGAACAGAGTTAAGCAGAAAAACACAGCTTTCAGGAAGAATTAATCAATTTCATAAATATAACAGACTTTCTGGCCAAAAATAAGCAGGTTATACTGTAACAACACATTTTGCCATGTTTCAGTATAACATGAAGTGAATTATAGATTATCCTCCCAAATGAGCAAAAAACACTGCAGGAACAGAGTTAAGCAGAAAAACACAACTTTCAAGGAAGAATTCATCAGTTTCATAAATATAACAGACTTTCTTGCCAAAAATAAGCAGCTTATAGTGAAACAACACATTTTGGCATGTTTCAGTATAACATGAAGTAAATTATAGATTTTCCTCCCAAATGAGCAAAAAACACTGCAGGAACAGAGTTAAGCAGAAAAACACAACTTTCAGGAAGAATTCATCAGTTTCATAAATATAACAGACTTTGTTGCCCAAAATAAGCAGCTTAGAGTGAAACAACACATTTTAGCATGTTTCAGTATAACATGAAGTAAATTATAGATTTTCCTCCCAAATGAGCAAAAAACACTGCAGGAAAAGACTTCAGCAGAAAAACACAACTTTTAATAAGAATACATTAGTTTCATAAATATAAAAGAGTTTCTTGCCAAAAATATGCAGCTTATAGTGAAAACACATTTTGGCATGTTTCAGTATATCATGCAGTAAAATAGAGATTTTCCCCCCAAATGAGCATAAAACACTGCAGGAACAGAGATAAGCAGAAAAACCACAACTTTTAATAAGAAATCATCAGTTTCATAAAAATAACAGATTTTCTTGCCAAAAATAAACAGCTTAGAGTGAAACAACACATTTTGGCATGTTTCAGTATAACATGAAGTAAATTATAGATTTTCCTCCCAAATGAGCAAAAAACACTGCAGGAACAGAGTTATGCAGAAAAACACAACTTTCAGGAAGAATTAATCAGTTTCATAAATATAACAGACTTTCTTGCCAAAAATAAGCAGCTTATATAGTGAAACAACACATTTTGCCATGTTTCAGTATAACATGAAGTAAATTATAGATTATCCTCCCAAATTAGCAAAAAACACTGCAGGAACAGAGCTAAGAAGAAAACCACAACTTTTAATAAGAATACATCAGTTTCATAAATATAACAGACTTTCTTGCCAAAAATATGCAGCTTATAGTGAAACAACACATTTTGAAATCTTTCAGTATAACATGCAGTAAATTATAGATTTTCCTCCCAAATGAGCAACAAACACTGCAGGAACAGAGTTATGCAGAAAAACACAACTTTCAGGAAGAATTCATCAGTTTCATAAATATAACAGATTTTCTGGCCAAACATAAGCAGATTAGAGTGAACCAACACATTTTGGCTTGTTTCAGTATAACATGAAGTAAATTATAGATTTTCCTCCCAAATGAGCAAAAAACTCTGCAGAAACAGAGTTAAGAAGAAAAACACAACTTTTAATAAGAATTCATCAGTTTCATAAATATAACAGATTTTCTTGCCAAAAATAAGCAGCTTATAATGAAACAACACATTTTAGCATGTTTCAGTATAACATAAAGTAAATTATAGATTTTCTCCCAAATGAGCAAAAAACACTGCAGGAACAGAGTTAAGCAGAAAAACACAACTTTCAGGAAGAATTCATCAGTTTCATAAATATAACAGACTTTCTTGCCATAAATAAGCAGCTTATAGGGAAACAACACATTTTGGCATGTTTCAGTATAACATGAAGTAAATTATAGATTTCCCTCCCAAATGAGCAAAAAACACTGCAGGAACAGAGTTAAGCAGAAAAACACAACTTTCAGGAAGAATTCATCAGTTTCATAAATATAACAGACTTTCTTGCCAAAAATAAGCAGCTTATAGTGAAACAACACATTTTGGCATGTTTGAGTATAACATAAAGTAAAATATAGATTTCCCTCCCAAGTGAGCAAAAAACACTGCAGGAACAGAATTAAGCAGAAAAACACAACTTTCAGGATGAATTCATCAGTTTCATAAATATAACAGACTTTCTTGCCAAAAATATGCAGCTTATAGTGAAACAACACATTTTGAAATGTTTCAGTATAACATGAAGTAAAACAGAGATTTTCCTCCCAAATGTGCAAAAAACACTGCAGGAACAGAGTTAAGCAGAAAAACACAACTTTCAGGAAGAATTCATCAGTTTCATAAATATAACAGATTTTCTTGCCAAAAATAAACAGCTTAGAGTGAAACAACACATTTTGGCATGTTTCAGTATAACATGAAGTAAATTAGAGATTTTCTCCCAAATGACAAAAAAAAACACTGCAGGAACAGAGTTAAGAAGAAAAACACAACTTTCATAAGAATATATTAGTTTCATAAATATAACAGAGTTTCTTGCCAAAAATGTACAGCTTAGAGTAAAACAACACATTTTAGCATGTTTCAGTATAACATGCAGTAAAACATAGATTTTCTCCCAAATGTGCAAAAAACACGGCACGAACAGAGTTAAGCAGAATAACACAACTTTCAGGAAGAATTCATCAGTTTCATAAATATAACAAACAATGCCAAAATAAGCAGCTATTGTGAAAGAACACATTTTTGCATGTTTCAGTATAACATGAAGTAAATTATAGATTTTCCTCCCAAATGAGCAAAAAACACTGCAGGAACAGAGTTAAGCAGAAAAACACAACTTTCAGGAAGAATTCATCAGTTTCCATAAATATAACAGATTTTCTGGCCAAAAATAAGCAGATTAGAGTGAACCAACACATTTTGGCTTGTTTCAGTATAACATGAAGTAAATTATAGATTTTCCTCCCAAAATAGGAAAAAACAAAAAAACCCTGCAGGAACAGAGTTAAGCAGAAAAACACAACTTTCAAGGAAGAATTCATCAGTTTCATAAATATAACAGACTTTCTTGCCAAAAATAAGCAGCTTATAGTGAAACAACACATTTCGGTGTCTTTCAGTATAACATGAAGTAAATTATAGATTTTCCTCCCAAATGTGCAAAAAACACTGCAGGAACAGAGTTAAGCAGAAAAACACAACTTTCAGGAAGAATTCATCAGTTTCATACATATAACAGACTTTCTTGCCAAAAATAAGCAGCTTAGAGTGAAACAACACATTTTGGCATGTTTCAGTATAACATGAAGTAAATTATAGATTTTCCTCCCAAATGAGCAAAAAACACTGCAGGAACAGAGTTAAGCAGATAAACACAACTTTCAGGAAGAATTCATCAGTTTCATAAATATAACAGACTTACTTGCCAAAATAAGCAGCGTAGAGTGAAACAACGCATTTTAGCATGTTTCAGTATAACATGCAGTAAAACAGAGATTTTCCTCCCAAAAGTGCAAAAAACACTGCAGGAACAGACTTAAGCAGAAAAACACAACTTTCAGGAAGAATTCATCAGTTTCATAAATATAACATATAACAGATGCCAAAAATAAGCAGCTTATTGTGAAAGAACACATTTTGGCATGTTTCAGTATAACATGAAGTAAATAGAGATTTTCCTCCCAAATGAGCAAAAACACTGCAGGAACAGAGTTAAGCAGAAAAACACAACTTTCAGGAAGAATTCATCAGTTTCATAAATATAACAGACTTTCTTGCCAAAAATAAGCAGCTTAGAGTGAAACAACACATTTTAGAATGTTTCAGTATAACATGAAGAAAATTATAGATTTTCCTCCCAAAAATGCAAAAAAAACACTGCAGGAACAGAGTTAAGCAGAAAAACACAACTTTCAGGAAGAATTCATCAGTTTCATAAATATTGCAGACTTTCTTACCAAAAATAAACAGCCTACAGTGAAACAACACATTTTGGGGTCTTTCAATCTAACTTGAAGTAAAATATAGATTTCCCCCCCAAATGAGCAAAAAAACACTGCAGGAACAGAGTTAAGCAGAAAAACACAAATTTCAGGAAGAATTCATCAGTTTCATAAATATAACAGACTTTCTTGCCCAAAATAAGCAAGCTTAGAGTGAAACAACACATTTTGGCATGTTTCAGTATAACATGAAGTAAATTAGATTTCCTCCCAAATGACAAAAAAAACACTGCAGGAACAGAGTTAAGCAGAAAACACAACTTTCAGGAAGAATTCATCAGTTTCATAAATATAACAGAGTTTCTTGCCAAAAATGTACAGCTTAGAGTGAAACAACACATTTTAGCATGTTTCAGTATAACATGCAGTAAAACATAGATTTTCTCCCAAATGTGCAAAAAACACTGCAGGAACAGAGTTAAGCAGAAAAACACAACTTTCAGGAAGAATTCATCAGTTTCACAAATATAACAAACAATGCAAAATAAGCAGACTATTGTGAAAGAACACATTTTAGCATGTTTCAGTATAACATGAAGTAAAATAGAGATTTTACTCCTTAAAGAGCCAAAAACACTGCAGGAACAGAGTTAAGCAGAAAAACACAACTTTCAGGAAGAATTAATCAGTTTCATAAATATAACAGACTTTCTTGCAAAAAATCAGCAGCTTATAGTGTGGAACAACACATTTTGGCACGTTTCAGTAGAACATGAAGTAAAATAGAGATTTTACTCCCTAAAGAGCCAAAAACACTGCAGGAACAGAGTTAAGCAGAAAAACACAACTTTCAGGAAGAATTAATCAGTTTCATAAAAATAACAGACTTTCTTGCCCAAAATAAGCAGCATATCGTGAAACAACACATTTTGGCGTCTTTCAGTATAACATGCAGTAAAATAGAGATTTTCCTCCTAAATGAGCAAAAAACACTGCAGGAACAGAGTTAAGCAGAAAAACACAACTTTCAGGAAGAATTAATCAGTTTCATATAAATATAACAGACTTTCTTGCCCAAAATAAGCAGCTTATAGTGAAACAACACATTTTGGCATGTTTCAGTATAACATGAAGTAAAATAGAGATTTTACTCCTTAAAGAGCCAAAAACACTGCAGGAACAGAGTTAAGCAGAAAAACACAACTTTCAGTAAAAATTCATCAATTTTATAAATATACCAAACTTTCTTGCCCTAAAATAAGCAGATAAGTGTGGAACAATACATTTTGGCGTCGTTCAGTATAACATGAAGTAAATTATAGATTTTACTCCCTTAAGAGCCAAAAACACTGCAGGAACAGAGTTAAGCAGAAAAAACACAAGTTTCAGGAAGAATTAATCAGTTTCTTATAAATATAACAGACCTTCTTGCCCAAAATGAGCAGCTTATAGTGAAACAACACATTTTGGCATGTTTCAGTATAACATGAAGTAAAATAGAGATTTTACTCCCTAAAGAGCCAAAAACACTGCAGGAACAGAGTTAAGCAGAAAAACACAACTTTCAGGAAGAATTAATCAGTTTCATAAAAATAACAGACTTTCTTGCCCAAAATAAGCAGCATATAGTGAAACAACACATTTTGGCGTCTTTCAGTATAACATGCAGTAAAATAGAGATTTTCCTCCTAAATGAGCAAAAAACACTGCAGGAACAGAGTTAAGCAGAAAAACACAACTTTCAGGAAGAATTAATCAGTTTCTTATAAATATAACAGACTTTCTTGCCCAAAATAAGCAGCTTATAGTGTAACAACACATTTTGGCATGTTTCAGTATAACATGAAGTAAATTTTAGATTTTCCCCCAAGATGAGCAAAAAACACTGCAGGAACAGAGTTAAGCAGAAAAAAAACAACTTTCAGGAAGAATTAATCAGTTTTTTATATATATAACAGACTTACTCGCCCAAAATAAGCAGCTTAGAGTGAAACAACACATTTTGAAATCTTTCAGTATAACATGCAGTAAAATAGAGATTTTCCTCCTAAATGAGCAAAAAACACTGCAGGAACAGAGTTAAGCAGAAAAAAACAACTTTCAGGAAGAATTAATCAGTTTTTTATATATATAACAGACTTACTCGCCCAAAATAAGCAGCTTAGAGTGAAACAACACATTTTGAAATCTTTCAGTATAACATGCAGTAAAATAGAGATTTTCCTCCTAAATGAGCAAAAAACACTGCAGGAACAGAGTTAAGCAGAAAAACACAACTTTCAGTAAAAATTCATCAGTTTCATAAATATAACAGACTTTCTCGCCCAAAATAAGCAGCTTAGAGTGAAACAACACATTTTGGCGTCTTTCAGTATAACATGAAGTAAATTTTAGATTTTCCTCCTAAATGAACAAAAAACACTGCAGGAACAGAGTTAAGCAGAAAAACACAACTTTCAGGAAGAATTAATCAGTTTCATAAATATAACAGACTTTCTTGCAAAAAATAAGCAGCTTATAGTGAAACAACAAATTTTGGCACGTTTCAGTATAACATGAAGTAAAATAGAGATTTTACTCCTTAAAGAGCCAAAAACACTGCAGGAACAGAGTTAAGCAGAAAAACACAACTTTCAGGAAGAATTAATCAGTTTCATAAAAATAACAGACTTTCTTGCCCCAAATAAGCAGCATATAGTGAAACAACACATTTTGGCGTCTTTCAGTATAACACGCAGTAAAATAGAGATTTTCCTCCTAAATGAACAAAAAACACTGCAGGAACAGAGTTAAGCAGAAAAACACAACTTTCAGGAAGAATTAATCAGTTTCATAAATATAACAGACTTTCTTGCAAAAAATCAGCAGCTTATAGTGTAACAACACATTTTGGCATGTTTCAGTTTAACATGAAGTAAATTTTAGATTTTCCCCCTAAATGAGCAAAAAACACTGCAGGAACAGAGTTAAGCAGAAAAAAACAACTTTCAGGAAGAATTAATCAGTTTTTTATATATATAACAGACTTACTCGCCCAAAATAAGCAGCTTAGAGTGAAACAACACATTTTGAAATCTTTCAGTATAACATGCAGTAAAATAGAGATTTTCCTCCTAAATGAGCAAAAAACACTGCAGGAACAGAGTTAAGCAGAAAAACACAACTTTCAGTAAAAATTCATCAGTTTCATAAATATAACAGACTTTCTCGCCCAAAATAAGCAGCTTAGAGTGAAACAACACATTTTGGCGTCTTTCAGTATAACATGAAGTAAATTTTAGATTTTCCCCCCAAATGAGCAAAAAACACTGCAGGAACAGAGTTAAGCAGAAAAACACAACTTTCAGGAAGAATTAATCAGTTTCATAAATATAACAGACTTTCTTGCAAAAAATCAGCAGCTTATAGTGAAACAACACATTTTGGCACGTTTCAGTATAACATGAAGTAAAATAGAGATTTTACTCCTTAAAGAGCCAAAAACACTGCAGGAACAGAGTTAAGCAGAAAAACACAACTTTCAGGAAGAATTAATCAGTTTCATAAAAATAACAGACTTTCTTGCCCAAAATAAGCAGCATATCGTGAAACAACACATTTTGGCGTCTTTCAGTATAACATGCAGTAAAATAGAGATTTTCCTCCTAAATGAGCAAAAAACACTGCAGGAACAGAGTTAAGCAGAAAAACACAACTTTCAGGAAGAATTAATCAGTTTCTTATAAATATAACAGACTTTCTTGCCCAAAATGAGCAGCTTATAGTGTAACAACACATTTTGGCATGTTTCAGTTTAACATGAAGTAAATTTTAGATTTTCCCCCCAAATGAGCAAAAAACACTGCAGGAACAGAGTTAAGCAGAAAAACACAACTTTCAGTAAAAATTTATCAATTTTATAAATATACCAAACTTTCTTGCCCTAAAATAAGCAGATAAGTGTGGAACAACACATTTTGGCGTCGTTCAGTATAACATGAAGTAAATTATAGAATTTACTCCCTTAAGAGCCAAAAACACTACATGAACAGAGTTAAGCAGAAAAACACAAGTTTCAGGAAGAATTAATCAGTTTCTTATAAATATAACAGACTTTCTTGCCCAAAATGAGCAGCTTATAGTGAAACAACACATTTTGGCATGTTTCAGTATAACATGAAGTAAAATAGAGATTTTACTCCCTAAATGAGCAAAAAACACTGCAGGAACAGAGTTAAGCAGAAAAAAACAACTTTCAGGAAGAATTAATCAGTTTTTTATATATATAACAGACTTACTCGCCCAAAATAAGCAGCTTAGAGTGAAACAACACATTTTGGCGTCTTTCAGTATAACATGCAGTAAAATAGAGATTTTCCTCCTAAATGAGCAAAAAACACTGCAGGAACAGAGTTAAGCAGAGAAACACAACTTTCAGGAAGAATTAATCAGTTTCTTATAAATATAACAGACTTTCTTGCCCAAAATGAGCAGCTTATAGTGTAACAACACATTTTGGCATGTTTCAGTTTAACATGAAGTAAATTTTAGATTTTCCCCCTAAATGAGCAAAAAACACTGCAGGAACAGAGTTAAGCAGAAAAAAACAACTTTCAGGAAGAATTAATCAGTTTTTTATATATATAACAGACTTACTCGCCCAAAATAAGCAGCTTAGAGTGAAACAACACATTTTGAAATCTTTCAGTATAACATGCAGTAAAATAGAGATTTTCCTCCTAAATGAGCAAAAAACACTGCAGGAACAGAGTTAAGCAGAAAAACACAACTTTCAGGAAGAATTAATCAGTTTCTTATAAATATAACAGACTTTCTTGCCCAAAATGAGCAGCTTATAGTGTAACAACACATTTTGGCATGTTTCAGTTTAACATGAAGTAAATTTTAGATTTTCCCCCCAAATGAGCAAAAAACACTGCAGGAACAGAGTTAAGCAGAAAAACACAACTTTCAGTAACAATTCATCAATTTCATAAATATAACAGAATTTCTTGCCCAAAATAAGCAGATAAGTGTGGAACAACGCATTTTGGCATGTTTCAGTATGACACGAAATAAAACAGAGATTATCCTCCTAAATGAGCAAAAAACATTGCAGGAACAGAGTTAACTAGAAAAACACAACTTTCAGGAAGAATTCATCAGTTTCATAAATATAACAGACTTTCTTGCCAAAAAAAGCAGATTATAGTGAAACAACACATTTTGGCATGTTTCAATACAACATGAAGTAAAATATAGATTTCCTGACAGTTGTGTTTTTCTGCTTAACTCTGTTCCTGCAGTGTTTTTTGCTCATTTAGGAGGAAAATCTATATTTTACTGCATGTTATACTGAAAGACGCGAAGATGTGTTGTTTCACTCTAAGCAGCTTATATGGGTAAGAAAGTCTGATATTTATTAAACTTAAGAATTCTACCTGAAAGTTGTGTTTTTCTGTTCCTGTAGTGTTTTTTGCTCATTTGGGAGGGAAATCTATAATTTACTTGCATGTTATACTGAAAGACGCCAAAAATGTGTTGTTTAAATATAAGCTGCTTATTTTGGGCAAGAAAGTCTGTTATATTTAGGAAATTGATGAATTCTTCCTGAAAATTGTGTTTTTCTGCTAAACTCTGTTCCTGCAGTGTTTTTGCTCAATTAGGAGGAAAATCTCTATTTCACTCCATGTCATACTGAAACAAGCTAAAATGTGTTGTTCCACACTTATCTGCTTATTTTGGGCAAGAAAGTCTGTTATATTTTAGGAAACTGATGAATTCTTCCTGAAAGTTGTGTTTTTCTGCTTAACTCTGTTCCTGCAGTGTTTTTTGCTTATTTGGGAGGGAAATCTATATTTTACTTCATGTTATACTGAAACATGCCAAAATGTGTTGTTCCACACTTATCTGCTTATTTTGGACAAGAAAGTCTGTTATATTTAGGAAACTGATGAATTCGTACTGAAAGTTGTGTTTTTCTGCTAAACTCTGTTCCTGTAGTGTTTTTGCTCAATTAGGAGGAAAATCTCTGTTTTACTTGCATGTTATACTGAAACATGCAAAAATGTGTTGTTTCACTATAAGCTGCTTATTTCTATGCAAGAAAGTCTGTTATATTTGCGAAACTGATGAATTCTTACTGAAAGTTGTGTTTTCTGCTTAACTCTGTTCTTGCAGTGTTTTTTGCTCATTTGGGAGGAAAATCTATAATTTACTTCATGTTATACTGAAACATGCTAAAATGTGTTGTTCCACACTTATCTGCTTATTTTTGTTAAGAAAGTCTGTTATATTTAGGAAACTGATGAATTCTTACTGAAAGTTGTGTTTTTCTGCTTCACTCTGTTCCTGCAGTGTTTTTTGCTCTTTTGGGAGGAAAATCTATAATTCACTTCATGTTATACTGAAACATGCTGAAATGTGTTGTTCCACACTTAATCTGCTTATTTTTGGCAAGAAAGTCTGTTATATTTATGAAACTTATGAATTCTTCCTGAAAGTTGTGTTTTTCTGCTTCACTCTGTTCCTGCAGTGTTTTTTGCTCTTTTGAGAGGAAAATCTATATTTTACTGCATGTTATACTGAAACATGCTAAAATGTGTTGTTCCACACTTATCTGCTTATTTTGGGCAAGAAAGTCTGTTATATTTAGGAAACTGATGAATTCTTACTGAAAGTTGTGTTTTTCTGCTTCACTCTGTTCCTGCAGTGTTTTTTGCTCTTTTGGGAGGAAAATCTATAATTCACTTCATGTTATACTGAAACATGCTGAAATGTGTTGTTCCACACTTAATCTGCTTATTTTTGGCAAGAAAGTCTGTTATATTTATGAAACTTATGAATTCTTCCTGAAAGTTGTGTTTTTCTGCTTAACTCTGTTCCTGCAGTGTTTTTTGCTCTTTTGGGAGGAAAATCTATATTTTACTGCATGTTATACTGAAACATGCTAAAATGTGTTGTTCCACACTTATCTGCTTATTTTGGGCAAGAAAGTCTGTTATATTTATGAAACTGATGAATTCTTCCTGAAAGTTGTGTTTTTCTGCTTAACTCTGTTCCTGCAGTGTTTTTTGCTCTTTTGGCAGGAAAATCTCTGTTTTACTTCATGTTATACTGAAACATGCCAAAATGTGTTGTTCCACACTTATCTGCTTATTTTGGGCAAGAAAGTCTGTTATATTTAGGATACTGATGAATTCTTCCTGAAAGTTGTGTTTTTCTGCTAAACTCTGTTCCTGTAGTGTTTTTGCTCAATTAGGAGGAAAATCTCTATTTTACTTCATGTTATATTGAAAGACGTCTAAATGTGTTTTTTTACTCTAAGCTGCTTATTTTTGGCAAGAAAGTCTGTTATATTTATGAAACTGATGAATTCTTCCTGAAAGTTGTGTTTTTCTGCTTAACTCTGTTCCTGTAGTGTTTTTGCTCAATTAGGAGGAAAATCTCTATTTTACTTCATGTTATACTGAAAGACACCAAAATGTGTTGTTTCACTCTAAGCAGCTTATTTTGGGCAAGAAAGTCTGTTGTATTTATGAAACTGATGAATTCTTACTGAAAGTTGTGTTTTTCTGCTTCACTGTTCATGCAGTTGTTTTTGCTTTTTTTTGGAGGAAAATCTCTATTTTACTTCATGTTATACTGAAAGACACCAAAATGTGTTGTTTCACTATAAGCTGCTTATTTTGGGAAAGAAAGTCTGTTATATTTATGTGAAACTGATTAATTCTTACTGAAAGTTGTGTTTTTCTGCTTAACTCTGTTCCTGCAGTGTTTTTTGCTCATTTGGGGGGAAAATCTAAAATTTACTTCATGTTATACTGAAACATTCTGTTCCACACTTAATCTACTTATTTTTGGCAAGAAAGTCTGTTGTATTTATGAAACTGATGAATTCTTAAAGTTGTGTTTTTCTGCTTAACTCTGTTCCTGTAGTGGTTTTGCTTTTTTTTTTGGAGGAAAATCTCTGTTTTACTGCATGTTATACTGAAAGACACCAAAATGTGTTGTTTCACTCTATAAGCTACTTTTTTTTTTGCCAAGAAAGTCTGTTGAATTTATGAAACTGATGAATTCTTCCTGAAAGTTGTGTTTTTCTGCTTAACTCTGTTCCTGCAGTGTTTTTTCTCTTTTGGGAGGAAAATCTATAATTCACTTCATGTTATACTGAAACATGCTAAAATGTGTTGTTCCACACTTATCTGCTTATTTTGGGCAAGAAAGTCTGTTATATTTATGAAACTGATGAATTCTTCCTGAAAGTTGTGTTTTTCTGCTTCACTCTGTTCCTGCAGTGTTTTTTCTCTTTTGGGAGGAAAATCTATAGTCACTTCATGTTATACTGAAAGACGCCAAAATGTGTTGTTTTACTCTAAGCTGCTTATTTTTTTTTTTTGGCAAGAAAGTCTGTTATATTTATGAAACTGATGAATTCTTCCTGAAAATTGTGTTTTTCTGCTTAACTCTGTTCCTGCAGTGTTTTTTGCTTATTTGGGAGGGAAATCTATAGTTCACTTCATGTTATACTGAAAGACACCAAAATGTGTTGTTTTACTCTAAGCTGCTTATTTTTTTTTTTTTGGCAAGAAAGTCTGTTATATTTATGAAACTGATGAATTCTTCCTGAAAGTTGTGTTTTTCTGCTTAACTCTGTTCCTGCAGTGTTTTTTGCTTATTTGGGAGGGAAATCTATATTTTACTTCATGCTATACTGAAACAAGCCAAAATGTGTTGTTCCACACTTATCTGCTTATTTTGGGCAAGAAAGTCTGTTATATTTAGGAAACTGATGAATTCGTACTGAAAGTTGTGTTTTTCTGCTAAACTCTGTTCCTGTAGTGTTTTTGCTCTTTTTGGAGGAAAATCTCTATTTTACTTCATGTTATACTGAAAGACGCCAAAATGTGTTGTTTCACTCTAAGCAGCTTATTTTGGGCAAGAAAGTCTGTTGTATCTATGAAACTGATGAATTCTTACTGAAAGTTGTGTTTTTCTGCTTCACTGTTCATGCAGTTGTTTTTGCTTTTTTTGGAGGAAAATCTCTATTTTACTTCATGTTATACTGAAAGACACCAAAATGTGTTGTTTCACTATAAGCTGCTTATTTTGGGCAAGAAAGTCTGTTATATTTACGAAACTGATGAATTCTTACTGAAAGTTGTGTTTTTCTGCTTAACTCTGTTCCTGCAGTGTTTTTTGGTCATTTGGGAGGAAAATCTATATTTTACTTCATGTTATACTGAAACATTCTGTTCCACACTTAATCTACTTATTTTTTGGCAAGAAAGTCTGTTATATTTATGAAACTGATGATTCTTATTAAAAGTTGTGTTTTTCTGCTTAACTCTGTTCCTGGAGTGTTTTTTGCCTTTTTTGGAGGAAAATCTCTGTTTTACTGCATGTTATACTGAAAGACACCAAAATGTGTTATTTCACTCTAAGCTGCTTTTTTTTGGGCAAGAAAGTCTGTTATATTTATGAAACTGATGAATTCTTCCTGAAAGTTGTGTTTTCTGCTTCACTCTGTTCCTGCAGTGTTTTTCTCTTTTGGGAGGAAAATCTATAATTACTGCATGTTATACTGAAACATGCTAAAATGTGTTGTTCCACACTTATCTGCTTATTTTGGGCAAGAAAGTCTGTTATATTTATGAAACTGATGAATTCTTCCTGAAAGTTGTGTTTTTCTGTTTCTGCAGTGTTTTTGCTATTAAGGGAGGAAAATCTATAGTTCACTTCATGTTATACTGAAACATGCAAAAATGTGTTGTTTTACTCTAAGCTGCTTATTTTTTTTTTTTTGGCAAGAAAGTCTGTTATTATTTATGAAACTGATGAATTCTTCCTGAAAGTTGTGTTTTTCTGCTTCACTCTGTTCCTGCAGTTATTTTTGCTCTTTAGGGACGAAAATCTGTATTTAAGTGCATGTTATACTGAAACATGCCAAAATGTGTTGTTTCACACTATTCTGCTTATTTATTTATTTATTTTTTACGCTTCTTTTTATTGAGGTTCTGGTATTCAACATTGCAATTCACTTTCCAAGGGAAGAACCCCGTTTTTCTTTTTTAACAAACAATCTTTAAAGAACAAGAACAAATGGCAGCAGGACACCTTTAAACCAGACATAATACAAAATAAGGAATAAAATAAAATAAAAATAATAAAAAAAATAATAATAATGATAATAATAAAGACGACAAGGACAAAAAAGCAACAAGACCTGGTCAAGACAGAACACAGATATCACCAGTTGGTATGGGATGTCCAGCATTCTCCTGGTTGCCATTATGTTCATCATGCTAACCATATAGAGAAAAAGTCCGTCCATCAGGGTCCACTTTCTCCAAGACTGGTTGCCAGATTTTGACAAATCCTGAACATTGTCATGGAGAGTGTAGGTCAGTTTTTCCAAGGAAGAACCCTCAGTATTTCCTTATACCAGTCATCCAGTGTAAGGATGTCCTTAGAGATCCAGAAGTTAAGAATGGTCTTTCTTGCTAAGTACAGATGGATTCCAACCAGTTTAGCATTTTGAGTGTTCCTTACATTGGCTGGTTTAGCTGCTAGGATGCATTGCAAGGCTGACAGGTCCAAGTTATATCCAATCAAAGTGATCACCTCCTCTTTCACCTCTGCCCAGAACTTTTGTATCTTTGCACATTTCCAAAACATATGTGCATATGTTCCTGCTTCTGTATCACATTTATGACAGTTAGAAGAGCCCGGGCCCAACCTTCCTCTCAATAGTGGTGTAAAATGAAGTTTATGTAGTATTTTAAATTGTCTCTATCATTGTTACAACTGAGGATTTGAAGTGTATTTTCTATAATTGCTGTCCAGATATCCTCATCTATCTGGCATCCTAAATCACTCTGCCATTGCCTACGAATATGATCAGTAGAACAGTTAGAGTTTAGGCCTAGGGTCTCATAAACTCGGGAGATGAATCTCTTTGGCATAGGTTGTTTAAGTATGTTCTCCAAAACGACACATTATGGGCCTGAAAGTTTTTTGGTATATAATGTCTTACTTGCAGATATCGATAAAAATGAGACTGATGTAAAGAATATTTATTTTTCAGGCCTTCAAATGACTCCATTGTTCCACCTTCATAAAGTTTAACAAGCTGATCGAGACCCTTTTCCTGCCAGATATTGAGTCCTGGGGGGAAATCTGGGCTCTTTCATTTTGGGGCCAAGAGTGAGAAATGATCTTTAAGTCTAAAGAAAACCATAATCTTATACCAGGTGTTTAATGTGTTCCTTACAATAAAGTTATTTTGTACCTCCAGCCTTGCCTTCTTATATTTTATAAAAGAACAGTTCTTCAGTTCTAGTAAGCCACAATTTCTAGACTCTATATCAATCCAAGTGTTTGTAATGTCTGGATTCACCCATTCATGTATGTACCTAATTTGTGCACGCCCAGTGGTATAACCGCAAACAAGGGACCCCCAGTCCACCCTGTTCTTTGCTTCTCTGTAGTTGACCTATTTTTACTCTAACCTATTTTCCTTGCCAAATAAACTGGGTAAAAATGCCGTCCAAATCTGCAAAAAAACTGTTGGGAATTGAGTTCGGCAACATCTGCAAAGGGTACAAGACTCTTTGGTAATATATTAATTTTAAGAACGCTTATTCTACCCAGCCAGGATACAGGTAGGGTTCCCCATCTGTGTAGGTTATCTTTAATATGTGTTATGATTGGCTTAATATTAAGCTTGACCAGTTTTTTCAGAGACGGACAAACTCTTATTCCCAGATATGTTATCTCCTTGTGGGACCACTGAAAGGGGAAGCCACTGGGCGGGGCGCAGCCTGTCATGGCACCAATAGGCATGGCTTCTGTCTTCGACAAGTTAACTTTAAAGCCTGAAATATGTCCAAACTGATGTAAGCATTCAAGTAAACACGGTATGGTGGTATCTATGTCAACTAAATATAGCAGGACGTCATCCGCATACAGAGAAATTTTGTGTATTGTGCCTTTAACATCAAAGCCTTTGATCAATCAAGTTGATGTAATTAGCACTGCTAGAGGCTCAATGACGAGCGCAAACAGAAGGGGACTCAATGGGCACCCTTGACGGGTACCACGCTCTAATGTGAATGGTTCAGAGCAGTAAGAGTTGGTTATTACTGATGCTTTAGGGGAACAACATCACAACTTTACCCAATCAATAAATCCTGTACCTATTCCAAATTTCCCCATTGTTTAAAACAAGAAGGGCCATTCAACCCTGTCAAATGCCTTTAATGAGTCCAAAGATACTACTAGGCCCTGAATTTCGTTGTCTCTGGCCAGTTGTATTATATTCAGAAGCCTCCTGATGTTGTTTGAGGAATTCCTTCCTTTAATAAATCCTGTTTGATCAGGCTTCACCAAAGTTGGTATTAGTGGTTCAAGCCTCAAAGTTAAGATCTTGGCTAAAATCTTTGCATCTACATTAATAAGTGACACAGCCCTATAAGAAGCTGGGTCCTCAGGATCCTTGTTTTTTTTTCAAGATCAGACTAACACTGGCTAATGACATGGTTTCAGGTAGATGACGGGCTGTATCAAAGCTATAGTTGTATGTTCTGGCCAGATGCTGAGCGAGCTTGTCCTTAAAAGCCTTGAACCATTCCACTGGCATCCCCGCCTCCCCATTTGCCACTGCGCATCAGGGCAATTGCCTCTACAATTTCCTTCTCATGAATAGGCTTGTCCAGTAATTTCTGCTGCTCTACAGTCAGTGTTGGTAATTTAATTTTTGCAAAGAATTTGTCAAGAGCTTCTTTGGTGTTATTGTTGTTAGATTTGTATAATGACTTGTAAAATGAGACAAACACAGAATTTATGTTTTTCCTATCAAAGTGTTTCTTCCCTCCCGGGTCCCTAATCCCTGCTATTGTGTTGTAATTTTGTTTTTGATTGAGTAAGCGTGCCAGATATTTACTAGGTTTGTTTCCATATTCGTAAAGTCGCTGTCTTTGATAAAATAATGATTTGGAGGCCTTCTCATTCATGATTGTATTTAGTGCTGCTTTAATAGTTTGTATCCTGATAAGATTTGTCCTGGTTGGGTTAGATTTGTGAGCTGTTTCTGCTATTTTCAAGTCTGCTTCCAGTTTCCTTTGCTTTGACAGCAATGATTTATTTCGGTGTGACATATATGAAATGGTGAATCCTCTGATATAGGCCTTTGCAGATTCCCAAAGAAATTCAGGATTTGTTTCATTTGTCATTTGTCGTTTATGTCAAAAAACATTTTTATCTCTGTCTCCATCCGTCTCTTAAATTCTTTGTCGTTTAGTAAATATGATGGAAAATGCCACCTTTGCCTGCCTGAGATGGTTTCACTCACAGTCAGCTCAAAATAGGCTGGAGCATGATCACTGATATGGATGGACCCTATATTACAAGCAGTCACCTGTCCTATGATTTGTGGTGGTATGAAGAAATAATCAATACGGGAGTATGAATTGTGTGGGTTAGAGTAAAACGTGAAATCTCTTACTAACGAATTTACAGTTTTCCATATATCTGTCAAATTAATATCATTGAGCATTTTAGCCAGAGGAGCGCCTGTGCTTGTTTGTCTATAGATATTAGTTACAGATCTGTCTAATTTATTGTCTAGGCAGCAATTAAAATCACCACCTAACACAGTGAGAGGACAGTGATATTCCTCCAGAACCGATGCTATATGAGTCCAAAATGAAGGTGGCAGTGGATTAGGGGCGTATATATTCATCAAAGTAATATGTGTCCCGTATATTGTACCATGAACGTATCTGCCCTCTGGATCTGTTGTACAGACGTTGAGAACAAATGGTATGGTTTTATGAATTAGGATAGCAACTCCTCTGCTATTGGAGGTAAATGATGAAAAATAGGCCTGACCTACCCAGTCCCGTTTGAGTTTCATGTGTTCTTTCTCTACTAAATGTGTTTCTTGCAAAAAGGCTATTTGTACTTTGTCCTTTATTAGAAAATCTAATATTTTCTTACGTTTTATCGGATGATGAATGCCGTTTACATTAAATGTACAGAGTTTAATACTATTAAGCCCGACATTTACCACATTTCACTGGTATCACAGAAAGATACTGTCCTTGTAATGGGGAATTGGGCACCTGTGTCATATGACCTTCCTCTATCTGATTTATACAAAGATTTCCTTCTGGTGATGGGAAACAGACATAAACATGCAAGTACATCTGACAACAAAAAAAAACCTTAAATACACAAACAACTGCTGCCACAGTGACCACTCTATTGGGCACATGTGAGACACTCTGCTTATTTTTGGCAAGAAAGTCTGTTATATTTCTGAAACTGATGAATTCTTACTGAAGCGTTTTGTTTTTCTGCTTAACTTTGTTCCTGCAGTGTTTTTGCTCATTTGGGAGGAAAATCTTTATTTTATCGCATGTCATACCTGACACAATGTCTTGTTTCACGAATATGATAATTTTTGGCAAAAAGTCTTTTTTTGTTTGAACTTGATGTATTTGTTTTACCTAAATTGCACCAAGCATATAAAATCTATTAAAGGATGGGATAAGTCTCCAAATGAGCAAAAACACTGAACAGAGTTAGGCAGAAATACAAATACATCAGTTTCATAAATATAAGAGACTTTCTTGCCAAAATAAGCAGATTAGTGTGAAACAACACATTTTGGAATGTTTCAGTAAAACATGCAGTAAAATAGAGATTTTCCTCCCAAATGAGTAAAAAACACTGCAGGAACAGAGTTAAGCAGAAAACAACTTTCAGGAAGAATTCATCAGTTTCATAAATAAGTTAACTTAGATTTGATAGAATAATGTGATGTATTCAAATAAGTGATGTCTTGGCTTGACAGTGCTTAACTTTCTTCTTGCACCTTTTAAGGCTCTTTTTGAGACATATGCCATCCTTTAAATATATGCTTGCTGCATTTTAGACTAAACCATGTCAAAATGTTTCATTTTCAGAGATATCTGCTTATTTTTGATAGAATAATGTTCAGATTCAGATTAATGTTAAGATTCATAAAACATCGTTAGTCCTGAATTGTGTTTCTGTGCTTAATTCTCTCCTTTTTTCATCAAGGTCTCGTTTAGGGATGTAACGATATTAAAATTTTTATCCGCAGTTATTGTGACCAAAATTATCACGGTTATCATTATTATCACAATATTTTTGCTGCTCAAAATGTTTAAAATGTACTTTAACACAAAATTGAAATCATTAACCCCTTTAATATTATAAGTTTAATAGTTCTTTTTGTCTTTTTGTCATGTGTTTTGAAATGCCATTTGAGTACATTTTTTACCCTTCTTTCAAGAAATAAATGTAAACAATTCTAGCAAGTATTTGTCATTATTAATAATCACTTAAACCAGTTTCTCGTTCTAAAAATCATGACCTGGTTGCTCAGATTAAAGCTTTAAACAGGATTCTCTTTATAAACAATTGAAAATTAACAACATTTAACTTATTTTACATGAGCTCACACATTTTAGTTTGCCTGCAGCATTAGTGTCCATGTTACAGCTCGTCATATTAGACCATGTCATGGCCTTTTTTTTTTTTTTTACTGGCGATAGTCCCTGTTAGTTCATGACTCTCCTCTGGTCTCCTTCTCCTCTCCCTGGCAGATCCCTCGATACTCTTTTCCAGAAAACGATTGATTAAATCCATAAAGCACAAACTTTGTGGAAAAAACGATCAATTTCAAAATACGGTGAAAACACGGCAAAAGGCGGCAAGAATACACTCCAAAATGATCATAATGCTGTTATTCACAACATCTAGACATTATTTAGACAGAGAATACTGACAAACCTCCTGTAATTCACTCGGGTATGGTTCATTGAATCTTTTCTCTTGCTCTCTCGCTCGACCTCCACGGCTCCGTCAGTTCATTTACTGAGTTACAGCCTGATGTAAAAGCGTTGTCTTTTTCTTCGCCAGCTTCATGTTTAGACAGGGTGACTGTCGTCTATCAGTTTCTTGGCATCCTTGTGAAATCCAAAATTTAACCAGACTTTAGAGTCCGTTTCAGAGGAAATCTAAGATGTCTGTAACCATGGATGCTGAGGCCACACAATGCAAACTCATCTGGCGCTTCCCATGAGCCGTTTCATCCAGGAAGAGCCTCATAGTTCAGGCATTTCTAGGCAAAAACAGCATCAGTTTTTGACTCATTGTGGTTATCAAACACGGTAAAAGCGGTAATTTTATAGGGCGTGGTAATGATTACCGTGGGAAATTTTACCGCGGTTTACCATTTTACCGGTGACCTTTACATCCCTAGTCTCGTTATTGAAAGTTTTCAATATACAAAATAAAAAATAATTACAAAGTGTATAGAAGAAATGCAAATACAAACTGTCAAAATTAAAAACAAAACAACAACAGACTAAAGAAAAAGTCCCACCCATTAACCCACTGGACAGATAATATATCATATTAATCAGTCATCTCACATTACCACTAGCCAGCACAGAAACAAGTGTAAAACATGTTGGGATTATACTTTCCACTCCTAACTTCTCAACAAACATCAAGAAAGGGTTCCAGGTTTCATAAAATCTGAAAACAGACCCACTACGAGAATATCTCATCTTCTCAAACTTGACGTGTGCATGTTCTCTTTAATCCAGTGAGAATATTTAGGAGGAAGAGGCTTTTTCAACTGAAAAGTATACAGCACCTGGCCAGCAAAGTACAGAAGGCTAGCATGTTTCTTTTACAGTTATCTAGATGTACAACCTGCATAATACCAAATAAGGAAGTGAGAGGGATGGATCTACTGGTACTTCTAATATTTTGGAAAGAGTATCAAAAATAGATTCCCAAAATGTGTGTATTATTGGACAGGCTAAAAGCATATGGCGTATGTCTGCAGGGGCTTGTCTGCACCTGTCACATGTAGGGTCCAGGGCCTCATGTACAAAGGGTGCGTCTGGCAGCGTGGTGCTCTTTTTCCTGCAAAGTACAGATGTATCAAGAATGAAATGAGTGGAAATGTTGCCTCACGCCAGCTTCATGGCTGGCATACGCGCGTTCTACTGCTGTTGCTCTTTTGGCAACACTTAGAGGTGATGCCGGAAAGTGTTAAATGGGCTAAATAAATGTGAAAACAAGTAGTTCTCAGAGACACAACGACAATTAACAATTATGAACAATTAACACACCGTGTCTGCAGTCACATGAGTAAAAGTGGTGGAAAAAATACAGTTAAACACAACAGCTGATTTAGCAGTGTAAGAAGCGTAAATGTTACAATGCGAAGAGCATGTGTTGAGATTGAGAGGATTTACAGAAAAATGATGACGATCATCAGCGGGATCATCAGCCATTTTAGTTCAGAGGGCAGTCCTTCTGAAATCGTGCGAAGGCAGTTGGCATTCAACATTAAAGTAAAATTTGCAGTGAAAGACGGCTTCCTCAATGTGATCAGAGCAGTCTACTGCACACATTACCATAAAGAGCCATCACATGATGAATTTGTGTATGTCAACAGGAAACAATTTATTAGATCAATGTAAAGGTCATATATGAGGTTCAAAAGCCGTTAACCAATTTGGCGAGGTGGCTTTTTTTTTTTTTTTTTAACAAAAAAAAAAAAAACTAAACGCTGCACTGTGCATGATGGGGACTTCTTGGTCAATAAATTTATTACAGTAGTTGTCTTAAAATAATCCTCATTATGATTGAATGTGCGCAATTCCATCCCGTCTTTACAGCGTCTTTACTAATCAGTGGTTGAAGTTTGTGACTTCCTGTTTTTTGCTGATTAAACTACGTCTTAAGATCTTTCTATTAAGCCCCTGATTGTCTCTGTGTGTTGTGTAGTCATCTTAATAACCCCGTGCACAAAAGTGTGAAATGATCAGCCTCGCCTTTCTCCGGCCTTGCTTCTGCGCTGATTTGCCACAACAGGGTTTGATCCATGTTAGTAGTTTAGAAAATTAATGAACAAAAACTGTAAATCAAGTTTACTGTGATATCCTGTTTGATAATGTGGCATGTTTAAATTTAAATTTAAATTCAGAAGATTTTCAAACCAAATAACACCATACAGCATTTACACATAAACCTCTATCTGAGGGGTCGGCAAGTTTGACCTCAGGCCATATTTTTCTTTAGAGTCACTTCATGTCGGGCCAGAACATAATCAGAGGTTGATATATACAGATGATGATTATTGTTAATTAATGCATAATCAAGGGGTGTCGAGAAAAGTCGGAGCTCACTTGGATGATCGACTGGAACCCGTATTACGCACAGATTAAGAAAAAAAAAACAATCACACCTCTTTCGCTGTTTGTATTATAATATCTGTTGTTTTATTTATTAATAATGTACCAACATCTTTAATGGGATTTATTAGGCAAGATAACAGTTTCAGGACAGGAATGCCAGATGTTTTTATTCATTAAAGTGATATTCGGGATTGAACAAGTTGGGTCCTATCACAAGGGTTAGCAGAAATTACCTCTACAGCAGTGTTTCTGTGGAGAAGAAACCCAGCTAGGACCTAACTCCTCTTCAGGCTTCGCATCTGCTCGTCTGCTGAATCCGCTGTAGTCAGACGGGGCCATATTTTCCTTGACCAAAAACACAAATAAACGGACTAAAAAAGTCTGATATCGGTCTGCATTCACGCTTTATTTGAGAATTTTCAGCGTTACTTTCACACAAAAAACAGCTAAATAAGGCTCTGTTCATAGCGCAAGTCGCCTCCGCTGCACGCCAGAGCCTCCGCTGCAGAAGCTCTTCCGCTGAGGCCTTTGCGCTATCTAGCTGTTTTTTATTTTAAATTTGCTGAATAGTGAAGATTAAGAAGGTTATGTACCCTACCTATCACCTGCTTCAAGTCTGTTCTTGGCTTAAAATTTGAGTCTAACAAGGGTGTTGAAGTAGAAAACCATCTAAGTGTGAGGCAGCAAAGGTCCGAGCTGAAATACTTCTTGAAGTGTTTAAGACTCATTTGGAGACATATGCCATCCTTTAAATAGATTTCATAAACTTGATGCATTTCAGAGTAAAACATGTCAAAATGTTGCTGCTTGAGAGATATCTGTTTACTGATGAAAAAATTGTTTGATGTATTCATAAAACTGATATCTTTTTCCTGACACTAGTGTTTCTGTGCTTAATTTCTCCTTGACATGTGTTTCACGGTCATTTGGAGACACCTACTGTCTGAAAAGTGATTTCATACTTGGTGCATTTCAGGGTAAGGGTTACCCTACCCCAGTGGTTCCAAAATCGTGCACAGCCCCCAAGTGATGTGGCGCTGAAAAACTGTCAGGTCTAAACAGTTGTTTCAGTAGTTCAAGTTCAAACTGATAATTTGTATTGTGAGCTTTGATAAAAGCCTGAAGTGTTGGAAAGAGGGTGAGGCATCTTGGAGAAAAATCTGTCCTAAATTATCTAAGATTCTTAAAATAACATACAGTAAGTTCAGTCAGACAGCCTTTTCATTAAAACAAGTTCATTAACTAAACTGTTTCAGAAATGTACATTTCTTTTTCAAAAGTGGACTGGTGTTGCCCACTGACATTGCTGGTAACTTAATCTGTTTAGTGAGAAATAATTAACTTTAATGTTTTATTTGTATGTTATGCATGTAAAATGTGGGAGGTCAGAGTGCAGCAGGCTAAAACATTTATTTTTCTCTGTGTTATAAGTGCATGAAAGTTTACATGGCTGGAGGTCAAGTGTCTGAAGGGGTACAGGCTGTGAAAAGTTTAACCACTGCCCTATAACCCTCAGGGACATGCAAAGACTTTGAGACAGGTGCTCAAAGTAAAAACACATGGAGCACAAAGTTGAACGCCATATAGAAACTACATACTTTACAACATATAACAGGCTGAATTGTAGCAACCCATATTCATAACCAATGTAACAGAACCACATTGTACCATATCATTGTCCAAAAGCTCATATATTTGTTAGGCGCCAGTGTAAAGCAAAATTACTGTATGTTTACCTGATGGCCTGGGGTACACTGAGCAGCTTCTGTTGAGGGGTTGGTGAGGAGTACTTGGGCTGATATTGTTGAAGGTGGGCTGTATTCATCTGAGTGTGGAAGCTAAAAAGGGCATGTGAGAAATAGCAGCCGATTAGGCAAGTGTTACATGATCATGACAAGATGCAAAGATAAACAGCACTTAAAATGGCTTCCTGTGACTGACCAGCCCTACTGTTGTTAGGGACCTTGCATTTCCATTTAAATGAAATTGGAGGACAAAAATAAATCAGTTATGACACCTTTATTTTAATTTCATAGCTTTATTTTTTATTTCTGACCTCATTAAGCTCCTTTTCTCTTTGTTTTAGTAATCTCTCCTTATGAGGCATGCTGCATGAAACATGATAGTTAAGCTACAGGCACACACACGCACCTGCGCACACACACACCAGAGTCTGGTGTGCAGATTTTCCTTCAACTCACTGCACTATGCACATACACATGAGACAGAGGATGCTTATTGCTCACCTTCACTTCAGTCATCTTGCAAGAATAATCCGTGCCCAAACTAAACGCTACGCTGCCAAACCTACTCACGGAGCAGTTGATTATCTTTGTCTGTCGGCAGCATCGGCAACTTCAATCAGCGCTTTGCTGAGGTCAGGGAACGTCAGTTCAGGCAGGTCAGCTCAGGGCAGGTCATGGATCATGCCGAACAAGCTAAATCTAAATTATTTTTATTTAATTTAACGTTAAATTATTTTTGAACCAGGCAAGCAGGTTTTCTACACACTTACAAAAAAAAAAATCATTTTAGCAAAAGGGCACTTTGGGCATTAAGGGCAAAGGGTCAGGTGCTCCAGCTCTCTCCGCCCCACCTCTGCACCTGCCTGCCTCTTTATTTTGATTTCATAGCTTTATTTTTATTTCTGACCTCAGTAAGACCAAATAACTGTTTGAACATGAAGGAAAACATTAATATTAAGCTCCTTTTACCATTTGTTTTAGTCTCCTTATGAAGCATCGCTGCAGAATGAAACATGATTGTTAAACTACACACGCACACACACACACACGCATACACGCAACACACCAGAGTCTGGTGTGCATGACTCTACACATTACACGACATGAGACAGAGGATGCTTATTGCTCACCTTCACTTCAGTCATCTTGTAGAATAATCCGTGCACAAACTAACGCTGCGCTGCTAAACCTACTGAGCAGTTGATTCTCTTGTCTGTCGGCAGCATCGCAATTCAATCAGCGCGCTTAGCTGAGGTCAGAACGCGTCAGCTCAGGGCAGGTCATGGATCATGTGATCGAACAAGCTAAATCTTAATTATTTTTAATTTGTTCAATGACATATTAATTTTGGGCCATGCAGACAAGTTTTCTAACACACACTTACTTAAAAAAATCATTTTTCAAATGGCACTTTGGGCATCAAGAAGTCAGGTGCTCCAGCTCTGCCCCACCCTGCATGCCTCTTTATTTTAATTTCATAGCTTTATTTTTGATTTCTACGGCGTATTAGGGCCACTTAAAGAAATAAAAAAAATAAATGTAAACTCAAAATTTTTGAGAAAAACTGAAATTTTTGAGTTTATAAAATCTAAATTTATGACTTAAAAAGTCATAAATTTATGACTTTATAAAGTTACAAATGTGACTTTATAAACGAAAATTTGGTCAATAACTGATCAATAAAAAACATAGTTCCAAACTCGACCCTTCATTTTGATCATTGTGATGAAGACTGTGAGCTACAACCTTTTTTTAAACAGCCTCCTATGAGCCAGAAAGCTTCACTTTGTCTAAATCGCTGTCAGTGATGGCTTGCTTTCAGGGACGATGGCAAGTTATTAAATCGGAGGAATTGTGTGAATGGAAGTTGAATAACTTCACCATAATGCCTTCAAAATCACAGCACACATAAATAACTGTAGGATGTTATAGTACATGTCATAGTTTTCTTAAGGATTGTAAATTAAAATATTTCACAGGATTTTTTGATTGAAAATAAAGTAAATGCAAAGTTATGAAATCTACCAAGAAAATGATTATAAAACAGGAATGATCACCCCTCTACTTTAAAGTATGGCTCTTACTTTAAAAAAGCTTTTGATTTGATTAAAATTATTTTTTATTGAACTGTGTATATGTACATATGTAGCCTAATGACAATAATTACCGTACTAACTGTATTGTTGCAGACTGTACTGACACCAAACTCATACTAACGATCAAACATTTCCTCTAGCTTATAAAACAGCTATACAACAGAAGCTATCAACATGACTATAAAACTTTAATAACTGCACTGTTGTTCATGGTAGAAACATCAAACCCAGCCTTATGATCGAGCATCTCTTCTAGTTAATACTACATTACTTATTTAAAGGAGACATATCATGCTTGTTTCTCCTTTTCACTATGCCAGACTAGGATGCCTGTAAAGCATTTCTGCCCTCAGTACAAGTCATTTAGTTCCTTCATTGCCCCACAATAGCGTTTTCAAAATCCTCATTTTAGGCCATTAACAAGGTCTCGTTGAAACGCTTGGATCACAGGATGACCTAACGTCCAATTCCCTTTCACACAGTTCCTCCGATTTAATAACTTGCCGGTCCCTAAGCCGCCGAGCTAGCTATCACTGGCAGCGTATTTAGACAAAGTGAAGCTTTCTGGCTCATAGGAGGCTCGTTTGGCACCGTCTTCATCACAATGATTAAAATGAAGGGTCGAGTTTGGAGCTATGTTGTTTTATTGATGAGTTATTGACCGAAATCGAAAATTTTTCGAGTTTATAAAATCGCACATTTGCAACTTTATAAAGTCAGAAATTTATGACTTTTTAAGTCATAAATTTGTGACTTTATAAACTCAAAAATTGAGTTTTTTCTCAAAAATTTGAGTTTACATTTATTTTTATTTCTTTAAGTGGCCCTAATCTGAGTCGTGAAATCAAAAATAAAGCTATGAAATTAAAATAAAAGGCAGGCCCGTGCAGGGTGGGGCGGAGAAAACTTGGAGCACCTGACCCTTGTGATGCCCAAAGTGCCATTTGTCAAAATGATTTTTTTTTTAGTAAGTGTGTGTTAGAAAGCTTGTTTGCATGGCCCACAATTAATATATCATTGAACAAATTAAAAATAATTAAGATTTAGCTTGTTGTCACATGATCCATGACCTGCCCTGAGCTGGCGTGCTGACCTCAGCTAAGTTCCACGCTGATTGAAGTTGCGATGCTGTCGACAGACAAGAGAATCAACTGCTCCGGTGAGTAGGTTTAGCGGCAGCGTTTAGTTTGTGCAGTTATTCTACAAGATGACTGAAGTGAAGGTGAGCAATAAGCATCCTCTGTCTCATATGTGTATGTGCAGTCATGCACACCAGACTCTGGTGTGTGTGCGTGTCTTGGCCAGAGTATGCGTGTGTGTGTGTGTGCGTGTGTAGTTTAACAATCATGTTTCATTCTGCAGCGCTTCATAAGGAGAGGGCTAAAAATGGTAAAAGGGCTTAATATTAATGTTTTCCTTCATGTTCAAAACGGTTATTTGGTCTTACTGAGGTCAGAAATCGAAAATAAAGCTATGAAATCAAAGAGCTGCTGCGTGCAGAGGTCGGAGAGCTGGAGCACCTGACCCTTTGCCCCTTAATGCCCAAAGTGCCCTTTAGCTAAAATGATTTTTTGTAAGTGTGTGTGAAAACCTGTTTGCATGGTTCAAAAATAATTTAACTTTAAATTAAATAAAATAATTTAGATTTAGCTTGTTAATGACCTGCCTGCCCTGCTGCTTTTTTGTTTTTTTTTTTTGTGTGTTTTTTTTTTTTTTTTTTTTTTTTTTTGAAAACAGATGTTTCATGCGTGTAATTGCACACCAGCTTGTGTGTCGTCTATGTTCATTATTGTGTGCGTGTCAGGAGTGTGTGTGTGTGTGTGTTATCATGTGTGTGTGTGTGTGTGTGTGTGTGATTTGTGTGTGTGTGTGTGTGTGTGTGAAATTGACTGAAAGTTGTGTTTTTCTTAATGTTCCTGCAGCGTTTCTGCTCATTTAAGTGCTGTCAAAACAAAACTGAGCATGTTATACTGAAATGCCAAAATGTGTTGTTAAAATAATAATCTGCTGATTTGAAATCTGAAATTTATAAATTGATGAGTTTTTACTGAAAGTTGTGTTTTTTTAATTCACACTACCTGCAGCGTTTCTGCTCATTTCAAAGTGCTGTCAAAAACAGGAAATCTGTTTTACTGCATGTTATACTGAATCATGCCAAAATGTGTTGTTTTACACTAATCTGCTGATTTTGGCAAGAAAATCTGTTATATTTATGAATTGATGAGTTTTTACTGAAAGTTGTGCTGTAATTCACTACCTGCAGCGTTTCTGCTCATTTCAGTGCTGTCAAAACAAACTGTTTTACTGCATGTTATACAATCATGCCAAAATGTGTTTGACAATGATGATACAATTTTGCTTTTTTACTGAAAGTTGTGTCTTTTGCTAAATTCAGTGTTATTTGTAATGTATGTTATATGTTTATTTGTTTGTGCTTTTTTTTTTTTGCCTCTCAAAGTCTTTGCATGTCCCTGAGGTTTATCAAACACAGCCTGTACCCTTCAGACACTTGACCTCCAGCCATGTCAACTTTCACACTTATAACACAGAGTCTGTTTTAGCCTGCTTACTCCAACCACATGACATGCATAAACACAAAAAATCTACTGTTTATGAATTGTTATTTATTTATGACACAATATCAATTAAAAATTTGTCATTTTGAAAATTGACATTTTCTTTTTCATTAATGACATATTCTTTAATTGAAAGATTTAATATAAGATTTCCTGCTGAGTTTACATTCCTTTTATTCAATTTTCTGCTCAGAAACAAAATGATCATCACTTGTTTTTTACTAAAAGAATCTAATGCTCATAAAAAGTTGTGTTTCTCTTTCCTGCATTGTTTTGCTCTCTGAGCATCTCTGTTAATAAGGCCCAAAATCAGTACAATCTGGATTTTTGGCAAGAAGTCTGTGTATATTTAAAATTGAAATTTTACTGCAGCACTGCAATTTTTACAAGTCTGTCAAGCACTGTTTTTTTACTGCATGTTATACTGAAGCTATCAAAATCTGTTGTTCACACTAATTTGAAATATTTTGGCAAGAAAGTCTGTATAATAAAATTGATGAGTTTTTACTGAAAGTTGTGTCTTTAATTCTATTTGCACATTCTGTTGCCATTTACCCATCGAAAAACTTCTGTCCAAAACAGATGTAATTACTGCGTTAAGAACTAATGAATAATGAAAAAAGTTTTTTATTTTGAAAATAATTTGCTTGCTGATTTTTGGCTGAATGCTGTCTCAAACGACTGAATGTATGATATTATGATGATTCTGATATTGTTACACCTGAGGCTGTTTTTTATTTGAGTCCTTTTTCCAGTATTTTTATCTGATGATTTCATTTTGAAAACTGTTATCTGTATTTTATTTTTTCTGATTAGTTTGGTCTGAAAAGCAGAGGTTTCCTGACCAAGTATCTAAAAATACATTACCAATGTGTCTGTGCTGCTGAATAACAAATTGCAAACAATAAAATTAAGAGGCGGTGAAAATTTTTATATTTTGTTATAACAGCTGTATAGCTTTTATCAACTATGTTTTCTGTCCACAGAAAGTTGCTTTTTGCTAAATAAGCCTCTCCTGCAGATACATTTCTTCTTACTCATTCTAGTAAACTCTGAATTCGGCTCCATATAAGAGTACAATTGACACTTAGTCTTACCTGTCAGCAAAAACAGGCAACTTCTCGTCTGTCTGCAAACTTATCCTTCAGACTTCCATCTGGAAAGGAGCGCAGATGTTGACCCTGTTTTATGTCTAATGTGATTGCGTTTGGCTTCATGTTTTTGGTTTTTGACAAAGTTTCAGCTCCTCTGCTGGAAATTGTAGGTGTGGTCCTCCATGTTTGTTTGTATTAGCACAGTGCTTGGTAATCACTTTCTCTTCTTCTTTGTCTATTTCACAACTGTGCATTTCCGGTGAGAATTGGGCAGCCAAAAGTGTATTTTGTCCGTTCTGGAATGCATAAAGATGCATAAGATGGACATAAGCAGGCGTTTTAGATTGATATAAATGACTTTTTCTAATGAAAACAAAACATTAATTATTTAAGGCTGATTAGAAACTACTTTAAATATACTTTAAAATAATATATTCCATTTTTACCAAGTCTGTTATTTTATATTTTTTCGTTTAGCATTTAATAATACACACTGGACCTTTAATTGAACTACGTGCCAAAATGTGTTGTTTTACACTAATCTGCTGATTTTTGGCAAGAAACTCTGTTATATTTATGAGTTTTTACTGAAAGTTGTGTCTTTCTGCGTAATTCACTACCTGCAGCGTTTCTGCTCATTTGGCCACAAGTGGTGTCAAAAAGAAATCTCTGTTTTACTGCATGTTATACTGAATCATGCCAAAATGTGTTGTTTTACACTAATCTGCTGATTTTTGAAAGTCTGTTATATTTATGAAATTGATGAGTTTTTACTGAAAGTTGTGTTTCTGCTTAATTCACTACTGTTCTGCTCATTTGGGTCAAGTGCTGTCAAAACAGAAATCTCTGTTTTACTGCATGTTATACTGAATCATGCCAAAATGTGTTGTTTTACACTAATCTGCTGATTTTGGCAAAAACTCTGTTATATTTATGAAATTGATGAGTTTACTGAAAGTTGTGTCTTTCTGCTTAATTCACTACCTGCAGCGTTTCTGCTCATTTGCCTAAATGCTGTCAAAAAGAAATCTCTTTTACTGCATGTTATACTGAATCATGCCAAAATGTGTTGTTTCAAACTAATCTGCTGATTTTTGGCAAGAAACTCTGTTATATTAATGAAATTGATGAGTTTTTACTGAAAGTTGTGTCTTTCTGCTTAATTCACTACCTGCAGCGTTTCTGCTCATTTGGCCAAGTGCTGTCAAACAGAAATCTCAGTTTTACTGCATGTTAGACTGAATCATGCCAAAATGTGTTGTTTTACACCAAGCTGCTGATTTTTTGGCAAGAAACTTTGTTATATTTATGAAATTGATGAGTTTTACCTGAAAGTTGTGTCTTTCTGCTTAATTCACAACCTGCAGCGTTTCTGCTCATTTGACAAATGCTGTCAAAAACAGAAATCTCTGTTTTACTGCATGTTATACTGAATCATGCCAAAATGTGTTGTTTTACACTAATCTGCTGATTTTTCTCAAGAAACTCTGTTATATTTATGAGTTTTTACTGAAAGTTGTGTCATTCTGCTTAATTCACTACCTGCAGCGTTTCTGCTCATTTGGCCACAAGTGCTGCCATAAAAATGGAAATCTCTGTTTTACTGCATGTTATACTGAATCATGCCAAAATGTGTTGTTTAACACTAATCTGCTGATTTTTGGCAAGAAAGTCTGTTATATTTTTGAAATTGATGAGTTTTTACTGAAAGTTGTGTCTTTCTGCTTAATTCACTTCCTGCAGCGTTTCTGCTCATTTGGCCACAAGTGCTGTCCAAAAAAAAGGGAAATCTCTGTTTTACTGCATGTTATACTGAATCATGCCAAAATGTGTTGTTTTACACTAATCTGCTGATTTTTGGCTAGAAAGTCTGTTATATTTATGAGTTTTTACTGAAAGTTGTGTCTTTCTGCGTAATTCACTACCTGCAGCGTTTCTGCTCATTTGGCCACAAGTGGTGTCAAAAATCGGGAAATCTCTGTTTTACTGCATGTTATACTGAATCATGCAAAAATGTGTTGTTTTACACTAATCTGCTGATTTTTGGCAAGAAAGTCTGTTATATTTATGAAATTAAAGTGTTTTACTGAAAGTTGTGTCTTTCTGCTTAAGTCACTTCCTGCAGCGTTTCTGCTCATTTGGCCACAAGTGCTGTCAAAAAACGGGAAATCTCTGTTTTACTAATCATGCCAAAATGTGATGTTTTACACGAATCTGCTTATTTTTGGCAAGAAACTCTGTTATATTTATGAAATTGATGAGTTTTTACTGAAAGTTGTGTCATTCTGCTTAATTCACTACCTGTAGCGTTTCTGCTCATTTGGCCACAAGTGCTGTCAAAAAACGGTAAATCTCTGTTTTACTGCATGTTATACTGAATCATGCCAAAAGGTGTTGTTTTACACTAATCTGCTGATTTTTGGCTAGAAACTCTGTTATATTTATGAAATTGATGAGTTTTTACTGAAAGTTGTGTCTTTCTGCTTAATTCACTTCCTGCAGCGTTTCTGCTCATTTAGCCACAAGTGCTGTCAAAAAACGGGAAATCTGTGTTTTACTAATCATGCCCAAATGTGATGTTTTACACTAATCTGCTGATTTTTGGCAAGAAACTCTGTTATATTTATGAAATTGATGAGTTTTTACTGAAAGTTGTGTCATTCTGCTTAATTCACTACCTGCAGCGTTTCTGCTCATTTGGCCACAAGTGCTGTCAAAAAATGGGAAATCTCATTTTTACTGCATGTTATACTGAATCATGCCAAAATGTGTTGTTTTACACTAATCTGCTGATTTTTGGCAAGAAACTCTTTTATATTTATGAAATTGGTGACTTTTTACTGAAAGTTGTGTCTTTCTGCTTAATTCACTACCTGCAGCATTTCTGCTCATTTGGGTCAAGTGCTGTCCAAAAAACGTTAAATGTATTTTTCACTGCATGTTATACTGAATCACGCCAAAATGTGTTGTTTTACACTAATCTGCTGATTTTTGGTAAGAAACTCTGTTATATTTATGAAATTGATGAGTTTTTACTGAAAGTTGTGTCTTTCTCCTTAATTCACTACCTGCAGGGTTTCTGCTCATTTGGCCACAAGTACTGTCCAAAAACGGGAAATCTCTGTTTTACTGCATGTTTACTGAATCATGCCAAAATGTGTTGTTTTACACTAATCTGCTGATTTTTGGCAAGAAATGCTGTTATATTTATGAGTTTTTACTGAAAGTTGTGTCTTTCTGCGTAATTCACTACCTGCAGCGTTTCTGCTCATTTGGCCACAAGTGGTGTCAAAAATCGGGAAATCTCTGTTTTACCGCATGTTATACTGAATCATGCAAAAATGTGATGTTTTACACTAATCTGCTGATTTTTGGCAAGAAAGTCTGTTATATTTATGAAATTAAAGTGTTTTACTGAAAGTTGTGTCTTTCTGCTTAAGTCACTTCCTGCAGCGTTTCTGCTCATTTGGCCACAAGTGCTGTCAAAAAACGGGAAATCTCTGTTTTACTAATCATGCCAAAATGTGTTGTTTTACACTAATCTGCTGATTTTTGGCTGGAAAGTCTGTTATATTTATGAAATTGATGAGCTTTTACTGAAAGTTGTGTCTTTCTGCTTAAGTCACTTCCTGCAGCGTTTCTGCTCATTTGGCCACAAGTGCTGTCAAAAAACGGGAAATCTCTGTTTTACTAATCATGCCAAAATGTGATGTTTTACACTAATCTGCTGATTTTTGGCAAGAAACTCTGTTATATTTATGAAATTGATGAGTTTTTACTGAAAGTTGTGTCATTCTGCTTAATTCACTACCTGCAGCGTTTCTGCTCATTTGGCCACAAGTGCTGTCAAAAAACGGGAAATCTCTGTTTTACTGCATGTTATACTGAATCATGCCAAAATGTGTTGTTTAACACTAATCTGCTGATTTTTGGCTAGAAAGTCTGTTATATTTATGAAATTGATGAGTTTTTACTGAAAGTTGTGTCTTTCTCCTTAAAGGTGCATTCAGCGATCTTCTAATCTTCTAATCTGATGCAGTATTTGCGAAATTCACCGTATGTCTCATATCCATCCACAAGATGTCACCACTGACATCATGTTGAAAAAAAAATCCCGTCTCAATATACAGCTTTGACGCTGAATTTCAGCCGGTAAATACTGTGGCTCGGACCGAGTTACCAAAACAAAATAAACCCCCCCACATCCAGGGGGTGATCATACTCATGCGCAGATCAGACAGAAGGGCGAGGGGGAGTTGTAGTTTGCGTAGCGTGCGCAGTTAGCGTAAGAGAGAGATACAATAGTTGCGGTAGCAATGGCTGAAAACAGCCCAAAAGAAAAAGGTCAGAGGAGTGAAAAGTGGAAAAGAAGGGCTTTGACCATGAAAGAGCAAAGACCGAGTCAACATTGGTGTTGCTTTCCGACGGTGGAGGGAACTCCGCCAATTGAAAGACCTGAAAACGGACACGGATGTCGCCGTCCGTCTGCTGGACAGGTAAGCTAAGCAGCATTAGCTTCGTGGTGCTTCACATAAAAGTATCAGCCGTCGGGCATTCATCTTATTGTCTAATCTGCCAAAATGTACTGTTGTTGTGATGTTTTCAATAATGGCAGTCGAGTTGTCTGACCAGTCGGGGTTTCCTTAGCTACGTCAGCTACGCAGTTTCTACAGCCGTTTCCATGACGATGCACGTCAATCAGCTTTCGGGAGCCGGGTCTAAATTCGAATATAAACAAACCTTCCACTCGTTTTCTCCCACATCGCTGACTACACCTTTAATTCACTACCTGCAGGGTTTCTGCTCATTTGGCCACAAGTGCTGTCAAAAAACGGGAAATCTCTGTTTTACTAATCATGCCAAAATGTGTTGTTTAACATTAATCTGCTGATTTTTGGCTAGAAAGTCTGTTATATTTATGAAATTGATGAGTTATTACTGAAAGTTGTGTCTTTCTGCTTAATTCACTACCTGCAGCGTTTCTGCTCATTTGGCCACAAGTGCTGTCAAAAAATGGGAAATCTCATTTTTACTGCATGTTATACTGAATCATGCCAAAATGTGTTGTTTTACACTAATCTGCTGATTTTTGGCAAGAAACTCTTTTATATTTATGAAATTGGTGACTTTTTACTGAAAGTTGTGTCTTTCTGCTTAATTCACTACCTGCAGCATTTCTGCTCATTTGGGTCAAGTGCTGTCCAAAAAACGTTAAATGTATTTTTCACTGCATGTTATACTGAATCACGCCAAAATGTGTTGTTTTACACTAATCTGCTGATTTTTGGCAAGAAACTCTGTTATATTTATGAAATTGATGAGTTTTTACTGAAAGTTGTGTCTTTCTCCTTAATTCACTACCTGCAGGGTTTCTGCTCATTTGGCCACAAGTACTGTCCAAAAACGGGAAATCTCTGTTTTACTGCATGTTTACTGAATCATGCCAAAATGTGTTGTTTTACACTAATCTGCTGATTTTTGGCAAGAAATGCTGTTATATTTATGAGTTTTTACTGAAAGTTGTGTCTTTCTGCGTAATTCACTACCTGCAGCGTTTCTGCTCATTTGGCCACAAGTGGTGTCAAAAATCGGGAAATCTCTGTTTTACTGCATGTTATATTGAATCATGCAAATATGTGATGTTTTACACTAATCTGCTGATTTTTGGCAAGAAAGTCTGTTATATTTATGAAATTAAAGTGTTTTACTGAAAGTTGTGTCTTTCTGCTTAAGTCACTTCCTGCAGCGTTTCTGCTCATTTGGCCACAAGTGCTGTCAAAAAACGGGAAATCTCTGTTTTACTAATCATGCCAAAATGTGATGTTTTACACTAATCTGCTGATTTTTGGCAAGAAACTCTGTTATATTTATGAAATTGATGAGTTTTTACTGAAAGTTGTGTCTTTCTGCTTAATTCACTACCTTCGCAGGGTTTCTGCTCATTTGGCCAGAAGTGCTGTCAAAAAACGGTAAATCTCTGTTTTACTGCATGTTATACTGAATCATGCCAAAATGTGTTGTTTTACACTAATCTGCTGATTTTTGGCTGGAAAGTCTGTTATATTTATGAAATTGATGAGCTTTTACTGAAAGTTGTGTCTTTCTGCTTAAGTCACTTCCTGCAGCGTTTCTGCTCATTTGGCCACAAGTGCTGTCAAAAAACGGGAAATCTCTGTTTTACTAATCATGCCAAAATGTGATGTTTTACACTAATCTGCTGATTTTTGGCAAGAAACTCTGTTATATTTATGAAATTGATGAGTTTTTACTGAAAGTTGTGTCTTTCTGCTTAATTCACTACCTTGGCAGGGTTTGTGCTCATTTGGCCAGAAGTGCTGTCAAAAAACGGTAAATCTCTGTTTTACTGCATGTTATACTGAATCATGCCAAAATGTGTTGTTTTACACTAATCTGCTGATTTTTGGCTGGAAAGTCTGTTATATTTATGAAATTGATGAGCTTTTACTGAAAGTTGTGTCTTTCTGCTTAAGTCACTTCCTGCAGCGTTTCTGCTCATTTGGCCACAAGTGCTGTCAAAAAACGGGAAATCTCTGTTTTACTAATCATGCCAAAATGTGATGTTTTACACTAATCTGCTGATTTTTGGCAAGAAACTCTGTTATATTTATGAAATTGATGAGTTTTTACTGAAAGTTGTGTCATTCTGCTTAATTCACTACCTGCAGCGTTTCTGCTCATTTGGCCACAAGTGCTGTCAAAAAACGGGAAATCTCTGTTTTACTGCATGTTATACTGAATCATGCCAAAATGTGTTGTTTAACACTAATCTGCTGATTTTTGGCTAGAAAGTCTGTTATATTTATGAAATTGATGAGTTTTTACTGAAAGTTGTGTCTTTCTCCTTAAAGGTGCATTCAGCGATCTTCTAATCTTCTAATCTGATGCAGTATTTGCGAAATTCACCGTATGTCTCATATCCATCCACAAGATGTCACCACTGACATCATGTTGAAAAAAAAATCCCGTCTCAATATACAGCTTTGACGCTGAATTTCAGCCGGTAAATACTGTGGCTCGGACGAGTTACTAAAACAAAATAAACCCCCACATCCAGGAGGTGATCATACTCATGCGCGCAGATCAGACAGAAGGGCGAGGGGAGTTGTAGTTTATGAGTACGCAGTTAGCGAAGAGAGAGATACAATAGTTATGTAGCAATGGCTGAAAACAGCCCAAAAGAAAAAGGTCAGAGGAGTGAAAAGTGGAAAAGAAGGGCTTTGACCATGAAAGAGCAAAGACCGAGTCAACATTGGTGTTGCTTTCCGACGGTGGAGGGAACTCCGCCAATTGAAAGACCTGAAAACGGACACGGATGTCGCCGTCCGTCTGCTGGACAGGTAAGCTAAGCAGCATTAGCTTCGTGGTGCTTCAGATAAAAGTATCAGCCGTCGGGCATTCATCTTATTGTCTAATCTGCAGAAATGTACTGTTGTTGTGATGTTTTCAATAATGGCAGTCGAGTTGTCTGACCAGTCGGGGTTTCCTTAGCTACGTCAGCTACGCAGTTTCTACAGCCGTTTCCATGACGATGCACGTCAATCAGCTTTCGGGAGGCGGGTCTAAATTCGAATATAAACAAACCTTCCACTCGTTTTCTCCCACATCGCTGACTACACCTTTAATTCACTACCTGCAGGGTTTCTGCTCATTTGGCCACAAGTGCTGTCAAAAAACGGGAAATCTCTGTTTTACTAATCATGCCAAAATGTGTTGTTTAACACTAATCTGCTGATTTTTGGCTAGAGAGTCTGTTATATTTATGAAATTGATGAGTTTTTACTGAAAGTTGTGTCTTTCTGCTTAATTCACTACCTGTAGCGTTTCTGCTCATTTGGCCACAAGTGCTGTCAAAAAACGGGAAATCTCTGTTTTACTGCATGTTATACTGAATCATGCCAAAATGTGTTGTGTCACACTAATCTGCTGATTTTTGGCAATAAACTTTGTTATATTTATGAAATTGATGAGTTTTTGCTGAAAGTTGTGTCATTCTGCTTAATTCTCTTCCTGCAGCGTTTCTGCTTATTTGGCCGCAAGTGCTGTCCAAAAACGGGAAATCTGTGTTTTACTAATCATGCCAAAATGTGATGTTTTACACTACTCTGCTGATTTTTGGCAAGAAACTCTGTTATATTTATGAGTTTTTACTGAAAGTTGTGTCATTCTGCTTAATTCACTACCTGCAGCGTTTCTGCTCATTTGGCCACAAGTGCTGCCATAAAAAGGGAAATCTCTGTTTTACTGCATGTTATACTGAATCATGCCAAAATGTGTTGTTTAACACTAATCTGCTGATTTTTGGCAAGAAAGTCTGTTATATTTTTGAAATTGATGAGTTTTTACTGAAAGTTGTGTCTTTCTGCTTAATTCACTTCCTGCAGCGTTTCTGCTCATTTGGCCACAAGTGCTGTCCAAAAAAAAGGGAAATCTCTGTTTTACTGCATGTTATACTGAATCATGCCAAAATGTGTTGTTTTACACTAATCTGCTGATTTTTGGCAAGAAACTCTGTTATATTTATGAGTTTTTACTGAAAGTTGTGTCTTTCTGCGTAATTCACTACCTGCAGCGTTACTGCTCATTTGGGTCAAGTGCTGTCAAAAAACGGTAAATCTCTGTTTAACTGCATGTTATACTGAATCATGCCAAAATGTGTTGTTTTACACTAATCTGCTGATTTTTCTCAAGAAACTCTGTTATATTTATGAAATTGATGAGTTTTACTGAAAGTTGTGTCTTTCTGCTTAATTCACTTCCTGCAGCTTTTCTGCTCATTTGGCCACAAGTGCTCTCAAAAAACGGGAAATCTCTGTTTTACTGCATGTTATACTGAATCATGCCAAAATGTGTTGTTTAACACTAATCTGCTGATTTTTGGCTAGAACGTCTGTTATATTTATGAAATTGATGAGTTTTTACTGAAAGTTGTGTCTTTCTCCTTAATTCACTACCTGCAGGGTTTCTGCTCATTTGGCCACAAGTGCTGTCAAAAAACGGGAAATCTCTGTTTTACTAATCATGCCAAAATGTGATGTTTTACACTAATCTGCTGATTTTTGGCAAGAAACTCTGTTATATTTATGAAATTGATGAGTTTTTACTGAAAGTTGTGTCATTCTGCTTAATTCACTACCTGCAGCGTTTCTGCTCATTTGGCCACAAGTGCTGTCAAAAAACGGGAAATCTCTGTTTTACTAATCATGCCAAAATGTAATGTTTTACACTAATCTGCTGATTTTTGGCAAGAAACTCTGTTATATTTATGAAATTGATGAGTTTTTACTGAAAGTTGTGTCTTTCTGCTTATTTCACTACCTGCAGCGTTACTGCTCATTTGTGTCAAGTGCTGTCAAAAACGGGAAATCTCTGTTTTACTGCATGTTTACTGAATCATGCCAAAATGTGTTGTTTTACACTAATCTGCTGATTCTTGGCTAGAAATTCTGTTATGAAATTGATGAGTTTTTACTGAAAGTTGTGTCTTTCTGCTTAATTCACTACCTGCAGCGTTACTGCTCATTTGGGTCAAGTCCTGTCAAAAAACGGGAAATCTCTGTTTTACTGCATGTTATAACTGAATCACGCCAAAATGTGTTGTTTTACACTAATCTGCTGATTTTTGGCAAGAAACTCTGTTATATTTATGAAATTGACGAGTTTTTACTGAAAGTTGTGTCATTCTGCTTAATTCACTTCCTGCAGCGTTTCTGCTCATTTAGCCACAAGTGCTGTCAAAAAACGGGAAATCTGTGTTTTACTAATCATGCCCAAATGTGATGTTTTACACTAATCTGCTGATTTTTGGCAAGAAACTCTGTTATATTTATGAAATTGATGAGTTTTTACTGAAAGTTGTGTCTTTCTGCGTAATTCACTACCTGCAGCGTTTCTGCTCATTTGGCCACAAGTGCTGTCAAAAAATGGGAAATCTCTGTTTTACTGCATGTTATACTGAATCATGCCAAAATGTGTTGTTTTACACTAATCTGCTGATTTTTCTCAAGAAACTCTGTTATATTTATGAAATTGATGAGTTTTACTGAAAGTTGTGTCTTTCTGCTTAATTCACTTCCTGCAGCTTTTCTGCTCATTTGGCCACAAGTGCTGTCAAAAAAAGGGAAATCTCTGTTTTATTGCATGTTTACTGAATCATGCCAAAAAGTGTTGTTTTACATTGATCTGCTGATTGTTGGCAAGAAACTCTGTTATATTTATGAAATTGATGAGTTTTTACTGAAAGTTGTGTCTTTCTGCTTAATTCACTACCTGCAGCGTTTCTGCTCATTTGGCCACAAGTGCTGTCAAAAAACGGGAAATCTCTGTTTTACTGCATGTTATACTGAATCATGCCAAAATGTGTTGTTTAACACTAATCTGCTGATTTTTGGCTAGAAAGTCTGTTATATTTATGAAATTGATGAGTTTTTACTGAAAGTTGTGTCTTTCTCCTTAATTCACTACCTGCAGGGTTTCTGCTCATTTGGCCACAAGTGCTGTCAAAAAACGGGAAATCTCTGTTTTACTAATCATGCCAAAATGTGATGTTTTACACTAATCTGCTGATTTTTGGAAAGAAACTCTGTTATATTTATGAAATTGATGAGTTTTTACTGAAAGTTGTGTCATTCTGCTTAATTCACTACCTGCAGCGTTTCTGCTCATTTGGCCACAAGTGCTGTCAAAAAACGGGAAATCTCTGTTTTACTGCATGTTATACTGAATCATGCAAAAATGTGTTGTTTAACACTAATCCGCTGATTTTTGGCTAGAAAGTCTGTTATATTTAGGAAATTGATGAGTTTTTACTGAAAGTTGTGTCTTTCTCCTTAATTCACTACCTGCAGCGTTTCAGCTCATTTGGCCACAAGTGCTGTCAAAAAACGATAAATCTCTGTTTTACTGCATGTTATACTGAATCATGCCAAAATGTGTTGTTTTACACTAATCTGCTGATTTTTCTCAAGAAACTCTGTTATATTTATGAAATTGATGAGTTTTACTGAAAGTTGTGTCTTTCTGCTTAATTCACTTCCTGCAGCTTTTCTGCTCATTTGGCCACAAGTGCTGTCAAAAAAAGGGAAATCTCTGTTTTATTGCATGTTTACTGAATCATGCCAAAAAGTGTTGTTTTACATTGATCTGCTGATTGTTGGCAAGAAACTCTGTTATATTTATGAAATTGATGAGTTTTTACTGAAAGTTGTGTCTTTCTGCATCATTCACTTCCTGCAGCGTTTCTGCTCATTTGGCCACAAGTGCTGTCAAAAAACGGGAAATCTGTGTTTTACTAATCATGCCAAAATGTAATGTTTTACACTAATCTGCTGATTTTTGGCAAGAAACTCTGTTATATTTATGAAATTGATGAGTTTTTACTGAAAGTTGTGTCTTTCTGCTTATTTCACTACCTGCAGCGTTACTGCTCATTTGTGTCAAGTGCTGTCAAAAACGGGAAATCTCTGTTTTACTGCATGTTTACTGAATCATGCCAAAATGTGTTGTTTTACACTAATCTGCTGATTCTTGGCTAGAAATTCTGTTATGAAATTGATGAGTTTTTACTGAAAGTTGTGTCTTTCTGCTTAATTCACTACCTGCAGCGTTACTGCTCATTTGGGTCAAGTCCTGTCAAAAAACGGGAAATCTCTGTTTTACTGCATGTTATAACTGAATCACGCCAAAATGTGTTGTTTTACACTAATCTGCTGATTTTTGGCAAGAAACTCTGTTATATTTATGAAATTGATGAGTTTTTACTGAAAGTTGTGTCTTTCTGCTTAATTCACTTCCTGCAGCGTTTCTGCTCATTTAGCCACAAGTGCTGTCAAAAAACGGGAAATCTGTGTTTTACTAATCATGCCCAAATGTGATGTTTTACACTAATCTGCTGAATTTTGGCAAGAAAGTCTGTTATATTTATGAAATTGATGAGTTTTTACTGAAGGCTGTGTCTCTGCTTAATTCACTACCTGCAGCGTTTCTGCTCATTTGGCCACAAGTGCTGTCCAAAAAAGGGCAAATCTCTGTTTTACTGCATGTTATACTGAATCATGCCAAAATGTGTTGTTTTACACTAATCTGCTGATTTTTGGCAAGAAACTCTGTTATATTTATGAGTTTTTACTGAAAGTTGTGACTTTCTGCGTAATTCACTACCTGCAGCGTTACTGCTCATTTGGGTCAAGTGCTGTCAAAAAACGGTAAATCTCTGTTTAACTGCATGTTATACTGAATCATGCCAAAATGTGTTGTTTTACACTAATCTGCTGATTTTTGGCAAGAAACTCTGTTATATTTATGAAATTGATGAGTTTTACTGAAAGTTGTGTCTTTCTGCTTAATTCACTGCCTGCAGCTTTTCTGCGCATTTGGGCACAAGTGCTGTCAAAAAAAGGGAAATCTCTGTTTTACTGCATGTTTACTGAATCATGCCAAAATGTGTTGTTTTACACTAATCTGCTGATTTTTGGCAAGAAACTCTGTTATATTTATGAAATTGATGAGTTTTTACTGAAAGTTGTGTCTTTCTGCTTAATTCACTTCCTGCAGCGTTTCTGCTCATTTGGCCACAAGTGCTGTCAAAAAACGGGAAATCTGTGTTTTACTAATCATGCCAAAATGTGTTGTTTTACACTAATCTGCTGATTTTGGCAAGAAACTGTGTTATTTTTATGAAATTGATGAGTTTTTACTGAAAGTTGTGTCTTTCTGCTTAATTCACTACCTGCAGCGTTTCTGCTCATTTGGGTCAAGTGCTGTCCAAAACGGGAAATATCTGTTTTACTGCATGTTTACTGAATCATGCCAAAATGTGTTGTTTTACACTAATCTGCTGATTTTTGGCAAGAAAGTCTGTTATGAAATTGATGGGTTTTTACTGAAAGTTGTGTCATTCTGCTTAATTCACTACCTGCAGCGTTACTGCTCATTTGGGTCAAGTGCTGTCAAAAAACGGGAAATCTCTGTTTTACTGCATGTTATAACTGAATCACGCCAAAATGTGTTGTTTTACACTAATCTGCTGATTTTTGGCAAGAAACTCTGTTATATTTATGAAATTGATGAGTTTTTACTGAAAGTTGTGTCTTTCTGCTTAATTCACTTCCTGCAGCGTTTCTGCTCATTTAGCCACAAGTGCTGTCAAAAAACGGAAATCTCTGTTTTACTGCATTTTACTGAATCATGCCAAATGTGTTGTTTTACACTAATCTGCTGATTTTTGGCAAGAAACTCTGTTATATTTATGAAATTGATGAGTTTTTACTGAAAGTTGTGTCTTTCTGCTTAATTCACTACCTGCAGCGTTTCTGCTCATTTGGCCACAAGTGCTGTCAAAAAAAGGGGAAATCTCTGTTTTACTGCATGTTATACTGAATCATGCCAAAATGTGTTGTTTTACACTAATCTGCTGATTTTTGGCAAGAAACTCTGTTATATTTATGAAATTGATGAGTTTTACTGAAAGTTGTGTCTTTCTGCTTAATTCACTACCTGCAGCGTTTCTGCTCATTTGGCCAGATGTGCTGTCAAAAAACGGGAAATCTCTGTTTTACTGCATGTTTACTGAATCATGCCAAAATGTGTTGTTTTTACGCTAATCTGCTGATTTTTGGCAAGAAGTCTGTTATATTCATGACATTGATGAGTTTTTACTGAAAGTTGTGTCTTTCTGCTTAATTCACTACCTGCAGCGTTTCTGCTCATTTGGCCAGAAGTGCTGTCAAAAAATGGGAAATCTCTGTTTTACTGCATGTTATACTGAATCATGCCAAAATGTGTTGTTTAACACTAATCTGCTGATTTTTGGCAAGAAGTCTGTTATATTTATGACATTGATGAGTTTTTACTGAAAGTTGTGTCTTTCTGCTTAATTCACTACCTGCAGCGTTTCTGCTCATTTGGCCACAAGTGCTGTCAAAAAACGGGAAATCTCTGTTTTACTAATCATGCCAAAATGTGTTGTTTTACACTAATCTGCTGATTTTTGGAAAGAAACTCTGTTATATTTATGAAATTGATGAGTTTTTACTGAAAGTTGTGTCTTTCTGCTTAATTCACTACCTGCAGCGTTTCTGCTCATTTGGCCACAAGTGCTGTCAAAAAACGGGAAATCTCTGTTTTACTGCATGTTATACTGAATCATGCCAAAATGTGTTGTTTAACACTAATCTGCTGATTTTTGGCTAGAAAGTCTGTTATATTTATGAAATTGATGAGTTTTTACTGAAAGTTGTGTCTTTCTGCTTAATTCACTACCTGCAGCGTTTCTGCTCATTTGGCCACAAGTGCTGTCCAAAACGGGAAATCTCTGTTTTACTGCATGTTATACTGAATCATGCCAAAATGTGTTGTTTTACACTAATCTGCTGATTTTTGGCAAGAAAGTCTGTTATATTTATGAAATTGATGAGTTTTTACTGAAAGTTGTGTCTTTCTGCTTAATTCACTACCTGCAGCGTTTCTGCTCATTTGGCCGCAAGTGCTGTCCAAAAACGGGAAATCTGTGTTTTACTAATCATGCCAAAATGTGATGTTTTACACTAATCTGCTGATTTTTGGCAAGAAACTCTGTTATATTTATGAGTTTTTACTGAAAGTTGTGTCATTCTGCTTAATTCACTACCTGCAGCGTTTCTGCTCATTTGGCCACAAGTGCTGCCATAAAAATGGAAATCTCTGTTTTACTGCATGTTATACTGAATCATGCCAAAATGTGTTGTTTAACACTAATCTGCTGATTTTTGGCAAGAAAGTCTGTTATATTTATGAAATTGATGAGTTTTTACTGAAAGTTGTGTCTTTCTGCTTAATTCACTTCCTGCAGCGTTTCTGCTCATTTGGCCACAAGTGCTGTTAAAAAAAGGGGAAATCTCTGTTTTACTGCATGTTTACTGAATCATGCCAAAATGTGTTGTTTTACACTAATCTGCTGATTTTTGGCAAGAAACTCTCTTATATATATGAAATTGATGAGTTATTACTGAAAGTTGTGTCTTTCTGCTTAATTCACTACCTGCAGCGTTTCTGCTCATTTGGGTCAAGTGCTGTCAAAAAATGGGAAATCTCTGTTTTACTGCATGTTATACTGAATCATGCCAAAATGTGTTGTTTTACACTAATCTGCTGATTTTTGGCAAGAAACTCTGTTATATTTATGAAATTGATGAGTTTTTACTGTAAGTTGTGTCTTTCTGCTTAATTCACTTCCTGCAGCTTTTTCTGCTCATTTGGCCACAAGTGCTGTCAAAAAGGAAATCTCTGTTTTACTGCATGTTTACTGAATCATGCCAAAATGTGTTGTTTTACACTAATCTGCTGATTTTTGGCAAGAAACTCTGTTATATTTATGAAATTGATGAGTTTTTACTGAAAGTTGTGTCTTTCTGCTTAATTCACTTCCTGCAGCGTTTCTGCTCATTTGGCCACAAGTGCTGTCAAAAAACGGAAAATCTCTGTTTTACTGTTTTTACTGAATCATGCCAAAATGGGTTGTTTTACACTAATCTGCTGATTTTTGGCAAGAAACTCTGTTATATTTATGAAATTGATGAGTTTTTACTGAAAGTTGTGTCTTTCTGCTTATTTCACTACCTGCAGCGTTACTGCTCATTTGTGTCAAGTCCTGTCAAAAAACGGGAAATCTCTGTTTTACTGCATGTTATAACTGAATCACGCCAAAATGTGTTGTTTTACACTAATCTGCTGATTTTTGGCAAGAAACTCTGTTATATTTATGAAATTGATGAGTTTTTACTGAAAGTTGTGTCTTTCTGCTTAATTCACTTCCTGCAGCGTTTCTGCTCATTTAGCCACAAGTGCTGTCAAAAAACGGGAAATCTGTGTTTTACTAATCATGCCCAAATGTGATGTTTTACACTAATCTGCTGATTTTTGGCAAGAAACTCTGTTATATTTATGAAATTGATGAGTTTTTACTGAAAGTTGTGTCATTCTGCTTAATTCACTACCTGCAGCGTTTCTGCTCATTTGGCCACAAGTGCTGTCAAAAAATGGGAAATCTCTGTTTTACTGCATGTTATACTGAATCATGCCAAAATGTGTTGTTTTACACTAATCTGCTGATTTTTGGCAAGAAAGTCTGTTATATTTATGAAATTGATGAATTTTTACTGAAAGTTGTGTCTTTCTGCTTAATTCACTACCTGCAGCATTTCTGCTCATTTGGGTCAAGTGCTGTCCAAAAAACGTTAAATGTATTTTTTACTGCATGTTATACTGAATCATGCCAAAATGTGTTGTTTTACACTAATCTGCTGATTTTTGGCAAGAAACTCTGTTATATTTATGAAATTGATGAGTTTTTACTGAAAGTTGTGTCTTTCTGCTTAATTCACTTCCTGCAGCGTTTCTGCTCATTTAGCCACAAGTGGTGTCAAAAAACGGGAAATCTGTGTTTTACTAATCATGCCAAAATGTGATGTTTTACACTAATCTGCTGATTTTTGGCAAGAAACTCTGTTATATTTATGAAATTGATGAGTTTTTACTGAAAGTTGTGTCATTCTGCTTAATTCACTTCCTGCAGGGTTTCTGCTCATTTGGCCAGAAGTGCTGTCAAAAAATGGGAAATCTCTGTTTTACTGCATGTTATACTGAATCATGCCAAAATGTGTTGTTTTACACTAATCTGCTGATTTTTGGCTGGAAACTCTTTTATATTTATGAAATTGGTGACTTTTTACTGAAAGTTGTGTCTTTCTGCTTAATTCACTACCTGCAGCATTTCTGCTCATTTGGGTCAAGTGCTGTCCAAAAAACGTTAAATGTATTTTTCACTGCATGTTATACTGAATCACGCCAAAATGTGTTGTTTTACACTAATCTGCAGATTTTTGGCTAGAAAGTCTGTTATATTTATGAAATTGATGAGTTTTTACTGAAAGTTGTGTCTTTCTGCTTAATCACTACCTGCAGCGTTTCCGCTCATTTGGTCACAAGTGCTGTCAAAAAATGGGAAATCTCTGTTTTACTGCATGTTATCATGCCAAAATGTGTTGTTTTACTCTAATCTGCTGATTTTTGGCAAGAAACTCTGCTAAATTTATGAAATTGATGAGTTTTACTGAAAGTTGTGTCTTTCTGCTTAATTCACCACCTGCAGCGTTTCTGCTCATTTGGCCACAAGTGCTGTCCAAAAACGGGAAATATATGTTTTGCTGCATGCCAAAATGTGTTGTGTCACACTAATCTGCTGATTTTTGGCAAGAAAGTTTGTTACATCATCCGAATAATTGATTACAAAATATTCTTTGTGCAAATTATGTGCCTCAAGCCTGGTTTCATTTTTATATATATATATAAAATATATATCTGAACTACTATACAGTGCACAGTGTTTGAAAGGGATTGACATATCTGTGGAACAACACACCTGCTGCCTCCGGTGCTGCAAGTCTTGTAAAAATCATGAAGGAAGACAAAAGTGAGGGACAGAAAGGACAGAGTCTGCAGAAGAAATCAGAGTGTCCCAAGTGTGTTGTCACTACAAGAAGGGACGAAAAGAAAACACAGTGCAGTGTGTCTGATGTCAAACCGAGTTAGCACAGCACGTAAGCTTAGCATGATAGCACGTCGTCAATGCTAAAAACATCCGGTCTGTGCAGTGCAGACACAACATGATGACACTGATGATACATCAACAGAAGCAGCTAATGTGATCAATAGCTGAGATACGGGCTAGTAAAAAAACCTACTTTGATTATGGCTCCATGTAAAGGCCGGTTCAGAACATAAATCAATGTGGAGGCTACTTGCCCAGAATCATGTGTCTTTAGTTCACATACTTTTCACATCCAATAACTTTACATTTAATTTGATTGCAGAGAGTAGAAGAGGAAACACTGACAGTAAGTAGAGGAAGCAGGTGTAGAGAATGCTTTCATATGCTATAGAAATGTACATTATGTAGTTAAATTATCCTAGTATCCAAGTATGATATTACTTGGTCCTATTAATAAAGTAAGCAAGATAAGATCATCAATAGGGTACAGTAGTAAATGCAATAGGCATTGTCATATAAAAAGGTTTTAAAAAAGTTTCACCACCATGCTGACATGGTAAATTGCTGCTCCCTCTCTCTCTCTCTCTCTCTCTCTCTCTGTGTGTTAGTATTGCCTCTGCTGTTCTCATACAGTCATTAAGCTATACCCAAATCTCAATCTTCTTTTCACAGTATAAGCCAGAGGAGGACAGTGACATGAACAGGCCGGGCAAAGTCAGCATCAAGATACACAGCCAACAAGAATGGACGCTTTCAATTTAAGCATAATATTGTTTGTTGTTCACTTTGTTCAAATAAAGGACTGTATGGTGAACTTACAGGGGATTTTTTTATTTTTACCATGGTATCGAGTGGTATCGAGTGGTATTGAGTATCATAGAATTTAAGTGGTATTGGTATCGACTACTAAATTTCTGGTATCGTGACAAGCTTCCAGATCAGACATATCTTGTAGTTTATCATACAGCTCTACGCGAGATAAATATGTTTGAATTCAATCATATGGCTTTTATACTGTTGGAAGTTCATGTTCAGTTTGGAGGAAGGCACAAGTCCCGATTAGATCGGTTAGCCAACCATTTATTGACAATATGTGAGACAATACAAAAAAATAAAAAATACTCAGCTGCTGAGGGCTCAGTTCTGCACCTCACCGATGTACAGACAAAGAGTATTGAACAATCGCATACACAAGATCTTATACACATCAGGATTTGGGAAGTACCAATTTGTCACGTGTTAAGACTGGTTTCATAACCTATGTCTGTCAAGAAAGATAAACATAATGGCTAGATAAAGGCCAGACTTATGGCAGAAGTTCAACCAAGAGTTCGACGAAAGTTCTCTCAGTTTCGCAAAACCACATGACCGACTACAGGATGCGAAACATGGAAACTGGCCCCCCAGACCTTAACTGAAACCACAGTCCTGTCTAACCGCGATTGCATCTGTATGATCTATGACACATTTGACCTGTTGAACAAACATGTTTGAACTAATCTGCCCTAACATAATATGTTTGAATAACTGTTAGCATGAAATGACATCTTTGGACAAATGTTAGCATTAGCTTGTATATAATTCTAACAATACGGTAAAATATATTTATCAATAGGTAATGAATATCAGATGTAGTAACTTAACTGTTGTTGACTGTAGAAACACAAAACCCAGCCTGGTGATCAAACTTTACACTTCAGCTCTTTTTAATCTATCTATCTATCTATCTATCTATCTATCTATCTATCTATCTATCTATCTATCTATCTATCTATCTATCTATCTATCATCTATCTATCTATCTATCTATCTATCTATCTATCATCTATCTATCTATCTATCTATCTATCTATCTATCTATCTATCTATCTATGTTATCTCCCTCTCTCTCATGTATATATATCAAGTTGTAGTTGCAGTATGATCTCCAGGCTGAGTTTAATGTCACTTCAGTCAACAACAATACAGTAATTACAGTTTTTACAGTCATTATTAAAAAAAGTAATAGTAGATTAAATTAGCAACTATTTCTATTAAAGTCAGCGCTGTAGTATAAACTGCAAGAGATGTGTGATTTGGTTTTGGTGCCACTACAGTCAACAACAGAAAAGTTATTACAGTTGTAATTGCCTGTTAATGAATTGATGTCAGTAATAAAAAAAATCATTGGTTAAATTACCTTAAAACCTATATCTCTTAAAGAAGACATATCATGCTGATGCATGATTTAATACTTACATATAATATAATAAATTTGAAAACAAGACCTTACACACCCTTAATTTTCAAAAAATGAGATATTGTAATTTTTCTGATATCCTAGAACGAGATTTGATGCCTCTGAAAATAGGTCATTGCGAGATGTCCGCGAGATTTCAAACGTCGTGACGACATGAGGTACATTTCTTTTTATTGGAGTAATCTGATAAAACACTTCCTCCTCTGTGAGGTCTGCTAGCCACAAAACCGTCACTGAGGAACACATCCACCAGCAGGGGTATATATCTCCCTGGCTCACACCCACTCATTACCAGCTCTGGCCTGTAGGCCCCGATAGAACTGACCAATCAGACCACAAAGGGCTGTGACGTTGTGAGGTGACTTTAGGTCATCCTGTGATTGCAGCGTTTCAACGAGACCTTGTTAATGGCCTAAAATGAGGATTTTGAGAACGCTATTGTGGGGCAATGAAGGAACTAAATGACTTGTACTGAGGGCAGAAATGCTTTACAGGCATCCTAGTCTGGCATAGTGAAAAGGAGAAACAAGCATGATATGTCTCCTTTAAATAAGTAATGTAGTATTAACTAGAAGAGATGCTCGATCATAAGGCTGGGTTTGATGTTTCTACCATGAACAACAGTGCAGTTATTAAAGTTTTTGTAGTCATGTTGATAGCTTCTGTTGTATAGCTGTTTTATAAGCTAGAGGAAATGTTTGATCATTAGTATGAGTTTGGTGTCAGTACAGTCTGCAACAATACAGTTAGTACAGTAATTATTGTCATTAGGCTACATATGTAGTACATATACACAGTTCAATAAAAAAAATAATTGTAATCAAATCAAAAGCTTTTTTAAAGTAAGAGCCATACTTTAAGGTAGAGGGGGGTGATCATTCCTGTTTTATAATCATTTCCTTGGTAGATTTCATAACTTTGCATTTGCTTTATTTTCAATCAAAAAAATCCTGTGAAATATTTCACTGTACAATCCTTAAGAAAACTTTGACATGTACTATGAACATCCTACAGTTATTTATGTGTGCTGTGATTTTGAAGGCATTATGGTGAAGTTATTCAATTTCCTTTCACACAGTTCCTCCGATTTAATAACTTGCCATCGGTCCCTAAGCCGCCGAGCTAGCTATCACTGGCAGCGTATTTAGACAAAGTGGAGCTTTCTGGCTCATAGGAGGCTCGTTTGGCACAGTCTTCATCACAATGATTAAAATGAAGGGTCGAGTTTGGAGCTATGTTGTTTTATTGATGAGTTATTGACCCGAAATCGAAAATTTTCGAGTTTATAAAGTCGCACATTTGCAACTTTATAAAGTCAGAAATTTATGACTTTTTTAAGTCATGGGCATGACGCTGCGTAGTGAGGGAGACGGGGTATTGGATGGACTCACGGACCAACTCACGGACCAATTGAACCTTACAGGCTTCAAGGCTTGATTGGTCAGCTAGTATGCAGCTTTTCAGCGGATATACTGAATGGATTTTTTTCGTTCCTTTTGGTCTTTATACTGTGTAGATAGGACCATAGGACCATAACAGCCTTATAAACGGTGTTATTAAGATGTACAAAGCTTCCAAATCGTAGACCATAGCTTTAAGGCAGCTGTGGCTCGTGTTTGCTTGGTCAAATCACCCGCACGTCTTTTCTGATGCGCGAATCCACAGATACTTACGGTAATCTGTGCTCTGAAGAGCTGGGGGGAGTGAGTGAGGGTCGGACAAAATGCACAGGTTAATCTCCCGATTAAATGATTGTGAGAATAAAATTGTTAGGGCGCTGATGGATATCATGTACAGTGACATACGCTGCACTTCCCAGTTTGGGGGGCACTGGTATAAGTGTCTTTTAAAAATGAATTGTTAGTCTATGTTTTTTATTGTTGTCTTGTTCTGTGTTATTTATAACCTTTTTTAACATATGAACCTTGAGTCTGAAATAAAGCCTATCTATCTATCTATCTATCTATCTATCTATCTATCTATCTATCTATCTATCTATCTATCTATCTATCTATCTATCTATCTATCTCACAATTATCAGACCCATGATGAAAACGAAACAGTAATTAGTCACGTACTTTCTAGACTACCTGTACAATATGAAGTACTTTTACTAAGTACTTTTCGAGTAATCCATTGTAAAAATCCAAAACAGTAAGATTAAGTATACTGCACCCAGATTTGTTGTGGCATAAAAAACGAGTTTCTCATAAGCAGTCCATGATTCACATACATTTGAACTTAGTACCTCCCAGTCTACCACTATTCATAGTATGAAGTACTTTTACGATGTACTTTTCAAGAAATCCTTTGTCAAAATCTTGAACAGTGGACAAGATGAAGTATTTCCCCAACTTTGATGTGAAATAAAATCTTGTTTCCTATAAGTAGTCCATGATTCATATATATTGTTGCACTAAGTACTTTCCAGGCTACCATGCATTTTATGAAGTACTTTTACTGTGTATTTATCTATAATTACTTTGTCAAAATCCTTATTTCAAATCAAATTTGGATGAAATATCCTTAATCTTGTCCTCTGTTAAGGATTTTGACTATGATTTATTTTAAATTTTCACAGTAAAAGTACTTCATGCTGTTTTTTTATGCCAATTCAAAGTTAACTGAAATATCCTATGTCCAGGGTTTTGACACATTACTCTAAAAGTACACTATAAAAGTAATTCATTATTTGCATGCTGGTAGTCTGGGAAGTACTATGTTCAGTCGTATACGAATAATGGACTACTTATGGGAAACAATTTTGTAGTGCCACATCAAGATTGGGTAAAAAAAATACTTTATGTTGTCCTCTGGTAAGGGTTTCAACATTGTAGTACTCGAGAAGAAAAGGGTTGAAGTACTTCATGCAATACATGAAGGTAGAATGTGAAGCACTTAGTTTAACAGTATATCTCCTAAAAATTTTGTTAGCATCCAGTAAAAAAGCCATTGCAAAATATTGGCTTCAGAAGAAATGTCCCACAGCAGGTATTTTTATTAGTATTGTGAAACAATTACATCTTCTGGAACAAATGACCTTCTCCATAAGACTTCAAAAACAACTGGAGGAAAAACGAAGGGAGAAATGGTGTATTTATTTAGCCAGGAATAAATAAAAATGTATTGCTTAGATTGTACGAACAGGCATGCGCATTGGGTATAATCTCATTTTAAATATTGCTTACTTGTATAGACTGACCTCTCTTTCTGCTGTTCTTGTATGTGTGTATGTAGCCTATGTGTGTGTGTATGTACATGCATCTGTATGTTCAAAAAGAAAAAAGGTGCAAAATAAAAGGCTAAAAAAATATTTGATCAAATATCCATTATCTTATCCTCTGTTAAGGATTTTGTCAAAGTAATACTTGATAAGTACACAGTACAGTACTTCATAAAATGCATGGTAGCCTGGAAAGTACTTAGTGCAACAATATATATGAATCATGGACTACTTATAGGAAACAAGATTTTTATTTCACATCAAAGTTGGGGGAAATACTTCATCTTGTCCACTGTTCAAGATTTTGACAAAGGATTTCTTGAAAAGTACATCGTAAAAGTACTTCATACTATGAACAGTGGTAGACTGGGAGATACTAAGTTCAAATGTATGTGAATCATGGACTGCTTATGAGAAACTCGTTTTTTATGCCACAACAAATCTGGGTGCAGTATACTTAATCTTACTGTTTTGGATTTTTACAATGGATTACTCGAAAAGTACTTAGTAAAAGTACTTCATATTGTACAGGTAGTCTAGAAAGTACGTGACTAATTACTGTTAAAGTATCTTTTTCATCATGGGTCTGATTGTGAGACTTTGGTCCGACCCACACTCACTCCCCCCAGCTCTTCGGAGCAGCAATTACCGCAAGTATCTGTAGATCCGCGTATTAGAAAAAGACGTGCAGGTGATTTGACCAAGCAAACACGAGCCACAGCTGCCTTAACCGCAGTCAGACACTGCAAACAGAGCCTGGTCATCAGCGGCTAGCCACACAGAGGCCGCTGTGGCTCCGTCAGCAGTTAACTGCTGCTGCCTCCGGAGCTCGGTGTGGCTCCGGCAGGCTGGTGTGACTCGCCTGCAGTTAACCAAAGAGAACAGAGGCTGCTGCCTCCAGACATCGGGTATAAAGAGACACTGGGTCTATTAAGACAAGCTCCTCTTCCATCCTGAAAAACGCTTGAATTTATTCGCCGGCTGTGCTGTAGCAGCTATCCAGTGGAAACAGGAAATGATGTTTGAGTGATGCCTGATGTGTTTCAGTTCAGCCAATCAGAGACAAGTAGCATGGACCTACCCTTTCTGGTTTCTTGAAATGTTTTAATGATCCCTGAAATGTTTTTTCAGATTGTGAAATGTTTTTATGTAGAAATGTTTTTGCGCATTCATAAATGTTTTTGTAGATTGTGAAATGTTTTGCGCATTCATAAATGTTTTTTCAGATTGTGAAATGTTTTTGTGTATTGTGAAATGTTTGTGTATTGTGAAATGTTTTTTCAGATTTTGAAATGTTTTTGTGTATTGTGAAATGTTTTTTCAGATTGTGAAATGTTTTTTCTTACTGTGAAATGTTTTTGCGAATTCATAAATGTTTTTGTGTAATGTGAAATGTTTTTTCAGATTGTGAAATGCTTTGCATATTGTGAAATGTTTTTGCGCATTCATAAATTTTTTCAGATTGTGAAATGTTTTTGCGCATTCATAAATGTTTCTGTGTATTGTGAAATGTTTTTGCGCACCATAAATGTTTTAGCGTATTGTTAAATGTTTTTGCATATTTCGAAATGTTAATTCACATTGACCTTCAGGGCCACCGTACAAAACCCTTGTTAGACTCAAATTTTAAGCCAAGAACGGACTTGAAGCAGACTTGACACTACTCTGCTTATGTTTGGCAAGAAAGTCTGTAATATTTATGAAACTGATGAATTCTTCCCGAAAGTTCTGTTTTTTTGCTTAACTCCTGTTCCTGCAGTGTTTTTTGCTCATTTGGAAGGAACATCTCTATTTTACTGCATGTTATACTGAAACGTGCTAAAATGTGTTGTACCACATCTACTTATTTTTGGCAAGAAAGTCTGTTATATTTATGAAACTGATGAAGTCTTACTGAAAGTGGTGTCTTTCTGCTTAATTCACTACCTGCAGCGTTTCTGCTCATTTGGCCACAAGTGCTGTCCAAAAACGGGAAATCTGAATTTTACTGCATGTTATACTGAATCATGCCAAAATGTGTTGTTTAACACTAATCTGCTGATTTTTGGCAAGAAACTCTGTTATATTTATGAAATTTATGAGTTTTTACTGCAAGTTGTGTTTTTCTGCTTAATTCACTACGTGCAGCGTTTCTGCTCATTTGGGTCAAGTGCTGTCAAAAAATGGGAAGTCTCACTTTTACTGCATGTTATACTGAATCATGCCACAATGTGTTGTGTCACACTAATCTGCTGATTTTTGGCAAGAAACTTTGTTATATTTATGAAATTGATGAGTTTTTACTGAAAGTTGTGTCTTTCTGCTTAATTCACTACCTGCAGCGTTTCTGCTCATTTGGGTAAAGTGGATTTCAAAAAACGGGAAATCTCTGTTTTACTGCATGTTTACTGAAACATGCCAAAATGTGTTGTTTTACACTAATCTGCTGATTTTTGGCAAGAAAGTCTGTTATATTTATGAAATTGATGAGTTTTTACTGAAAGTTGTGTCTTTCTGCTTAATTCACTACGTGCAGCGTTTCTGCTCATTTGGGTCAAGTGCTGTCCAAAACGGGAAATCTCTGTTTTACTGCATGTTATACTGAATCATGCCAAAATGTGTTGTTTAACAATAATCTGCTGATTTTTGGCAAGAAAGTCTGTTATATTTATGAAATTGATGAGTTTTAACTGAAAGTTGTGTCTTTCTGCTAAATTCACTTCCTGCAGCGTTTCTGCTCATTTGGCCACAAGTGCAGTCCAAAAAACGGGAAATCTTTGTTTTACTGCATGTTTACTGAATCATGCCAAAATGTGTTGTTTTACACTAATCTGCTGATTTTTGGCAAGAATGTCTGTTATATTTATGAAATTGATGAGTTTTTACTGAGGTTGTGTCTTTCCGCTTAATTCACTACCTGCAGCGTTTCAGCTCATTTGGCCACAAGTGATGCCAAAAAAGGGGAAATCTCTGTTTTACTGGATCTTTACTGAATCATGCCAAAATGTGTTGTTTTACACTAATCTGCTGATTTTTGGCAAGAAAGTCTGTTATATTTATGAAATTGGTGAGTTTTTGCTGAAAGTTGTGTCTTTCTGCTTAATTCACTACCTGCAGCGTTTCATGCTCATTTGGGTCAAGTGCTGTCCAAAGAACGGGAAATCTCTGTTTTACTGCATTTTTCTGAATCATGCCAAAATGTGTTGTTTTTCACTAATCTGCTGATTTTTGGCAAGAAAGTCTGTTATATTTATGAAATTGATGAGTTTTTTACTGAAAGCTGTGTCTTTCTGCTTTATTCACTACCTGCAGCGTTTCTGCTCATTTGGGTCAAGTGCTGTCCAAAAAAGGGCAAATCTCTGTTTTACTGCATGTTATACTGAATCATGCCAAAATGTGTTGTTTTACACTAATCTGTTGATTTTTGGCTGGAAACTCTGTTATATTTATGAAATTGATGAGTTTTTACTGAAAGTTGTGTCTTTCTGCTTAATTCACGACCTGCAGCGTTTCTGCTCATTTGGGTCAAGTGCTGTCAAAAAAAGGCGAAATCTCTGTTTTACTGCATACTGAATCATGCCAACATGTGTTGTTTTACACTAATCTGCTGATTTTTGGCAAGAAAGTCTGTTATATTTATGAAATTGATGAGTTTTTACTGAAAGTTGTGTCTTTCTGCTTAATTCACTACCTGCAGCGTTTCTGCTCATTTGGCCACAAGTGCTGTCCAAAAACGGGAAATCTCTGTTTTACTGCATGTTATACTGAATCATGCCAAAATGTGTTGTTTTACACTAATCTGCTGATTTTTGGCAAGAAAGTCTGTTATATTTATGAAATTGATGAGTTTTTACTGAAAGTTGTGTCTTTCTGCTTAATTCACTACCTGCAGCGTTTCTGCTCATTTGGCCACAATTGTGCTGTCCAAAACGGGAAATCTCTGTTTTACTGCATGTTTACTGAATCATGCCAAAATGTGTTGTTTTACACTAATCTGCTGATTTTTGGCAAGAAACTTTGTTATATTTATGAAATTGATGAGTTTTTACTGAAAGTTGTGTCTTTCTGCTTAATTCACTACCTGCAGCGTTTCTGCTCATTTGGGTCAAGTGGTGTCAAAAAACGCTAAATCTCTGTTTTACTGCATGTTATACTGAATCATGCCAAAATGTGTTGTTTAACACTAATCTGCTGATTTTTGGCAAGAAAGTCTGTTATATTTATGAAATTGATGAGTTTTTACTGAAAGTTGTGTCTTTCTGCTTAATTCACTACCTGCAGCGTTTCTGCTCATTCTTCCACAAATGCTGTCAAAAAACGGGAAATCTCTGTTTTACTGCATGTTTACTGAATCATGCCAAAATGTGTTGTTTTACACTAATCTGCTGATTTTTGGCAAGAAAGTCTGTTATATTTATGAAATTGATGAGTTTTTACTGAAAGTTGTGTCTTTCTGCTAAATTCACTTCCTGCAGCGTTTCTGCTCATTTGGCAACAAGTGCTGTCCAAATAACGGGAAATCTCTGTTTTACTGCATGTTGTACTGAATCATGCCAAAATGTGTTGTTTTACACTAATCTGCTGATTTTTGGCAAGAAACTTTGTTATATTTATGAAATTGATGAGTTTTTACTGAAAGTTGTGTCTTTCTGCTTAATTCACTACCTGCAGCGTTTCTGCTCATTTTGATCAAGTGCTGTCTAAAAACGGGAAATCTCTGTTTTACTGCATGTTATACTGAATCATGCCAAAATGTGTTGTTTTACACTAATCTGCTGATTTTTGGCAAGAAAGTCTGTTATATAATTTATGAAATTGATGAGTTTTTACTGAAAGTTGTGTCTTTCTGCTTAATTCACTACCTGCAGCGTTTCTGCTCATTTGGGTCAAGTGGTGTCAAAAAACGGGAAATCTCTGTTTTAATGCATGTTTCCTGTATCATGCCAAAATTAGCTGTTTTACACTAATCTGCTGATTTTTGGCAAGAAACTTTTTTATATTTATGAAATTGATGAGTTTTTACTGAAAGTTGTGTCTTTCTGCTTAATTCACTACCTGCAGCGTTTCTGCTCATTCTTCCACAAATGCTGTCAAAAAACGGGAAATCTCTGTTTTAATGCATGTTTCCTGTATCATGCCAAAATGTGCTGTTTTACACTAATCTGCTGATTTTTGGCAAGAGAGTCTGTTATATTTATGAAATTGATGAGTTTTTACTGAAAGTTGTGTCTTTCTGCTAAATTCACTTCCTGCAGCGTTTCTGCTCATTTGGCAACAAGTGCTGTCCAAATAACGGGAAATCTCTGTTTTACTGCATGTTATACTGAATCTTGCCAAAATGTGTTGTTTTACACTAATCTGCTGATTTTTGGAAAGAAACTTTGTTATATTTATGAAATTGATGAGTTTTTACTGAAAGTTGTGTCTTTCTGCTTAATTTACTACGTGCAAAGTTTCTGCTCATTTGGGTAAAGTGGTGTCAAAAAACGGGAAATCTCTGTTTTACTGCTTGTTAGACTGAATCATGCCAAAATGTGTTGTTTTACATTAATCTGCTGATTTTTTGTAAGAAACTTTGTTATATTTATGAAATTGATGAGTTTTTACTGAAAGTTGTGTCTTTCTGCTTAATTCACTACCTGCAGCGTTTCCGCTCATTTGGCAACAAGTGCTGTCAAAAAACGGGAAATCTCTGTTTTAATGCATGTTTCCTGTATCATGCCAAAATGTGCTGTTTTACACTAATCTGCTGATTTTTGGCAAGAAACTTTTTTATATTTATGAAATTGATGAGTTTTTACTGAAAGTTGTGTCTTTCTGCTTAATTCACTACCTGCAGCGTTTCTGCTCATTCTTCCACAAATGCTGTCAAAAAACGGGAAATCTCTGTTTTAATGCATGTTTCCTGTATCATGCCAAAATGTGCTGTTTTACACTAATCTGCTGATTTTTGGCAAGAAAGTCTGTTATATTTATGAAATTGATGAGTTTTTACTGAAAGTTGTGTCTTTCTGCTTAATTCACTACCTGCAGCGTTTCTGCTCATTTGGCAACAAGTGCTGTCCAAAACGGGAAATCTCTGTTTTACTGCATGTTAGACTGAATCATGCCAAAATGTGTTGTTTTAAACTAATCTGCTGATTTTTGGCAAGAAAGTCTGTTATATTTATGAAATTGATGAGTTTTAACTGAAAGTTGTGTCTTTTTGCTAAATTCACTACCTGCAGCGTGTCAGCTCATTTGGCCACAATTGCTGTCCAAAACGGGAAATCTCTGTTTTACTGCATGTTAGACTGAATCATGCCAAAATGTGTTGTTTTAAACTAATCTGCTGATTTTTGGCAAGAAAGTCTGTTATATTTATGAAATTCATGAGTTTTAACTGAAAGTTGTGTCTTTTTGCTAAATTCACTTCCTGCAGCGTTTCTGCTCATTTGGCCACAAGTGCTGTCCAAAAAAGGGGAAATCTCTGTTTTACTGCATGTTTACTGAATCATGCCAAAATGTGTTGTTTTACACTAATCTGCTGATTTTTGGTAAGAATGTCTGTTGTATTTATGAAATTGGTGAGTTTTTACTGAAAGTTGTGTCTTTCCGCTTAATTCACTACCTGCAGCGTGGCTGCTCATTTGGCCACAAGTGCTGTCAAAACGGGAAATCTCTGTTTTACTGCATGTTATACTGAATCATGCCAAATGTGTTTTTACACTAATCTGCTGATTTTTGGCAAGAATGTCTGTTGTATTTATGAAATTGGTGAGTTTTTACTGAAAGTTGTGTCTTTCTGCTTAATTCACTACCTGCAGCGTTTCTGCTCATTCTTCCACAAATGCTATCAAAAAACGGGAAATGTCTGTTTTAATGCATGTTTACTGAATCATGCCAAAATGTGTTGTTTTACACTAATCTGCTGATTTTTGGCAAGAAAGTCTGTTATATTTATGAAATTGATGAGTTTTTACTGAAAGTTGTGTCTTTCTGCTTAATTCACTACCTGCAGCGTTTCTGCTCATTTGGCCACAAGTGCTGTCCAAAAAGTTGAAATCTCTGTTTTACTGCATGTTTACTGAATCATGCCAAAATGTGTTGTTTTACACTAATCTGCTGATTTTTGGCAAGAAAGTCTGTTATATTTATGAAATTGATGAGTTTTTACTGAAAGTTGTGTCTTTCTGCTTAATTCACTACCTGCAGCGTTTCTGCTCATTTGGGTCAAATGGTGTCAAAAAACGGGAAATCTCTGTTCTACTGCATGTTTACTGAATCATGCCAAAATGTGTTGTTTTACACTAATCTGCTGATTTTTGGCAAGAAACTCTGTTATATTTATGAAATTGATGAGTTTTTAGTGAAAGTTGTGTCTTTCTGCTTAATTCACTACCTGCAGCGTTTCCGCTCATTTGGCAACAAGTGCTGTCAAAAAACGGGAAATCTCTGTTTTACTGCATTTTAGACTGAATCATGTCAAAATGTCTTGTTTCAAACTAATCTGATGATTATTGGCAAGAAACTCTGTTATATTTATGAAATTGATGAGTTTTTACTGAAAGTTGTGTCTTTCTGCTTAATTCACTACCTGTAGCGTTTCTACTCATTTGGTTCAAGTGCTGTCAAAAACGGGAAATCTCTGTTTTACTGCATGTTTTCTGAATCATGCCGAATTGTGTTGTTTTACACTAATCTGCTGATTTTTGGCAAGAAACTTTGATATATTTATGAAATTGATGAGTTTTGACAGAAAGTTGTTTCTTTTTGCTTAATTCACTACGTGCAGCGTTTCTGCTCATTTGGGTCAAGTGCTGTCCAAAAAACGGGAAATCTCTGTTTTACTGCATTTTTTCTGAATCATGCCAAAATGTGTTGTTTTACACTAATCTGCTGATTTTTGGCAAGAAAGTCTGTTATATTTATGAAATTGATGAGTTTTTACTGAAAGTTGTGTCTTTCTGCCTAATTCACTACCTGCAGCGTTTCTGCTCATTTGGGTCAAGTGGTTTCAAAAAACGGGAAATCTCTGTTTTACTGCATGTTTACTGAATCATGCCAAAATGTGTTGTTTTACACTAATCTGCTGATTTTTGGCAAGAAACTTTGTTATATTTATGAAATTGATGAGTTTTTACTGAAAGTTGTGTCTTTCTGCTTAATTCACTACCTGCAGCGTTTCTGCTCATTTGGCCACAAGTGGTGTCAAAAAGGGGAAATTTCTGCTTTTACTGCATGTTAGACTGAATCATGCCAAAATGTGTTGTTTTACACTAATCTGCTGAATTTTGGCAAGAAACTCTGTTATATTTATGAAATTCATGAGTTTTTACTGAAAGTTGTGTCTTTCTTCTTACTCACTACCTGCAGCATTTCTGCTCATTTGGATCAAGTGCTGTCTAAAAACGGGAAATCTCTGTTTTACTGCATGTTATACTGAATCATGCCAAAATGTGTTGTTTTACACTAATCTGCTGATTTTTGGCAAGAAACTCTGTTATATTTATGAAATTGATGAGTTTTTACTGAAAGTTGTGTCTTTCTGCTTAATTCACTACCTGCAGCGTTTCTGCTCATTTGGCCACAAGTGCTGTCAAAAACGGGAAATCTCTGTTTTACTGCATGTTTACTGAATCATGCCAAAATGTGTTGTTTTACACTAATCTGCTGATTTTTGGCAAGAAAGTCTGTTATATTTATGAAATTGATGAGTTTTTACTGAAAGTTGTGTCTTTCTGCTTAATTCACTACCTGCAGCGTTTCTGCTCATTTGGCCACAAGTGCTGTCCAAAAACGGGAAATCTCTGTTTTACTGCATGTTTACTGAATCATGCCAAAATGTGTTGTTTTACACTAATCTGCTGATTTTTGGCAAGAAAATCTTTTTATAAAATTGATGAGTTTTTACTGAAAGTTTTGTGTCGTTCTGCTTAATTCACAACCTGCAGCGTTTCTGCGCATTTGGGTCAAGTGCTGTCTAAAATGGGAAATCTCTGTTTTACTGCATGTTAGACTGAATCATGCCAAAATGTGTTGTTTTACACCAAGCTGCTGATTTTTGGCAAGAAACTTTGTTATATTTATGAAATTGATGAGTTTTACTGAAAGTTGTGTCTTTCTGCTTAATTCACTACCTGCAGCGTTTCTGCTCATTTGGCCACAAGAGCTGTCGAAAACGGGAGATCTCTGCTTTACTGCATGTTAGTCTGAATGATGCAAAAATGTATTGTTTTACACTAATTGATGATTTTTGCAAGATACTTTGTTATATATATGAAATTGATGAGTTTTTACTGAAAGTTGTGTCTTTCTGCTTAGTCCACTACCTGCAGCGTCTCTGCTCATTTGGTCACAACTGCTGTCTAAAAACGGAAATCTCTGTTTTACTGCATGTTTACTGAATCATGCCAAAATGTGTTGTTTTACACTAATCTGCTGATTTTTGGCAAGAAACTTTGTTATATTTATGAAATTGATGAGTTTTTACTGAAAGTTGTGTCTTTCTGCTTAATTAACTACCTGCAGCGTTTCTGCTCATTTGGCCACAAGTGCTGTCCAAAAACGGGAAATCTCTGTTTTACTGCATGTTATACTGAATCATGCCAAAATGTGTTTTACACTAATCTGCTGATTTTTTGTAAGAAACTTTGTTATATTTATGAAATTGATGAGTTTTTACTGAAAGTTGTGTCTTTCTGCTTAATTAACTACCTACAGCGTTTCTGCTCATTTGGCCACAAGTGCAGTCCAAAAAACGGGAAATCTCTGTTTTACTGCATGTTTACTGAATCATGCCAAATTGTGTTGTTTTACACTAATCTGCTGATTTTTGGCTAGAAACTGTGTTATATTTATGAAATTGATGAGTTTTTACTGAAAGTTGTGTCTTTCTGCTTAATTCACTACCTGCAGCGTTTCTGCTCATTTGGGTCAAGTGGTGTCAAAAAACGGGAAATCTCTGTTTTATCGCATGTTTACTGAATTATGCCAAATTGTGTTGTTTTACACTAATCTGCTGATTTTTGGCAAGAAAGTCTGTTATATTTATGAAATTGATGAGTTTTTACTGAAAGTTGTGTCTTTCTGCTAAATTCACTTTCAGCAGCATTTCTGCTCATTTGGCCACAAGTGCTGTCCAAAACGGGAAATATCTGTTTTACTGCATGTTTACTGAATCATGCCAAATTGTGTTGTTTTACACTAATCTGCTGATTTTTGGCAAGAAAATCTGTTATATTTATGAAATTGATGAGTTTTTACTGAAAGTTGTGTCTTTCTGCTTAATACACTACCTGCAGCGTTTCTGCTCATTTGGCCAAGTGCTGTCCAAAACGGGAAATCTCTGTTTGACTGCATGTTTACTGAATTATGCCAAATTGTGTTGTTTTACACGAATCTGCTGATTTTTGGCAAGAAAGTCTGTTATATTTATGAAATTGATGAGTTTTTACTGAAAGTTGTGTCTTTCTGCTTAATTCACTACCTGCAGCGTTTCTGCTCATTTGGGTCAAGTGGTGTCAAAAAACGGGAAATCTCTGTTTTATCGCATGTTTACTGAATTATGCCAAATGTGTTGTTTTACACTAATCTTCTGATTTTCGGCAAGAAAGTCTGTTGTATTTATGAAATTGATGAGTTTTTACTGAAAGTTGTGTCTTTCTGCTTAATTCACTACCTGCAGCGTTTCTGCTCATTTGGCCACAAGTGCTGTCCAAAACGGGAAATATCTGTTTTACTGCATGTTTACTGAATCATGCCAAATTGTGTTGTTTTACACTAATCTGCTGATTTTTGGCAAGAAAGTCTGTTATATTTATGAAATTGATGAGTTTTTATTGAAAGTTGTGTCTTTCTGCTTAATTCACTACCTGCAGCGCTTATGCTCATTTGGCCACAAGTGCTGTCAAAAAACGGGAAATCTCTGTTTTACTGCATGTTTACTGAATCATGCCAAAATGTGTTGTTTTACACTAATTTGATGATTTTTGGTAAGAAACTTTGTTATATTAATGAAATTGATGAGTTTTTACTGAAAGTTGTGTCTTTCTGCTTAATTCACTACCTGCAGCGTTTCTGCTCATTTGGCCACAAGTTCTGTCCAAAAAGGGGAAATCTCTGTTTTACTGCATGTTTACTGAACCATGCCAAAATGTGATGTTTTACACTAATCTGCTGATTTTTGGCAAGAAACTTTGTTATATTTATGAAATTGATGAGTTTTTACTGAAAGTTGTGTCTTTCTGCTTAATTCACTACCTGCAGCGTTTCTGCTCATTTGGCCACAAGTGCTGTCAAAAAAGGGGAAATCTCTGTTTTACTGCATGTTATACTGAATCATGCCAAAATGTGTTGTTTTACACTAATCTGCTGATTTTTTGTAAGAAACTTTGTTATATTTATGAAATTGATGAGTTTTTACTGAAAGTTGTGTCTTTCTGCTTAATTAACTACCTGCAGCGTTTCTGCTCATTTGGCCACAAGTGCTGTCCAAAAACGGGAAATCTCTGTTTTACTGCATGTTTACTGAATCATGCCAAATTGTGTTGTTTTACACGAATCTGCTGATTTTTGGCTAGAAACTGTGTTATATTTATGAAATTGATGAGTTTTTACTGAAAGTTGTGTCTTTCTGCTTAATTCACTACCTGCAGCGTTTCTGCTCATTTGGGTCAAGTGGTGTCAAAAAACGGGAAATCTCTGTTTTATCGCATGTTTACTGAATTATGCCAAATGTGTTGTTTACACTAATCTGCTGATTTTGGCAAGAAAGTCTGTTGTATTTATGAAATTGATGAGTATTTACTGAAAGTTGTGTCTTTCTGCTAAATTCACTTTCAGCAGCATTCCTGCTGATTTGGCCACAAGTGCTGTCCAAAACGGGAAATATCTGTTTTACTGCATGTTTACTGAATCATGCCAAAATGTGTTGTTTTACACTAATCTGCTGATTCTTGGCAAGAAGCTTTGTTATATTTATGAAATTGATGCGTTTTTACTGAAAGTTGTGTCTTTCTGCTTAATTAACTACCTACAGCGTTTCTGCTCATTTGGCCACAAGTGCTGTCCAAAAAACGGGAAATCTCTGTTTGACTGCATGTTTACTGAATTATGCCAAATTGTGTTGTTTTACACTAATCTGCTGATTTTTGGCTAGAAACTGTGTTATATTTATGAAATTGATGAGTTTTTACTGAAAGTTGTGTCTTTCTGCTTAATTCACTACCTGCAGCGTTTCTGCTCATTTGGGTCAAGTGGTGTCAAAAAACGGGAAATCTCTGTTTTATCGCATGTTTACTGAATTATGCCAAATGTGTTGTTTTACACTAATCTTCTGATTTTCGGCAAGAAAGTCTGTTGTATTTATGAAATTGATGAGTTTTTACTGAAAGTTGTGTCTTTCTGCTAAATTCACTTCCTGCAGCGTTTCTGCTCATTTGGCCACAAGTGCTGTCCAAAACGGGAAATATCTGTTTTACTGCATGTTTACTGAATCATGCCAAATTGTGTTGTTTTACACTAATCTGCTGATTTTTGGCAAGAAAGTCTGTTATATTTATGAAATTGATGAGTTTTTATTGAAAGTTGTGTCTTTCTGCTTAATTCACTACCTGCAGCGCTTATGCTCATTTGGCCACAAGTGCTGTCAAAAAATGGGAAATCTCTGTTATACTGCATGTTTACTGAATCACGCCAAATTGTGTTGTTTTACACGAATCTGCTGATTTTTGGCAAGAAAGTCTGTTATATTAATGAAATTGATGAGTTTTTACTGAGGTTGAGTCTTTCTGCTTAATTCACTACCTGCAGCGTTTCTATTCATTTGGCCACGAGTGCTGTCCAATACGGGAAATCTCTGTTTTACTGCATTTTTACTGAATCATGCCAAAATGCGTTTAACATTAATCTGCTGATTTTTTGCAAGAAACTTTGTTATATTTATGAAATTGATGAGTTTTTACTGAAAGTTGTGTCTTTCTGCTTAATTCACTACCTGCAGCGTTTCTGCTCATTTGGGTCAAGTGGTGTCAAAAAACGGGAAATCTCTGTTTTACTGCATGTTATACTGAATCATGCCAAAATGTGTTGTTTTACATTAATCTGCTGATTTTTGGCAGGAAACTCTGTTATATTTATGAAATTGATGAGTTTTTACTGAAAGTTGTGTCTTTCTGCTTAATTCATGACGTGCAGCGTTTCTGCTCATTTGGCCACAAGAGCTGTCCAAAACGGGAAATCTCTGTTTTACTGCATGTTTACTGAATCATGCCAAAATGTGTTGTTTTACATTAATCTGCTGATTTTTGGCAAGAAACTTCGTTATATTTATGAAATTTGTGAGTTTTTACTGAAAGTTGTGTCTTTCTGCTAAATTCACTTCCTGCAGCGTTTCTGCTCATTTGGCCACAAGTGCTGTCCAAAACTTGAAATATCTGTTTTACTGCATGTTTACTGAATCATGCCAAATTGTGTTGTTTTACATTAATCTGCTGATTTTTGGCAAGAAACTTTGTTATATTTATGAAATTGATGAGTTTTTACTGAAAGTTGTGTCTTTCTGCTTAATTCACTACCTGCAGCGTTTCTGCTCATTTGGTTCAAGTGCTGTCCAAAAAAGGGGAAATCTCTGTTTTACCCAGAGGTGGAAGAAGTACTGAAAAATTGTAATGGAGTAAAAGTATCTTTACTTTGCTTAAATCCTACTCAAAGTAAAAGTAAAAGTACCCATCTATAAATTTACTCGAGTAAAAGTACAAAAGTACATCATTTAAACTGGAATTTGAGTAAAAGTTACTTAGTTACTTTCAGTTTTTTAATGCAAAAAAAAAAGGATGAGCCATGAATCAAATCCAGCACAAGTTGTTTTCATCAACTTCGAGGCATATTAAAAGTACACATCCACACTTGAAAAAGCTCAGCTGAGCTTGGTAACATGATCCTCTTATTTCGTCACAATACAAGGACAACAAGGACAGTCACAACCTGTACTGTAATGTGCAAACTATTTTCAGTCATATTGTCCAACTGACAACACTACAATTAGAATAAAGAAAATTAAACCAGAATCAAAGTATTCAAAACACAAAATGCACACAAAATAAAGTGCCCAAAGGATCCCACAATTCCTAAAAAAATGCCCGCAGGATCCTGCTATTCACAATAAATCTCCATATCAATATCTCCATATCTTGGTCAGCAACAGCCATCTTCCACCGTGTAGATCCAATTGAGACAGGGCGCGGGCGCGCACAAGGCAAGCTAATGCAATTGACTGTCACTTCCGGGACACAGGGGTTTTCAGCCCGCATTTAATTTTTTTCACTATCAATATTGTACTCAGTAACGATAGGGGGTTCAAATGTAATGAAGTAAAATACATGGGTCAAAATGTACTCGAGTAAAAGTAAAAATTACATATTTCATAAACTACTTAGAAAATTACAAATTACTCATAAAAAGTACTCAATTACAGTAACGTGAGTAAATGTAATTCGTTACTTTCCACTCCTGGTTTTACTGCATGTTATACTGAATCATGCCAAAATGCGTTTAACATTTAATCTGCTGATTTTTGGCAGGAAACTCTGTTATATTTATGAAATTGATGAGTTTTTACTGAAAGTTGTGTCTTTCTGCTTAATTCATGACGTGCAGCGTTTCTGCTCATTTGGCCACAAGAGCTGTCCAAAACGGGAAATCTCTGTTTTACTGCATGTTTACTGAATCATGCCAAAATGTGTTGTTTTACACTAATCTGCTGATTTTTGGCAAGAAAGTCTGTTATATTTATGAAATTGATGAGTTTTTACTGAAAGTTGTGTCTTTCTGCTTAATTAACTACCTACAGCGTTTCTGCTCATTTGGCCACAAGTGCTGTCCAAAAAAGGGGAAATCTCTGTTTTACTGCATGTTTACTGAATCATGCCAAAATGTGTTTTACACTAATCTGCTGATTTTTGGCAAGAAACTTTGTTATATTTATGAAATTGATGAGTTTTTACTGAAAGTTGGGTCTTTCTGCTTAATTCACTACCTGCAGCGTTTCTGCTCATTTGGACACAAGTGCTGTCAAAAAAGGGGAAATCTCTGTTTTACTTCATGTTTATTGAATCATGCCAAAATGTGTTGTTTTACACTAATTTGCTGATTTTTGGCAAGAAAGTCTGTTATATTTATGAAATTGATGAGTTTTTACTGAAAGTTGTGTCTTTCTGCTTAGTCCACTACCTGCAGCGTTTCTGCTCATTTGGCCACAAGTGCTGTCTAAAAACGGGAAATCTCTGTTTTACTGCATGTTATAGTGAATCATGCCAAAATGTGTTGTTTTACAATAATTTGCTGATTTTTGGCAAGAAACTCTGTTATATTTATGAAATTGGTAAGTTTTTACTGAAAGTTGTGTTTTTCTGCTTAGTCCACTACCTGCAGCGTTTCTGCTCATTTGGCCACAAGTGCTGTCCAAAAACGGGAAATCTCTGTTTTACTGCATGTTTACTGAATCATGCCAAAATGTGTTGTTTAACATTAATCTGCTGATTTTTGGCAAGAAACTTCGTTATATTTATGAAATTGGTAAGTTTTTACTGAAAGTTGTGTTTTTCTGCTTAATTCACTTCCTGCAGCGTTTCTGCTCATTTGGACACAAGTGCTGTCCAAAACGGGAAATCTCTGTTTTACTGCATGTTTACTGAATCATGCCAAAATGTGTTGTTTTACACTAATCTGCTGATTTTTGGCAAGAAACTCTGTTATATTTATGAAATTGATGAGTTTTTACTGAAAGTTGTTTCTCTTCTTAAATTCACTACGTGCAGCGTTTCTGCTCATTTGGCCACAAGTGCTGTCAAAAGAGGGGAAATTTCTGCTTTACTGCATGTTAGACTGAATTATGCCAAAATGTGTTGTTTTACATTAATCTGCTGATTTTTGGCAAGAAACTTTGTTATATTTATGAAACTGATGAGTTTTTACTGAAAGTTGTGTCATTCTGCTTAATTCACTACCTGCAGCATTTCTGCTCATTTGGGTCAAGTGCTGTCCAAAAACGGAAATCTCTGTTTTGTTTTCATTTTTACTGAATCATGCCAAATGTGTTGTTTTACACTAATCAGATGATTTTTGGCAAGAAAATCTGTTATGCTGATGAAATTGAGTGTCAACTGAAAGTTGTGTCTGTCTGCTTAATCGACTACAGGCAGCGTTTGGGGAGAGCTGGGGCAAATGTTGGCAAAAGACGGGAAATCTTTGTTTTACTGCATGTATACTGAATCTTGCCAAAATGTGTTGTTTTACATTAATCTGCTGATTTTTGGCAAGAAAGTCTGTTATATTTATGAAATTGATGAGTTTTTGCTGAAAGTTGTGTCTTTCTGCTTAATTCACTACGTGCAGTGTTTTTGCTCATTTGGCCACAAGTGCTGTCTAAAAACGGGAAATCTCTGTTTTACTGCATATTTACTGAATCATGCCAAAATGTGTTGTTTTAAACTAATCTGCTGATTTTTGGCAAGAAAGTCTGTTATATTTATGAAATTGATGAGTTTTTACTGAAAGTTGTGTCTTCTGCTTAATTCACTACGTGCAGCGTTCTGCTCATTTGGCCACAAGTGGTGTCTAAAAAGGAAATCTCTGTTTTAATGCATGTTTACTGAATCATACCAAAATGTGTTGTTGTACACTAATCGGCCGATTTTTGGCAAGAAAGTCTGTTATATTTATGAAATTGATGAGTTCTTACTGAAAGTTGTGTCTTTCTGCTTAATTCACTACCTGCAGCGTTTCTGCTTCATTTGGCCACAAGTGCTGTCAAAAGGGAAATCTCTGTTTGACTGCATGTTAGACTGAATCATGCCAAAATGTGTTGTTTTACACTAATCTGCTGATTTTTGGCAAGAAAGTCTGTTATATTTATGAAATTGATGAGTTTTACTGAAAGTTGTGTCTTTCTGCTTAATTCACTACGTGCAGCGTTTTTTGCTCATTTGGCCACAAGTGCTGTCTAAAAACGGGAAATCTCTGTTTTACTGCATGTTATACTGAATCATGCCAAAATGTGTTGTTTTACACTAATCTGCTGATTTTTGGCAAGAAACTTTGTTATATTTATGAAATTGATGAGTTTTTACTGAAAGTTGTGTTATTCTGCTTAATTAACTACCTGCAGCGTTCCTGCTCATTTGGACACAAGTGCTGTCCAAAACGGGAAAACTCTGTTTTACTGCATGTTGTACTGAATCATGCTAAAATGTGTTGTTTTACACTAATCTGCTGATTTTTGGTAGGAAACTTTGTTATATTTATGAAATTGATGAGTTTTTTCTGAAAGTTGTGTCTTTCTGCTAAGTCCACTACCTGCAGCGTTTCTGCTCATTTGGCCACAAGTGCTGTCCAAAAAAGGGGAAATCTCTGTTTTACTGCATGTTAACTGAATCATGCCAAAATGTGTTGTTTTACACTAATCTGCTGATATTTCGCAAGAAACTTTGTTATATTTATGAAATTGATGAGTTTTTACTGAAAGTTGTGTCTTTCTGCTTAATTCACTAGGTGCAGCGTTTCCGCTCATTTGGCCACAAGTGCTGTCTAAAAAGGAAATCTCTGTTTTACTGCGTGTTTACTGAATCATGAAAAAATGTGTTGTTGTACATTAATCTGCTGATTTTTGGCAAGAAAGTCTGTTATATTTATGAAATTGATGAGTTTTTACTGAAAGTTGTGTCTTTCTGCTTTATTCACTAACTGCAGCGTTTCTGCTCTTTTGGCCACAAGTGCTGTCAAAAAAGGGGAAATCTCTGTCTGACTGCATGTTTATTGAATCATGCCAAAATGTGTTGCTTTACATTAATCTGCTGATTTTTGGCCAGAAACTTCGTTATATTTATGAAATTGGTAAGTTTTTACTGAAAGTTGTGTTTTTCTGCTTTTTTTACTTCCTGCAGCGTTTCTGCTCATTTGGCCACAAGTGCTGTCCAAAACGGGAAATCTCTGTTTTACTGCATGTTTACTGAATCATGCCAAAATGTGTTGTTTTTCACTAATCTGCTGATTTTTGGCAAGAAAGTCTGTTATATTTATGAAATTGATGAGTGTTTACTGAAAGTTGTGTCTTTCTGCTTTATTCACTACCTGCAGCGTTTCTGCTCATTTGGCCACAAGTGCTGTCAAAAAACGGGAAATCTCTGTTTTACTGCATGTTATACTGAATCATGCAAAAATGTGTCCTTTTACATTAATCTGCTGATTTTTGGCAAGAAAGTCTGTTATATTTATGAAATTGATGAGTTTTTACTGAAAGTTGTGTCTTTCTGCTTAATTCACTACGTCCAGCGTTTTGCTCATTTGGCCACAAGTGCTGTCCAAAACGGAAATCTCTGTTTTACTGCATGTTATACTGAATCATGCCAAAATGTGTTGTTTTACACTAATCAGATGATTTTTGGCAAGAAAGTCTGTTATATTTATGAAATTGATGAGTTTTACTGAAAGTTGTGTCTTTCTGCTTAATTCACTACCTGCAGCGTTTCTGCTCATTTGGGTAAAGTGGTGTCAAAAACGGAAATCTCTGTTTTACTGCATGTTATACTGAATCATGCAAAATGTGTTGTTTTTACACTTATCAGATGATTTTAGGCAAGAAACTTTGTTATATTTATGAAATTGATGAGTTTTTACTGAAAGTTGTGTCTCTTCTTAATTCACTACGTGCAGCGTTTCTGCTCATTTGGCCACAAGTGCTGTCAAAAATGGGGAAATTTCTGCTTTACTGCATGTTGGACTGAATTATGCCAAAATGTGTTGTTTTACATTAATCTGCTGATTTTTGGCAAGAAACTTTGTAATATTTATGAAATTGATGAGTTTTAACAGAAAGTTGTGTCTTTCAGCTTAATTCACTACCTGCAGCATTTCTGCTCATTTGTGTCAAGTGCTGTCCAAAAAAGGGGAAATCTCTGTTTTATTGCATGTTTACTGAATCATGCCAAAATGTGTTGTTTTACACTAATCTGCTGATTTTTGGCAAGAAAGTCTGTTATATTTATGAAATTGATGAATTTTTACTGAAAGTTGTGTCATTCTGCTTAATTCACTATGTGCAGTGTTTTTGCTCATTTGGCCACAAGTGCTGTCCAAAACGGGAAATCTCTGTTTTACTGCATTTTAGACTGAATCATGCCAAAATGTCTTGTTTCAAACTAATCTGATGATTATTGGCAAGAAACTCTGTTATATTTATGAAATTGATGAGTTTTTACTGAAAGTTGTGTCTTTCTGCTTAATTCACTACGTGCAGCGTTTCCGCTCATTTGGTAACAAGTGCTGTCAAAAAACGGGAAATCTCTGTTTTACTGCATTTTAGACTGAATCATGCCAAAATGTCTTGTTTCAAACTAATCTGCTGATTTTTGGCAAGAAAGTCTGTTATATTTATGAAATTGATGAGTTTTTACTGAAAGTTGTGTCTTTCTGCTTAATTAACTACCTGCAACGTTTCTGCTCATTTGGCCACAAGTGCTGTCCAAAAAAGGGGAAATCTCTGTTTTACTGCATGTTTACTGAATCATGCCAAAATGTGTTGTTTTACACTAATCTGCTGATTTTTTGTAAGAAACTTTGTTATATTTATGAAATTGATGCGTTTTTACTGAAAGTTGTGTCTTTCTGCTTAATTCACTACGTGCAGCGTTTCTGCTCATTTGGGTAAAGTGGTGTCAAAAAACGGGAAATCTCTGTTTTACTGCATGTTAGACTGAATCATGCCAAAATGTGTTGTTTTACACTAATCTTCTGATTTTTGGCAAGAAACTTTGTTATATTTATGAAATTGATGAGTTTTTACTGAAAGTTGTGTCTTTCTGCTTAATTCACTACGTGCAGCGTTTTTGCTCATTTGCCCACAAGTGCTGTCAAAAAACGGGAAATCTCTGTTTGACTGCATGTTTACTGAATTATGCCAAATTGTGTTGTTTTACACGAATCTGCTGATTTTTGGCTAGAAACTGTGTTATATTTATGAAATTGATGAGTTTTTATTGAAAGTTGTGTCTTTCTGCTTAATTCACTACCTGCAGCGTTTCTGCTCATTTGGGTCAAGTGGTGTCAAAAAACGGGAAATCTCTGTTTTACTGCGTGTTTACTGAATTATGCCAAATTGTGTTGTTTTACACGAATCTGCTGATTTTTGGCAAGAAAGTCTGTTATATTTATGAAATTGATGAGTTTTTACTGAAAGTTGTGTCTTTCTGCTTAATTCACTACCTGCAGCGCTTCTGCTCATTTGGCCACAAGTGCTGTCAAAAAACGGGAAATCTCTGTTTTACTGCATGTTTACTGAATCATGCCAAATTGTGTTGTTTTACACGAATCTGCTGATTTTTGGCAAGAAAGTCTGTTATATTTATGAAATTGATGAGTTTTTACTGAAAGTTGTGTCTTTCTGCTTAATTCACTACCTGCAGCGTTTCTGCTCATTTGGGTCAAGTGGTGTCAAAAAACGGGAAATCTATGTTTTATCGCATGTTTACTGAATTATGCCAAATTGTTCTGTTTTACACGAATCTGCTGATTTTTGGCAAGAAAGTCTGTTATATTTATGAAATTGATGAGTTTTTACTGAAAGTTGTGTCTTTCTGCTTAATTCACTACCTGCAGCGCTTCTGCTCATTTGGCCACAAGTGCCGTTAAAAAATGGGAAATCTCTGTTTTAATGCATGTTTACTGTATCATGCCAAAATGTGCTGTTTTACACGAATCTGCTGATTTTTGGCTAGAAACTCTGTTATATTTATGAAATTGATGAGTTTTTACTGAAAGTTGTGTCTTTCTGCTTAATTCACTACCTGCAGCATTTCTGCTCATTTGGGTCAAGTGCTGTCAAAAAAGGGGAAATCTCTGTTTTACTGCATGTTATACTGAATCATGCCAAATTGTGTTGTTTTACACTAATCTGCCTATTTTTGGCTAGAAACTGTGTTATATTTATGAAGATGTGGCAAGGTGGAGAGTTACGCTCTCCCACTAGGGGCAGTGTGGTCGTGCTCACCGGATATTCTATAAATATATCCGGTCCGCCTCCTCCTCTCCCTCTTTCTCTTCCTCCTTCATGGAACCGACAGACGTGCCGGTGCTGCGCTGACGGCGTCCCTTTTCAAAGCGCGGAGCGGTCGCTGGTTTTCTTCAAAGGTACGCCTGCCTGTTTTTCCCAGTCTTAATTCGTTCATTAGTTGGGCGTCTGGTTTACCCCAGTTTTGCACTGTTGCAGCAGTGCGGTGTGAGCGGGAGCTGGGCTGCGTCGGAGTCCGTAGGGGCGGGGTGTGCTTTCTCCAGGTAAGGGGCTAAGTTGTTTGTCGTTTAGCTTTCGGCTGTTAATGGTCTGGGGAGGGCATTAATAATTGTTTTCTCCCAGCCATAGCTGTCGGGTCTGGCCTGCACGTGCTCCTCCCGCTGTTGACGTTGGTTCTCCTGCTCAGTTAGCCGTCACCTGCTGTCGCTGTGCTGCTGTTTTGGCTCTCCTCTGCTGCTCGTCTACCTTTCGCTGGCTCTCCTCCGCTGCTCGTCTGCCTTTCGCTGGCTTTCCTCTTCTGCTCGTCTGCCTCGGCTTCTCTGCTGCTCTGCTTGGGCTGGGTCTCGTGAGTCTGCTGCTGCTGCTCGGGCTTGGGAGCCGTGATTTCGGCCCCGCTGCACCTGCATCCCCAGTGTGTGTGGGCGAGTGGTCGCACGCCAAGGGGACTCTACTACAGACGCTATCCCCACTGGAGACCACGTGCACGCTGCTTGCTTTTAAATGAACTAATGCAGATGTCTTAATTTCCTTTTACTCCTTTTCCTTTCTGACCAGCATTAAGTTTGTTTGTGTATTTTTTTCTAATTATGTTTGGGTATTATATTTCTAATTAATTTAATTGATTGATTGAATTAATTTAGTTTTCCTTACGTTGACAGTTCTTTTTCAGTAATTATTTCTTTTTGGGGGTTTGGAGCGAGTATTGATTTGTTTGAGTTTTCTTATTTGTGATAATGTGTTACTTAATTGGGTTGGTCTTTGGGATTTAGTTAATGAGGTATGGGAACTGCCCTTTTGCATGGTTTTAATTGTGTTTTTCTTTGTTTGACAGGTGCTGGGCCTCGGAGCGGCAGCGGTCCCCTGGTGGTGGTCCCTTTTATTCACTTTTTGTTTGCAGTCTCACGGGTGTTGTGTAGTTTGGATCCTTCCCTCCTTAGTTGCCGCTGTCGTGGTAAGCCCAGCCCTGTCCTGGTTTAGTTACAGTGGCAGGTCCCATACCTCCTTTATTATTTAGTCTGCTCCTTTTAAAAATTATTAAATAAAATATTTTTGCTAATTGAAATCACTGTCTCTGTCCTGTGAATTTCTACGAACTGCGGGTCCTTGTTGGTCTCATTATAGTGAGGTTATTTTCTAAATCTTGGGGTGTGAGTCCTCAGGTGGCGTTGTCATTTTTTGTACATTACTGCTCGTTTTGCCACAATTGGCGTATTGTCGGCAGGATTCACAAAGGACTGAGACGTGATTTCAAATTGGTAAAACATTGGAAATGTTTTTTTCTTAACTGTTAACTTTTGTGTCTTATTTGTTGCTAGAGCCAAAACAGCAGTATAGCCTCGTAGATTAACTATTAATCCAACTATTGGCACCCCTTATTACTCTATATTGGGAGTCTTATTGGAGGGGTGGTTGTTGTTTTGTTGTCGGTATGGAGGAGGAGGTGCAGCAGCTCCGGGAGCTTGTTAAGCAGTTGAAAGCAGACAACGAGCGTCTGCTTGGGGAGCATGCTGCGTCTCAATCGGGCCCCAGTGGGGCAGCTTCAGATTCTTCTAATCCATCTATTAGCTCCCCTGCTGTTGTGACTGAGCGACTGGTGGTTATACCAAGAGATCGCCGATGTCCCATGTTTAATGGTAAGTCAGGGATTGGGGTGACTGAATGGATTGAGGAAATACAGGCATGCGTGCGAGCTCGCCACCTCTCTGTTGCTGATCAGGCACTCTTTATCATTGACCATTTGGAGGGAGAGGCGAGGGAGGAGATAAGGTTTCGACCGAGTGTGGAGAAGGATGATCCGGCTCGCATATTTTCCATCTTGCGAGAGATGTATGGCCACACTCACTCCTATGTCACTCTACAGCAGGCTTTCTTTGCGAGACAACAACAGGAAGGAGAGACCTTGCAGGAGTTTTCGCTAGCTTTGCTGGCTCTAATGCAGACCATCCAGCAGTGTGCACCTGGTGGCATGCCAAACTCCGAAGTTCTGTTACGTGACCAGTTTGTAGAGCATGTCCTCGATAGCTCCTTGCGGCGTGAGCTGAAGCAATCGGTCCGGCGCCAGCCCACGCTTCGTTGCTGGAAGTGCGTGCTGAAGCTATTAGATGGGAGAGGAGGGTCTCCTGGGGGTTCTCGTGGGCGCAGCCACTCTTGCCATCTGTTCATGGCCTTCAGTTTAGTGTTCGGAGTGGTTCCATCCCGACCCCTATGGCAGTTCCCCAGGGCCTAGCTTAATTGACCTGATGGACCTCTTGAAGAGCCAACAAGAGCAGCTTAACACCCTTACCCGTACAGTAGCTTCCTTGCAGGCTCCTCGACCCCAAGGTCGAATGTCACTTAACACTTCTGTGATTTGCCGCAGGTGCCAGCAGCCTGGACATTTTGCTCGCGAGTGTGAGGGTGAGCGTGTCATCTCTCGAGCTCGTGCCCACTCCGTCTCTGGGCTAACCTCCAATCCTCCCAGGCCTACTTTGTCCTCGCAGCAGCCGGAAAACTGAAACCCGCTGAGTTGCTGAGCCACAGCTCAGTTGGGGAATCTCCAGGCTCCATGGATGGTAAACTGGCTGGTCTTATGTCGTCTTGTCCAACCATTAATGTTCTGATGGGTGATGTCTCTGTATCGTGCTTGGTGGATACTGGGTCCATGGTGTCCACCATAACAGAAAGCTTTTTTCAGGAGCACTTTGCACCTTGGGATCATGACCGCCTCCAGTCTTGTCATTGGCTCCAGCTGCGAGCAGCTAATGGCCTAGCTATTCCATATGTAGGCTATTTGGAGCTTGATGTGACCCTATGTGAGAAGGTGATGACTCGCTGTGGAATCTTGGTCGTTGAGGACCCCCCTGGGGCTGTGGCTTCCGTGCCTGGAGTCTTGGGGATGAACGTTATCCGGCGCTGTTATCAACATCTTTTTGGGGCATATGGTCGTTCTTTGTTTGATTCTCCCCTTGTGTTACAGGCCCCGGGCCCAGTTGTCAAGGCCCTTCAGAAGTGCCACCAGGCTGCTGTGCAGGTTCAGAAAAACCCAACTGGTTCAGTGAGGGTGCAAGGTAAACGGGCCCTCCGCATCCCTGGTGGAGTCATGAAGATAGTGGCCAGCACTTGCTCGCCACATTTCGCAGATCAGGCTGTGCTGTTCGAGCCCCCGGAAGCTGGCCTCCCAGCTGGGTTGCTGGCATCTCCCTGTTTGGTTCGAGTTGTCCGGGGTACAGCTTACATCCCGGTGGTCAACGTGGGGACCACAGACGTTCTCTTGTACCCACGGACCTGTCTTGGTGCTGTCAGCGGCGCCCAGGTTGTCAGTTTACCCACAGGGGTAACTGAGGTGAGGCCTACGATGGCTACAATCTCCTCACAAGCAGCCACCAGTTCAACCTCAGGGGTGAACCCACAAGTGGACCTGTCTATGTTGACGGAGGAAGAGCAGAAGGAAGTAAGGGCTGTGCTGCAGGAGTACAGTTCAGTCTTTGCAACCCATGATGGAGACTTGGGCTGTACTGACCTCATCTCCCACGACATTCCGCTCCAAGATGATGTCCCTGTTCGACAGAGGTATCGCCGCATTCCTCCCTCGGAATACGAGGCCGTAAAGGCCCACATCAAACAGCTTCTGGAGGCGCAGGTCATTAGGGAGAGCAGTAGCCCTTACGCCTCACCCATTGTCTTGGTTCGGAAGAAGGACGGAAGCCTGCGGCTGTGTGTCGACTACCGCCTTCTGAACAGCAAAACCAGGAAGGATGCATTCCCGTTGCCTCGCATCGAAGAGAGCCTGGATGCACTTTGTGGCGCCCGCTGGTTCTCAACCATCGATCTTGCCAGCGGGTATAACCAGGTGCCGGTGTCAGAACAAGACAGGCCTAAGACCGCCTTTTGCACCCCTTTTGGGCTCTTCGAGTTTAACAGGATGCCTTTTGGGCTGTGTAACGCCCCGAGTACCTTCCAGCGCCTGATGCAGAGGATGTTCGGAGATCAGCAAGGGCAGTCCCTCCTCCTGTACCTTGATGATATTGTCATCTTCTCCTCCTCTGTTTCTCAACATCTGCAGCGACTGGAAGTGGTTCTTGGTCGGCTCCGGAAGGAAGGTCTAAAGGCTAAACTGGAAAAGTGCACTTTCTTCCAGAGGGAAGTAAAGTATTTGGGCCATGTTATTTCCAGTGAAGGAGTCTCCACAGACCCTGAAAAGGTCGAGGCCGTGTCTAAATGGCGACGGCCCTGTCATGTTTCAGAGCTACGCTCCTTTTTGGGTTTCACCAGCTACTATCGCCGTTTTGTAGAGGGCTTTGCGCATTTGGCTGGCCCTCTGCATAAATTAGTGGCTGAGCTCACAAGCAAAAAGTCCGGGAAGGGCTCGGAACAGGCCCTGGGTGCTTCCTGGACCCCACAGTGTGAGGCCAGCTTTGAGGCTTTGAAGGCGAAGTTGGTCTCAGCCCCAGTGCTCACTTACGCTGACTTTTCCCGGCCCTTCATTTTGGAAGTTGACGCCAGTCATAGCGGTCTAGGGGCGGTGCTCTCACAGGAGACAGACAGAGGTATCCAGCCTGTAGCTTATGCCAGTCGGGGCCTCAGGCCCACTGAGCGCAACATGGATAACTACAGCTCCATGAAGTTAGAGTTTTTAGCGCTGAAGTGGGCTATGACTGAAAAGTTTCGGGAATATCTATTGGGGCACAAGTGTGTGGTCTTTACGGATAACAATCCGCTCAGCTACCTGCAGTCTGCCAAGCTTGGGGCCACTGAACATCGTTGGGCTGCTCAGCTGGCGGCATTTGATTTTGATATTAAGTACCGATCCGGCCGCAGTAATCGGAACGCTGATGCGCTTTCGCGGCAGTACCTGTCCAGCTCTGGCATGGCTGAGGGTGTGGTGCCAGGCACTTCGGTCCCGCAGGCTCTCCAGCATGCAGCCTGTCCAGACCCGGGAGTGGTAGCCACCCAGGGTGTGGTATCTGCTTTCCCATCTTCTTCTCCTGCAGACATCCGTACCTTGCAGGAAGCTGATCCCCTGTTGCGAGAGGTTTTGGTGTTTTGGCGGAGGCAGGCTCAGCCCACACAGGCGGAGAGGCCTCAGGTTTCTAAACCGGCGATGGCGCTGTTGCGGCAGTGGGACCGTTTGGTTGAAAAAGAGGGTGTGCTTCACCGGCAGGTCTTCCAGCCTGATGGCGGGGTTGAGTCCCTCCAGCTGCTTCTGCCTGCTGTCCTTAAGCAAGAGACCATGAGCCGCTTGCACCAGGAGCACGGCCACCAGGGCATTGATCGCACCACTGACCTGGTGAGGCAGCGCTGCTACTGGCCGGGCATGTCAGCAGACATCAAACAGTGGGTCAAAGAGTGTGAGCGCTGTCAGGTAGCAAAGGACTCAGGGTCAGTGCCACATAGCTTCATGGGTCACTTGCTTGCTTCTGAGCCGAATGAAATTGTGGCCATTGATTTCACCCTGCTGGAGCCTTCCAGCAACGGTGTTGAAAACGTCCTCATCATGACGGACGTTTTTAGTAAATACACAGTTGCTGTCCCCACCCGGGACCAACGGGCCTCTACCGTGGCTCATGTTTTGCTGACAGAGTGGTTCTACAAGTTTGCCCCAAGCCGTATCCATTCTGACCAGGGTAGGAGCTTTGAAAGCGCTTTGCTTTACCAACTTTGCTGTTTGTATGAGGTTGCGAAGTCTCGCACCACCCCATACCACCCAGCAGGCAACGGGCAATGCGAGCGGTTTAACAGGACCCTTCACAACCTCCTGCGCACGCTTCCAGTTTCCCGGAAACGAGACTGGGTCTCTTGTTTGCCTCAGGTGTTGTTCTCATATAACACCACACCCCATCAGGGCACTGGAGAGTCACCTTACTACTTGATGTTTGGTAGAGAACCTCGTCTGCCCATAGACTTCCTTCTGGGGCGTGTCCAGGATCCTGTACATGGGGAAGTACAGGATTGGGTCGTCGAACATCAAGCTCGTCTTCGGGTGGCTTTCGAGGGTGCTCGAGAACGATTGTTGGCTGCTGCTGGCCGCCGTAAGGAGCGTCATGATCAGCGGGTTCGTGAGGCGCCTTTATCGGTGGGCCAGTTGGTGCATCTACGAGATCATAGCGCCAGGGGTCGTCATAAAATCCAGGATGTCTGGGGCCCTGTGGTCCATCAGGTGTTAAAAGCCCCCTTGGATCAGGGAGCAGTTTACACTGTTGCTCCGGTGCATGACCTGCATCGTACAAGAACGGTCCATAGGGACATGCTCAAAGCTGCTCTTCGGCCTGAGCCTCTAGCAGAGCCTCTGAGGGCCCCCTCAACTTGCAGCCCGAAACAGGTGGAAGGTGATTCCCTCGGGGAAGGTGACCTATGGCTCTTGGTGCCAGAAACGCCTATTTTGCCTGCTTCTGCTGTTTGGTCTGCAGGCCCGAGTAGTTCAAGAACTACAACGCATCCTCAAGCTCGGGTTAGTTCAAGTGCCCCTTTGGCATCGAGGGACAGTGACCCATCTGTACATCTTTCTCCTTCATCGGAACAGCCTGGCACCAGTCAGCAGGTGCTACGACAGACTGTTAGATCTACTGCTGGTCACCACCCTAACATTCACCACCTTCCAGTGCCTGTCGGCCAGCCTGGCAGTTTGGTACATGCTGCACAGCCCGTATCCAACGCTCAGGTGGCCGTGTTCAGACCTTGGTGTTAACTCCTTCCTATTGGTCTGTCGTCGGGGCGACGACACAAAATCCGGGGGTAGATGTGGCAAGGTGGAGAGTTACGCTCTCCCACTAGGGGCAGTGTGGTCGTGCTCACCGGATATTCTATAAATATATCCGGTCCGCCTCCTCCTCTCCCTCTTTCTCTTCCTCCTTCATGGAACCGACAGACGTGCCGGTGCCGCGCTGTCGGCGCCCCTTTTCAAAGCGCGGAGCGGTGGCTGGTCTCCGTCACTGGTATGCCTGCCTGGTTTTTCCAGTCTTAATTCGCTCATTAGTTGGGCGTCCTGGTTTACCCCAGTTTTGCACTGTTGCAGCAGTGCGGTGTGAGCGGAGCTGGGCTGCGCCGGAGTCCGTGAGGGGCGGGGTGTGCTTTCTCCAGGTAAGGGGCTGTTGTTTGTCGTTTAGCTTTCGGCTGTTAATGGTCTGGGGAGGGCATTAATAATTGTTTTCTCCCAGCCATAGCTGTCGGGTCTGGCCTGCACGTGCTCCTCCCGCTGTTGACGTTGGTTCTCCTGCTCAGTTAGCCGTCACCTGCTGTCGCTGTGCTGCTGTTTTGGCTCTCCTCTGCTGCTCGTCTACCTTTCGCTGGCTCTCCTCCACTGCTCGTCTGCCTTCGCTGGCTTTCCTCTTCTGCTCGTCTGCCTCGGCTTCTCTGCTGCTCTGCTTGGGCTGGGTCTCGTGAGTCTGCTGCTGCTGCTTGGGCTTGGGAGCCGTGATTTCGGCCCCGCTGCACCTGCATCCCCAGTGTGTGTGGGCGAGTGGTCGCACGCCAAGGGGACTCTACTACAGACGCTATCCCCACTGGAGACCACGTGCACGCTGCTTGCTTTTAAATGAACTAATGCAGATGTCTTAATTTCCTTTTACTCCTTTTCCTTTCTGACCAGCATTAAGTTTGTTTGTGTATTTTTTTCTAATTATGTTTGGGTATTATATTTCTAATTAATTTAATTGATTGATTGAATTAATTTAGTTTTCCTTACGTTGACAGTTCTTTTTCAGTAATTATTTCTTTTTGGGGGTTTGGGGCGAGTATTGATTTGTTTGAGTTTTCTTATTTGTGATAATTTGTTACTTAATTGGGTTGGTCTTTGGGATTTAGTTAATGAGGTATGGGAACTGCCCTTTTTGCATGGTTTTAATTGTGTTTTTCTTTGTTTGACAGGTGCTGGGCCTCGGAGCGGCAGCGGTCCCCTGGTGGTGGTCCCTTTTATTCACTTTTTGTTTGCAGTCTCACGGGTGTTGTGTAGTTTGGATCCTTCCCTCCTTAGTTGCCGCTGTCGTGGTAAGCCCAGCCCTGTCCTGGTTTAGTTACAGTGGCAGGTCCCATACCTCCTTTATTATTTAGTCTGCTCCTTTTAAAAATTATTAAATAAAATATTTTTGCTAATTGAAATCACTGTCTCTGTCCTGTGAATTTCTACGAACTGCGGGTCCTTGTTGGTCTCATTATAGTGAGGTTATTTTCTAAATCTTGGGGTGTGAGTCCTCAGGTGGCGTTGTCCTTTTTTTGTACATTACTGCTCGTTTTGCCACAAAATTGATTAGTTTTTATTGAAAGTTGTGTCTTTCTGCTTAATTCACTACCTGCAGCGTTTCTAGATATTTGGGTCAAGTGCTCTCCAAAACAGGGAATCTCTGCTTTACTGCATGTTATACTGAATCATGCCAAATTGTGTTGTTTAACACTAATCTGCTGATTTTTGGCAAGAAAGTCTGTTATATTAATGAATTTGATGGGTTTTTACTGAAAGTGTTGTCTTTCTGCTTAATTCACTACCTGCAGCATTTCTGCTCATTTGGGTCAAGTGCTGTCAAAAAAGGGGGAATCTCTGTTTTACTGCATGTTATACTGAATCATGCCAAATTGTGTTGTTTTACACGAATCTGCTGATTTTTGGCTAGAAACTGTGTTATATTTATGAAATTGATGAGTTTTTACTGAAAGTTGTGTCTTTCTGCTTAATTCACTACCTGCAGCGTTTCTGCTCATTTGGGTCAAGTGGTGTCAAAAACGTGAGATCTCTGTTTTATCGCATGTTTACTGAATTATGCCAAATTGTGTTGTTTTACACTAATCTGCTGATTTTTGGCAAGAAAGTCTGTTGTATTTATGAAATTGATGAGTTTTTACTGAAAGTTGTGTCTGTCTGCTAAATTCACTTTCAGCAGCATTTCTGCTCATTTGGCCACAAGTGCTGTCCAAAACGGGAAATATCTCTTTTACTGCATGTTTACTGAATCATGCCAAATTGTGTTGTTTTAAACTAATCTGCTGATTTTTTGGCAAGAAAGTCTGTTATATTTATGAAATTGATGAGTTTTTATTGAAAGTTGTGTCTTTCCGCTTAATTCACTACCTGCAGCGTTTCTACTCATTTGGGTCAAGTGGTGTCAAAAAACGGGAAATCTCTGTTTTACTGCGTGTTTACTGAATTATGCCAAATTGTGTTGTTTTACACTAATCTGCTGATTTTTGGCAAGAAAGTCTGTTGTATTTATGAAATTGATGAGTTTTTACTGAAAGTTGTGTCTGTCTGCTAAATTCACTTTCAGCAGCATTTCTGCTCATTTGGCCACAAGTGCTGTCCATAAAAGGGGAAATCTCTGTTTTACTGCATGTTTACTGAATCATGCCAAAATGTGTTGTTTTACACTAATCTGCTGATTTTTTGGCAAGAAAGTCTGTTATATTTATGAAATTGATGAGTTTTTATTGAAAGTTGTGTCTTTCCGCTTAATTCACTACCTGCAGCGTTTCTACTCATTTGGGTCAAGTGGTGTCAAAAAACGGGAAATCTCTGTTTTACTGCGTGTTTACTGAATTATGCCAAATTGTGTTGTTTTACACGAATCTGCTGATTTTTGGCAAGAAAGTCTGTTATATTTATGAAATTGATATGTTTTTACTGAAAGTTGTGTCTTTCTGCTTAATTCACTACCTACAGCACTTCTGCTCATTTGCCAACAAGTGGTGTCAAAAAACGGGAAATCTCTGTTTTACTGCATGTTTACTGAATCATGCCAAAATGTGTTGTTTTACACTAATCCGCTGATTTTTGGCAAGAAACTTTGTTATATTTATGAAATTGATGAGTTTTTACTGAAATTTGTGTCTTTCTGCTTAATTCACTACCTGCAGCGTTTCTGCTCATTTGGACACAAGTGCTGTCCAAAACGGGAAATCTCTGTTTTACTGCATGTTAGACTGAATCATGCCAAAATGTGTTGTTTTACACTAATTTGATGATTTTTGGTAAGAAACTTTGTTATATTAATGAAATTGATGAGTTTTACTGAAAGTTGTGTCTTTCTGCTTAATTCACTACGTGCAGCGTTTTTGCTCATTTGGGTCAAGTGCTGTCCAAAAAAGGGGAAATCTCTGTTTTAATGCATTTTTCTGAATCATGCCAAAATGTGTTGTTTTTCACTAATCTGCTGATTTTTGGCAAGAAAGTCTGTTATATTAATGAAATTGATGAGTTTTTACTGAAAGTTGTGTCTTTCTGCTTAATTCACTACGTGCAGCGTTTTTGCTCATTTGGCCAAGTGCTGTCTAAAAACGGAAATCTCTGTTTTACTGCATGTTATACTGAATCATGCCAAAATGTGTTGTTTTACATTAATCTGCTGATTTTTGGCAAGAAAGTCTGTTATATTTATGAAATTGATGAGTTTTTACTGAAAGTTGTGTCTTTCTGCTCAATTCACTACGTGCAGTGTTTTTGCTCATTTGGTTCAAGTGCTGTCTAAAACGGAAATCTCTGTTTTACTGCATGTTAGACTGAATCATGCCAAAATGTGTTGTTTTACACGAATCTGCTGATTTTTGTAAGAAACTTTGTTATATTTATGAAATTGATGAGTTTTTACTGAAAGTTGTGTCATTCTGCTTAATTCACTACCTGCAGCGTTTCTGCTCATTTGGGTCATGTGCTGTCCAAAACGGGAAATCTCTGCTTTACTTCATTTTTACTGAATCATGCCAAAATGTATTGTTTTTTACACTAATCAGATGATTTTTGGCAAGAAAATCTGTTATATTTATGAAATTGATGAGTTTTTACTGAAAGTTGAGTCTGTCTGCTTAATTCACTACCTGCAGCGTTTCTGCGCATTTGGTTCAAATGGTGTCAAAAAACGGGAAATCTCTGTTTTACTGCTTTTACTGAATCATGCCAAAATGTGTTGTTTTACACGAATCTGCTGATTTTTGGCAAGAAACTTTGTAATATTTATGAAATTGATGAGTTTTAACAGAAAGTTGTGTCTTTCTGCTTAATTCACTACCTGCAGCATTTCTGCTCATTTGGGTCAAGTGCTGTCCAAAAAAGGGGAAATCTCTGTTTTATTGCATGTTTACTGAATCATGCCAAAATGTGTTGTTTTACACTAATCTGCTGATTTTTGGCAAGAAAGTCTGTTATATTTATGAAATTGAGGAATTTTTACTGAAAGTTGTGTCATTCTGCTTAATTCACTACCTGCAGCGTTTCTGCTCATTTGGCCACAAGTGCTGTTCAAAACGGGAAATCTCTGTTTTACTGCATTTTAGACTGAATGATGCCAAAATGTCTTGTTTCAAACTAATCTGATGATTATTGGCAAGAAACTCTGTTATATTGATGAAATTGATGAGTTTTTACTGAAAGTTGTGTCTTTCTGCTTAATTCACTACGTGCAGCGTTTCTGCTCATTTGGCAACAAGTGCTGTCAAAAAACGGGAAATCTCTGTTTTACTGCATTTTAGACTGAATCATGCCAAAATGTGTTGTTTTACACTAATCTGCTGATTTTTGGCAAGAAACTCTGTTATATTTATGAAATTGATGAGTTTTTACTGAAAGTTGTGTCTTTCTGCCTAATTCACTACCTGCAGCGTTTCTGCTCATTTGGGTCAAGTGGTTTCAAAAAACGGGAAATCTCTGTTTTACTCTATGTTTACTGAATCATGCCAAAATGTGTTGTTTTACACTAATCTGCTGATTTTTGGCAAGAAAGTCTGTTATATTTATGAAATTGATGAGTTTTTACTGAAAGTTGTGTCTTTCTGCTTAATTCACTACCTGCAGCGTTTCTGCTCATTTGGGTAAAGTGGTGTCAAAAACGGAAATCTATGTTTTATCGCATGTACTGAATTATGCCAAATTGTTCTGTTTTACACGAATCTGCTGATTTTTGGCAAGAAAGTCTGTTATATTTATGAAATTGATGAGTTTTTACTGAAAGTTGTGTCTTTCTGCTTAATTCAATACCTGCAGCGTTTCTGCTCATTTGGGTCAAGTGCTCTCCAAAACGGGAAATCTCTGCTTTACTGCATGTTACAATGAATCATGCCAAAATGTGTTGTTTTACACTAATCTGCTGATTTTTGGCAGGAAAGTCTGTTTTATTTATGAAATTGATGAGTTTTTACTGAAAGTTGTGTCTTTCTGCTTAATTCACTACCTGCAGCGTTTCTGCTCATTTGGCCACAAGTGCTGTCAAAAAACGGGAAATCTCTGTTTTACTGTATTTTTATGAATCATGCCAAAATGTGTTGTTTTACACTAATCTGCTGATTTTTGGCAAGAAAGTCTGTTATATTTATGAAATTGATGAATTTTTACTGAAAGTTGTGTCATTCTGCTTAATTCACTACCTGCAGCGTTTCTGCTCATTTGGACACAAGTGCTGTCCAAAACGGGAAATCTCTGTTTTACTGCATGTTAGACTGAATCATGCCAAAATGTGTTGTTTTACACTAATTTGATGATTTTTGGTAAGAAACTTTGTTATATTAATGAAATTGATGAGTTTTTACTGAAAGTTGTGTCTTTCTGCTTAGTCCACTACCTGCAGCGTTTCTGCTCATTTGGCCACAAGTGCAGTCCAAAAACGGGGAAATCTCTGTTTTACTGCATGTTTACTGAATCATGCCAAAATGTGTTGTTTTACACTAATCTGCTGATTTTTGGCAAGAAACTTTGTTATATTTATGAAATTGATGAGTTTTTACTGAAAGTTGTGTCTTTCTGCTTAATTAACTACCTGTAACGTTTCTGCTCATTTGGCCACAAGTGCTGTCCAAAAAAGGGGAAATCTCTGTTTTACTGCATGTTATACTGAATTATGCCAAAATGTGTTGTTTTACACTAATCTGCTGATTTTTTGTAAGAAACTTTGTTATATTTATGAAATTGATGCGTTTTTACTGAAAGTTGTGTCTTTCTGCTTAATTAACTACCTACAGCGTTTCTGCTCATTTGGCCACAAGTGCTGTCCAAAAAAGGGGAAATCTCTGTTTTACTGCATGTTTACTGAATCATGCCAAAATGTGTTGTTTTCCACTAATCCGCTGATTTTTGGCAAGAAAATTTGTTATATTTATGAAATTGATGAGTTTTTACTGAAAGTTGTGTCTTTTTGCTTAATTCACTACCTGCAGCGTTTCTGCTCATTTGGCCACAAGTGCTGTCCAAAAAAGGGGAAATCTCTGTTTTACTGCATGTTATACTGAATCATGCCAAAATGTGTTGTTTTACACTAATCTGCTGATTTTTGGCAAGAAACTTTATTATATTTATGAAATTGATGAGTTTTTACTGAAAGTTGTGTCTTTCTGCTTAATTCACAACGTGCAGCGTTTTTGCTCATTTGGCCACAAGTGCTGTCAAAAAACGGGAAATCTCTGTTTGACTGCATGTTTACTGAATTATGCCAAATTGTGTTGTTTTACACTAATCTGCTGATTTTTGGCAAGAAAGTCTGTTATATTTATGAAATTGATGATTTTTTACTGAAAGTTGTGTCTTTCTGCTTAATTAACTACCTACAGCGTTTCTGCTCATTTGGCCACAAGTGCTGTCCAAAAAAGGGGAAATCTCTGTTTTACTGCATGTTTACTGAATCATGCCAAAATGTGTTGTTTTCCACTAATCCGCTGATTTTTGGCAAGAAAATTTGTTATATTTATGAAATTGATGAGTTTTTACTGAAAGTTGTGTCTTTCTGCTTAATTCACAACGTGCAGCGTTTTTGCTCATTTGGCCACAAGTGCTGTCCAAAACGGGAAATCTCTGTTTTACTGCATGTTAGACTGAATCATGCCAAAATGTGTTGTTTTACACTAATTTGATGATTTTTGGTAAGAAACTTTGTTATATTAATGAAATTGATGAGTTTTTACTGAAAGTTGTGTCTTTCTGCTTAGTCCACTACCTGCAGCGTTTCTGCTCATTTGGCCACAAGTGCAGTCCAAAAACGGGGAAATCTCTGTTTTACTGCATGTTTACTGAATCATGCCAAAATGTGTTGTTTTACATTAATCTGCTGATTTTTGGCAAGAAAGTCTGTTATATTTATGAAATTGATGAGTTTTTACTGAAAGTTGTGTCTTTCTGCTTAATTCACTACCTGCAGCGTTTCTGCGCATTTGGGTCACAAGAGCAGTCCAAAAAGGGGAAATCTCTGTTTTACTGCATGTTATACTGAATCATGCCAAAATGTGTTATTTTACACTAATCTGCTGATTTTTGGCAAGCAACTTTGTTATATTTATGAAATTGATGAGTTTTTACTGAAAGTTGTGTCTTTCTGCTTAATTAACTACCTGCAATCTTTCTGCTCATTTGGCCACAAGTGCTGTCCACAAAGGGGGAAATCTCTGTTTTACTGCATGTTATACTGAATCATGCCAAAATGTGTTTTACACTAATCTGCTGATTTTTTGTAAGAAACTTTGTTATATTTATGAAATTGATGAGTTTTTACTGAAAGTTGTGTCTTTCTGCTTAATTCACTACCTGCAGCGTTTCTGCTCATTTGGCCACGAGTGCTGTCCAATACGGGAAATCTCTGTTTTACTGCATTTTAGACTGAATCATGCCAAAATGTGTTGTTTTACATTAATCTGCTGATTTTTGGCAAGAAAGTCTGTTATATTTATGAAATTGATGAGTTTTTACTGAAAGTTGTGTCTTTCTGCTTAATTCACTACGTGCAGCGTTTTTGCTCATTTGGCCACAAGTGCTGTCTAAAAACGGGAAATCTCTGTTTTACTGCATGTTATACTGAATCATGCCAAAATGTGTTGTTTTACATTAATCTGCTGATTTTTGGCAAGAAAGTCTGTTATATTTATGAAATTGATGAGTTTTTACTGAAAGTTGTGTCTTTCTGCTCAATTCACTACGTGCAGCGTTTTTGCTCATTTGGTTCAAGTGCTTTCTAAAAACGGGAAATCTCTGTTTTACTGCATGTTAGACTGAATCATGCCAAAATGTGTTGTTTTACACGAATCTGCTGATTTTTTGTAAGAAACTTTGTTATATTTATGAAATTGATGAGTTTTTACTGAAAGTTGTGTCATTCTGCTTAATTCACTACCTGCAGCGTTTCTGCTCATTTGGGTCAAGTGCTGTCCAAAAACGGGAAATCTCTGCTTTACTTCATTTTTACTGAATCATGCCAAAATGTATTGTTTTACACTAATCAGATGATTTTTGGCAAGAAAATCTGTTATATTTATGAAATTGATGAGTTTTTACTGAAAGTTGAGTCTGTCTGCTTAATT
>JAZDUH010000027.1:0-171894 GCA_036419115.1 Scarus forsteni | reverse complement strand
TAAAACTTGGTAACTTTAGTATTAAAAAAACTGGACTTAAAAAAAAACAGAAAACACCTATTTCAGATAAATAATATAAAATTGAATGTAAAAAAACATCACCCGTTGGGTACCTCAGGGGTCAGTCCTAGTACCCAAACTATTTTGTTTGTATGCACATGGCATTGTTTATGTTTCTTAATTTCTTGATGGATTTTTTGCAATTGATACTACCTGGAAAAAATAAAAACAAGTACTGGATGTGGTCAAAGTAGGATTAATAAAATTAAAGAATGGTCTGATATTATAATCAATAGTGATTGAATCTTAAAAATACATACTTTATGATTTTTAGTAATAAAGGGAAAAACCTTAATGCTCCAATACACACCACATGTCTAAAAACACCCCAAAATAACCATTTGAATATAACTAAATAGACAGGGACTAGCCTTTTTCAGCTGGAGACATGTTATTTAACCCCAGCTGATGTAATAAGCAGCTTCTCATTTCTTCAACAACCATGTCAAAGACACATCCTGTGGTCATGGAAAAGATGTTAGTCTGTTTAAGAAGGGTCAAATCATTGGCATCAAGCAGAGAAAACATCTAAGGAGATTGAAGAAGCTACTAAAGCTGGGTTAAGAACTGTCTAACACATTATTAAAAACTGGAGGGATAGTGGAGAACCATCTTCTTCAAGGAAGAAATGTGGTCAAAATAAAATCCTGAATGATGGTGATCGGTGAATCACTTAAACGTTTGGCCAGATTAAAATCAAAGAAAAACAACAGTAGAACTCAGGGGTAAGTTTTATGGTGAAAGTAAGAGCATTTCCAATCGGTATGGTAGTGCAGCAGGTAGTGCACGTACCTCACAGCAAGAAGGGTTTGATCCCTGGGTCGATCAGGGCCTTTCTGTGAAAAGTTTGCATGTTCTTCCTGTGCATGCGTGGGCGTGGATTAGGACTGAACAGCTGTAGCCTTAAGAAACCACTAATCAGTAAGGCTAAGCAGAAAAAGGCTTCAGTTTGCTAGGGAGCATAAAGATTGGACTGTGGAGGACTGGAAGAAGGTCATGTGGTCTTATGAGTCCAGATTGAGCCTGTTCCAGAGTGATGGGAGCATCAGGGTAAGAAGAGAGGCAGGTGAAGTGATGCACCCATCATGCCTAGTGCCTACTGTACGACCCTGAGGGGGTAGTGCTGCGATCTGGGCCTGCTTCAGTTGCTCAGGTTGAGGTTCAGCAACATTATGGCCCAAATAATGCGCTCAGCTGACACCTGAATATACTCAGGACCAGGTTATTACATCAGTGGATTTTTTCTTCACTAATGTCACGGGCATATTCAGAGAAGACAATGCCAGGATTCATGAGGCTCAGATTGTAAAAAGAGTGGTTCAGGAAGCATGAGGCATCATTTTCACACATGGATTAGCCCCCATAGAGTCCAGACCTTAACTCCATTGAGAATCTTAGGGATGTGCCAGAGAAGGTTTTGCGTATTGGGCAGAATCTCCATCATCAATACAAGATCTTAGGGGCCGTTTACATGACGCCGAAAACGATCGATTCCACAAACATTTCGTTGCGTTTTGGCCTTCCGTTTAGATGAGACCATGTTGCGTTTCCAGTGAAAACGGAAACTTTTGACACCGCTCCCAGAGCGGAAAGATTTGATTCCGCCTCTATCCGCGTCGTGTAAACACAGAGCAGAGCGTTTCAGGGGAACGCTGACGTAACCGCATGCGCAGTACTCTTTCAGATGGAGGCTGCGCGCATACCAGGAACAACAGCAGCTTCCTCAGTCCGCCGGGTAGCGTGAGCGCTCTTACCGTGCTCGGTTTGTTATCCAGAAAAACTATCCAGACAGATTTGTTGTCCAAACTGATTTGTTGTCCAAAAAGAAACTCCTGCTTCTCTGTGCGCCTGTTCGCCATTGTTGTTTGTGAAAGGTTTTCTTCTTGGGGTGTTGTAGCAGCGCTGCATCTCTGCAGACCTACACCGCCATCTACTGAACCGCATGCACACTACAGTGGATTTACAGAATCTTAGCGTTGTCATGTAAACGCAGAAGAATTCGAAAACGGAAAGGGAGAATCTTTGCGGCTTCAAGTCAGGAGTTTCCATGTAAACGGCCCCTTAGTGAAAAGCTAGTGCAGCACTGGATGGAAATAAATCAGTGACACTGCTGAAGCTTATTGAAACAGTGCCACAGCAGATTTGTGCTTTAATCAAAGCCATGGGCGGACCAACAAAATATTAGAGTATGTGACCTACTGTTTCGGTGGCAACTGTTTTTTTTTTTTTTTTTGGCCAGTTAGTGTTTGTTGGTGGTGTTGAAATTCATAAAGTAAATTAAATGTAGATTTAAGGAGTCATCAGATGATAAACAGCCCATTTCAGTTTACTTGTTTTCAATAAATTACTTTTTCAAAGTGCTTTTTGTCACACTCCCCCTTCTTGCTTTTGCATATTGTAGCTCTATTTAAAACCTCATTAAGGTCCAAATGTGCAAAATGCATATTCTAGCAATTTTACACCTGGTCTTAAGATTTTGATCAGGAGTGTATCAGACATTGTCCTCCAACTCAATGCCTTCCTTGCCCCCATGTGCTTGCTTCCATGTTGTAAGATGTTTGCCCATGTGCTGAGGTGTTTTTTTTTCCAATCCCACACTGTGTTCCCCTGACAGGTGCCTGGATTGGAACTATTTTTGCCCCTCTCCTCTCCTCCTGTCTCCTTTTCTGCAACCCTCGGTGAGTGACGCTGGCACAGCAGGTTGCTGCTGCTCTCCATCATTTGTGTTATTTTAATTTGTGTAGTGTCCTTGGGTGCTATAATGGTGTCATATATAAATAAATAGTATTATTATTTATTATTATAATCTACCTCCACAGGTCTGGAAAGCCCCCCAATTTCAGCAAAGTGGAGTCACCACAGCTCTTAAAAACTCTAGTTTTCACAAACTGAAGGAGGGAGAAGTCCTGATGCAGCAGATTTGTTGTCTTGTTCATAGAAATACTCCATCAAACAACAGAGACATGTTAAATCAGCTGAAGGGCATGTAAAACTCAACAAAGCCTAAAATGGATTATTTTTAAATGCTTTATGTAAATTTAGATCTGCCTGGATTGATGAGGTCAAAAACCAAACTCTAGTTCATTCTGCAGTTAAATGAAAAAATTAATTACATTTGTCAGCTTGCCGTGTAAGGCAAACAAAACAGGAGTCATTCGTCACCCTACTGAGAACGTGTTTGTCATGTCAGCCTGATGCTGGATTGTTGCTCCAGCGTATTTGATTGTGTTAACAATAAACTGGATGTAAAGAGAATACCAGGCTCTCTGTGTCAGACTGAACTTTATCTTCAAGGCTGCATCACCAGGACTTCAGAAAACTGATCAACAAGAACTTACATGTGAGTTAAAATAATAAACTACACTGAAAATAAGTATTTAACAGCGTTAACCCTCTAAGGACTTTGAAGGTGTATTTTCAGCAGAGTCAGAAATAATAACTTAAATCTGACATCCACCTACTTCCATGGTGTTTGGTTTCAAAGGAAGGAGAGCACATGAAGTGATGATGTGTCGAGGTTTTGGGGACCTTTTGATTTCAGCAGTGTGTTCCCTCTAATAAATTACAACAAATTAAGACGTTTGATTTTACAGTTGCTCGAGGAGGTCTGACAGCTGACATCATAGACATCATCATTCAGCAATTAAGTTACATTAAATTACCACATATGTGGGCCCAAACCTAAAATATTCATGTTTTCTTATTTTCTTATTTTAGTAACCATGGCTTTTTTTTATTGCTAATTAGGTTTTATAAATTATAAATAATTAAAAGCCTCACAAAAAGTATTAATCTCAATGAATTAACAGTCTTCAATTGAGAGTGTTTTTCTTATTTCTGGGAGTATTGCACAGTAATAGTGCAGGGGAGCCATGCTGTCTTTTGCCTCTCTCTATGTTATAAACCTTGAATTATTTTTTGATCAAAGTCTTGATGTTTCACATTAGATAAGTGCTCCTGTCCATCCCATAGGAGTAAAACAGGCTCAGTAAATTGTGTGTTGAGCTCTCAGATGTGTCTCAATCTGTCATGCATCCTCAGAGTAGCAGAAACACTGCACCATGGGTATTAACGCAGGTATAAGGAGGTTTAGAGTGCAGCCAGGATGGAGTGAAGTTAGGAACAGATCAGCTTTGACCCAGACCACTCCTAACACACCCCTTTTCATACAAACAGGAGCGCATGGTGATCATTTGTTACTTAAACAGCTTGAGTAAAAAATGACACCTGCATCAAGCTGAAATCAGGGAATACGCTTCACACACACACACACACACACACACACAAAACTTTTTGCATACTATAGGGCAGTAAATTTTGTTCCAGTGGTTGATGTTGTCTTCTTCTTGTTCACAGCCTCAAAAATGAACACAACCATCGTGGAGGATTCCTCATCATTCAGCCCCAGTGTTCTTACATTGTTAGCACTGGTGCGATTGTCATCCATGACCAACATATTACTAGGCACCCCCCTGAATGGCTACGTCATCTGGCTGATTTTGGGGGCTACCAGAGAGAAGATGGCCTTGGATTTCTTTTCCCTTAACCTGGCTTTGTCTGAGATGTTGTATGCTCTGTCTGGCGTATGGTTTGTGCTTCTTTTTAACTCACACTTGCAAATCAGTCAACAGATCTTCAGTTTCTCTCAGGGCCTTCTCTACACAGCCCGTCCTCTCTTCCAGTGCTGCATCTGTGTGGAGTACTACATGGGGGTCATCCACCCGGTGTTATATCTGCGGTTCAAACCCCTCAGATACAGGGTGGCTTGTTGCTGTGTCCTCTGGCTTTTCATTTTGCTTTCTTGCATGTACCAGACATACACTGTTATGGAATTTTTGTATCTCTATGGTTACTTCATTCAGAATTTCTTGTTCTTCTGTGTGATGTTTTTCTGCTGCCTCTCAGTCCTCCGGGCTCTGAAACGTCCCGGGCCAGGAGATGGAGACAAGGCAAAAGGGACGAACAACTTAATGAAGAGAAAGGCCTTTAAAACCATTTTAATCATCACCACTTTCATGACTATAAATTTTGTTTTGTATATGACTGCTGTTCCTCTGCAATGCTGCCTTCCAAGTTTTGAATTTTATCGTTTTTACAGTTCTTTGTTAAATGTTACTCTGACAACAGGGTTCATACAGCCCATCCTCTACCTCCACCGGTCTGGGAAGCTCCCCAGTCTCTGCAAAGTGAAATGTGCACAGTCATCATGAATATGTTTTTACAGACTGTGTGAAGTTTGAGTGAAGTCTTGTGTTTTATTTCTGTGGGCCCGTTAACAGGACATTATTTGTGTGTAAAAAGTGACATGTTTGTTGGGTTTGATCCTTAACATGGCAACAGGAATATATGAAAATTATATGTATCCCCTTGGATATTTGAGAGTCATCCTCAGCTGTACTTGGTCTTTAATTGCTATTCCCATCTTGAACTATGCTTTGCTTCTGCATTAAATATTTTAAACACAGAAGGTCATGAGCAGTGTGGCCAATTTTTCTTGTGTGATGAATTAGACAAACAAATAAGACACCCCATCATAATAAAAATGTAATATATCAGCTTGATGACTATTTTTACAATGTATTTGACTATACCAACAATCTTGATCATTTACATGTGACTTCACTCTCTGTGCCATTTTGGCTGAATGTCAAAATGATGCTATCCATCATGATGCTTAATGAATATCTGTGCTAAACGAATATAACTATTAACTTATCATTAAAAACATGGATGTCTCATACCCAACAAACTATCAGTATGAGCCGATTACTTACCCTGAAGATAAAACTTCATTTTGGCTTTTCTGGTTTGTCTTTAGAGTTTTTGAAATGTTTATTTGGGTCCAGACTAGTATATGATCATTATGGCAAGAACTCAACTCAACTCAACTTTATTTATAAAGCACTTTAAAAACAACCACAGTTGAAACAAAGTGCTGTAAACAAATAGAACGGATAAAATAAAGATATATAATACTAAAACAATTGTTTCAATGTTTTTTAAAACCCAATTTAAAAACAGTAGAAACAATAAGTAAAAGCAGACCATAAAACACTAAAACAGGAGCCGAGTCTCATGCAGGGTCAAAAGCCAAGGAATAAAAATGGGTTTTAAGACGAGTTTTAAAAATGGACAGTGAGGAGCTTTATCTGAGATGGACGGGAAGCTCGTTCCACAATTTGGGGGCCGCCACAGAAAAAGCTCTATCCCCTCCGAGCTTTCGTTTGAACCTCGGTACCTCCAGGAGCAGCTGATCAGCTGACCTGAGGCACCGAGCAGGAGTGTAGGGGTGAAAAGAAAGATCTGCAATACTGGCAGAGGTGTGGACTCCAGTCATGTGACTTAGACTCAAGTTACCATTTTGATGACTTTGGACTTGACTGACAATATCATCAAAGACTTGCAACTCGACTTGGACTTTGACATCAGTGACTCGGGACTTGACTCTGACTTTAGTCTGATGACTTGAAAATACTTGAAATTTTCAGTAAGACTGTTTAATAAAATGTGCTGTCATTCATAGTATTCAACTAAGGTGACAGTTATTTTGTCATTTCCAGCAGGACAATATTTTTTCCCCACAGGATCTGCCCCATTGAATGCATCTATTAACGTCCAATCAGGGTTTAGAAGAATACACAATGAGGGTTTGGATTACACAGTTACTTCCCTGAGCGCAAGACTGCAGGAGTGCGGGAAAAACCCAGAGATACAGAACCATGCTACTGAGGATAATTTCATTTGCATTCACAAACTACAAAGTCAAAAACAAAAAAAAAATTTGCCATTTTCAAAACCTGCAGTGCGAGAATAACAGACCGAGACGACGTCAAACTTTGTTCAGCACCTGAAGCTGCACAAAGAAAGGTAAGTTAGTCTGGTACCTGTTGTGAGATCCTTTTGGGTAGCTTTAGCTTAGCATCTGTTATATGCAACAAAGATATATGTTCGTTCATGAACTTGCCATGGCTAAAAATTGAGACTGACGGTCGAAATACCGAAAATAATTGTACAGTTACAGCCCATGGTGATCAAGTGTCCTGTTTTCCCATGACATGTCCTGTTTTCATGTCCTGCCCTGACTGCCCTGGTTGTTTTTGAGAAAGTGATGAAACTGTCCTGGTTTGTACTGGGGTTTTTTATTTGGTCAACAGTGCTTATGACTTGGAAGGACTTGAAAATTTAAAGCCTATGACTTCAGACTTGGCTTGGACTTGCACGTCTTTACTCGAGTCTTGATTCGAGACTTGAGGGTTGAAAGACTTGAGGCTTACTTGAGACTTGCAAAACAGTGACTTTCTCCCACCTCTGAATACTAGTGCCACAAACTGCAGACTAACCACCATCAGCTGCTGTTGTCCTCTGATCCTGAGACACCCTGAATAGTTTTAACCAAGTCCCTCTGGTATTTCACAGAATTTGACAACAAAAGCCCATATGAAGACACCTGAAACAACAGGTAACCTCAATCTTCTCACGGGGCTTCTTTGGTGTAGTCCAGCTCTGTTAGTATTTGGAAAGTTGAGGGTTTGAGCTGGCACATGGCAGAGTGACCTCAGTTGGTCCCAGTTAGTGTGTAAATGGGTATGTAAGGCTGTCATGTTTGGGTAATACTGATGATGTTTCTTTCATTTATCATTCAAACATTTACCAAGTCTCCATCAGCAGATTTTGCTGTGTGTACTTTGTGTTGTTAAAAGTATCCTCATGTATTCAAAACAAACTGAGGCCATATTCACTGAAAAATTGCCAAATTCATATGCTAAACTTTGGTTGCTTTTTCTCTTTTGAGCCTCCTTGTAAAGCAGTTTTCCACAAAGCAGTCCAGTTCTTTCAGCTCAGTATGGTCAGCTCATGTTTCCTCTGTCAAGTATAGGGAAAGGAGCCCTAATAGGTAATTTATGCCTTTCCACTTTGCTGGTACTGTTCTTTTGGGTGCAGTGCAACTGACTCATGAAGCAGTAGCTGAAGTGAAGAGAACATACTATGTCATTTTTACATCACCTCAGCATAAAAAGTGAGTGGCTTTTTGATTCGATTCTTGTCCTGGGTAATTTCACACATTGTGTCAAATTACTTTCCCAAAACTTTTGGTCATAATCTGGCTAAACTCCCTGCTGCTTTAGTTAGTAAACACTATTTTCTGTCTAAAAAAGATTGACCCCCTTTTTACACAAATTCAAATATAAGTACAAAGGCACTTGGAGAGCGCAGACCTCTGCCAGCGCCACAGTCCTCATCCATATTGGGATTTTCACCAAAAATATTAGTCATACCCTTATCTCATCTAGATGTTTAGATTTCTTGACCGTGACAACATACAAACATACACAAATGGCGAAAATTGTCCTATCTCCCAATGTTAAAGAATCCTTTAAAACATTCTTGGATCCAGATGGTAAAATCTGACCATTTGTTCCTTGTCCCAATCTGCACGTAACTTTTTGAGTTATGTTGCTAACAGAGAAACAAACAAGCCAAAAACAAACAGATGCCGGCAATAACATAATCTCCTTGGTGAAGGTAATCAGTTGGAGCAGAGTTAACACAACTTGACAGGAAACAAGGCACACCATCACCTGTATTTATTGTCAAATCATAATAATTTATGGCAAACTTGTGTAAAAAATGGAATGAACTGGTTACACGGAGGTGAATTTTGGGTTCATGGCCTCATAAAAGTTTCCTAAAAGCCACAGCGTGTCCTTTTTCCACCACTCCAAGCATCCCCAGCCATCCTCCAACCAGCAGTCACTCTAAAGGAGACAGACATCCTGACCAATATGCTTGCTCAAGAATAGTCCTGAAGTGAAGAATTGTCCTGCCCCGCTACTACATGAGGTGCTGCCTGAATCTGTCTTGATGCTCATGGTTTTCCTGGGCTGGGTTTATTGACTACCAAACCTAGCGTGCGTGAAGAACAGCTGCAGCCTACGCCTCGGGAGAGTGCCCACTCTCTGGGAGACAGCCTGAATTGTTCCAGTTCCTAAAAAGAAGCAAACCAGTGAGCTGAATGACTTCCAGCCGGTGGCTCTCACTTCACACTTGATGAAGATTTTGGAGCAGCTCTGTCTTGGTCAGTCAGACTCCAGGTGCAACACCCCCAGGATGGTCTTAACTTTGCATAGCAGGTAGGTGTTGGTGTGGAGGATGACATCCTCTACCCACTAAGCTGAGTTCACCTGGATAAGGGATGCAGAATGGTGAGGATTCTTTTCCTGGGCTTCTCAAGCACCTTCAACACTTTTCAGCCCCTTGTGGTTCAGGAAAAACTGAACAGGATGTGAGTGGAGTCCTGCCTGCTCACCTGGATGTCCAGCTACCTAACTGAGGAGCAGCAGTACGTCACGACCAAGGCCACCATGTCTGACACTGTGATTAGCAGTACCGGAGCACCCCAGGCACTGCTACTGGAATCCCAGGCAGCAATCAAACCAAGTCACCAATCACAGTCATGTTATTATGGAAAAAGTGAAGAACTTAAGAACATGCAAAGCAAGTCTGTGTGTTGGATCAAATTCTTTCCTCAAAGAGTTTTACCACAGCCTTGAGTTGCTGGTATCACCAAGTAGGTATGAATCAGACAGTTTAAGATCTAAGGAACAGTGTTTCTTTTTGACCATGCTTCAAAGTAATCACAAAAGTCAGGACACACACACATGTCGAGGTGTTTTTTCCAGTTTTATGGCCCTTGGCCGTGGAACAGCTTGCCAGGGGACCTCAGGGCAGCAGAGAACATTCATGTTTTAAAGAATAGGCTCAAAATACACCCTTGCCTTAGCTTTTTATTAAGATTTTTTTTTTACATTTATTTATTGTAGGCTTTCACATTGTTTTTGTGTATGGATTTATCTTTTTTTTACCTTAATGTTTTAGTTGGGCTATTTTATGGTCTGGTACCAAACAATTCAACTTTGGTTTCATCACTCCACAGAATATTTTCCCAATTGCGCTGTGATGCATCCAAATGCTTTTTTGCAAACTTCAAACATGCAGCAATGTTCTTTTTAGACAGCAATGGCTTCCTGCGTGGTGTTCTCCCATGAAACCCATTTTTGTTTCATGTTTTACGTATTGTAGATGTGTCAACAGAGATGTTGGCATGTTCCAGTGATTTCTGTAAGTTTTTCGCTGACACTCTAGGGGTCTTTTTTACCTCATTGAGGATCCTGCGCTGTGCCTTTGGAGTCATCTTCACAGGGCGACCACTCCTTGGAAAAGAAGCAACCATGCCGAACTGTCTCCATCTGTAGACAATTTTTCTCACCGTGGATTTGTGAACATCAAGACTTTTAGAGATGGTTTTGTAACCTTTTCCATCTTTACACAAATCAATAATTCTTGATCTTAGGCCTTCAGAGAGTTCTTTTGAGCGAGGCATGGTGCACATCAGACAGTGCCCCTCATCAAGAGACAACTCTTAACTGGTGTGTGTTTTCCAGTGGGCAGGGCAGCTTTAAGCCACACCTCAGTAATTAAACTTCAGGTTCGCTCACACCTGAATCATAAATTTCACTAACTAGCTCTTGGAGGATCCTTAGCCAGGGGGGTGTACTTACCTTTTCCTCCCTGACTTGTGAATGTTTACATCTTATGGCCAATAAAAATACGATAACATGTAATTGTTTGGGTGGCATTAGTTTAAGCAGACACTGTTTACTCATTCTTGTGATTTGAGTTAAGATCAGACCACATTTTATCACCAATATAGGCAGAAATGTACAAAATTACAAAGGGTGGACTTACTTTTTCCTCCCACTGTAGACATCTATTTAACAGAAGAATATAAAATGGCTCCAATGAGGTCAATTTAGTTGTGAAGTAACTTTTAACTCTTCAAGGACAGAGATTCTTGCATCCCAGTCTTAACCTCTACCTGTTAAGTGTATATATATGTGTGTGTATATGTATTTATGTATGTATATATATATATATATATATGTATGTATATATATATATATATATATATATATCTATATATATATATATATATATATGTGTGTGTGTGTGTGTGTATGTATATATATATATATATATATATATATATATATATAGATATATATATATTATATATATATGTATGTATGTATATATATATGTGTGTTTATATATATTTATATATATGTATATATGTGTGTGTGTGTGTGTGTCTTCTGTGACCAACATGATCCTCAATGTGCACCTGAATGGCCGTATCATCTAGCTGATAGTGGGAGCTTCTACAGAGACAATGGCGTTGGACTTATACAGAGTTACAGAGTTTCTGCACAATCTCTAATGTCTAAAAAATTCTAGTTTTTACAAACTGAAGGAGAGAGAAGTCCTGATGCAGCAGATTTTTTGTCCCCTCATAGAAATACTCAATCAAACAATGGAGGCATATCAAACCCACTCGAGGCCATGTAAAACTCTAGAAGGCTTAGAATGGATTGCTTCTTAAATGCTTCCTGTATGGAGTTGAAGGATTGATGAGGTCAGACACAAAATTCTAACTCATTCTGCTGTTTCATGAAACATTTAAATACATTTGTCAGCTTGCTGTGTAAGGCAAACAAAGCAGGACCCATTCGTCACCCAAACATATTTGTCATGTCAGCCTGATGTCAGATTATTGTTTTAGCATATTTCTTTGTGTCAACAATAAACTGGATATGAAGAGAATTCCAGGTTCTCTGTGTCAGACTGAACTTTATCTTCAAGGCTGCATCACCAGGACTGCAGATCAACAGAAACTTGTACATGTAAGTTAAAATAATAGTCTAAACTAAACAGATGTATTGAGCAATAACTGAGTGAACCCTCTAAGGTTTTTGAAAGTGTATTTCAACGTAGTTGGAAGTAGTAATTTTAACCCGATATCCACCTACTTATAGTGTGTTCCGTTTTGAAAGGAAGGATAGCACATAAAGTGATGCAGCGTAAAAGGTTATGGGGGCATTTTGGTGTCAGCAGTGTGTTCTCTCTAATAAATTACAACAGTCAGAGCTGTGTGCTTTTTCAGTGGATGAGCAGGTTTGACAGCTGATATCATAGATCCGTTCAGCAATTATGTTATATTGCATTCATATTTTCCTTTTTTCCTATGTTTAGAAACCTATGCATTTGGTTGTTTCTCATTGGTAATTAGATTTTAATGAATCCTTAAAAAAATTAAAATCCTCACAAAAAGTATTAACCAGTTGTGTGACAGTCTTCAATTGAAAGTGTTTTTCTTATTTCTGGGAGTATTGTACGCAATGGAGTGCACCGGAATAGCCCTCTCTGTAGTTTTTAACCAAGAATTTAAATTTTAAGCAGATGCTTTGCTATTTCACAGTCGATGAGTGTGACTGTCCATCACATGTGAGTAAAACAGGTTAGGTAAAGTGTGTTTTGAGATCTCATGCAGCCTCAGACTACCAGAAACATTTCACCGTGGACTTCAGCCTGGGATGAAGGAGGTTCAGAGTGCAGCCAGTTTTGGAGTGAAGTTAGGAACACATCAGCTTTGACCCCAGACCACTCCAGGAGCGCATAATGATCATTTGCTACTTAAACTGCTTGAGTAAAAAATGACACCTGCATCAAGCTGAAATCTCGGACCACACTTCACACAAAAAAAACCTATTTGCATACAATTGGGCAGTAAATTTTGTTCCAGTGTTTGATGTTGTTCTCTTCTTGTTCACAGCTACAAAAATGAACGCAACCTTTGTGGAGGATTACTCATCATTCAGTGCCAGCTTCCTTAGATTCTTAGCATTGGTGAAGGTGACATCCATGACCAACATGATCTTCAGTATCCCCCTGAATGGTTACGTAGTCTGGTTGATATTGAGAGCTTCCAGAGAGAAGATTGCCTCCGATTTCTTTTCCCTCAACCTGGCTTTGTCCGAGTTCTTGTTTGCTCTGTCTGGTGTATGGTTTCTTCTTTCAACTTATTCCCACTTGAAAATCAGTTACAAGGATGTCAGTTTCTCGTTTGGCCTTCTCTATACAGCTCGTCCTCTCTTCCAGTGCTGCATCTGTGTGGAGTACTACGTCGGGGTCATCCACCCGGTGTTATATCTGCGGTTCAAACCCCTCAGATACAGGGTGGCATGTTGCTGTGTCCTCTGGTTTTTCATTTTCCTTTCTTGCATGTACCAGGCATACACTAATATGGAATTTTTGTATCTCTATGGTTACTTCATTCAGAATTTCTTGTTCTTCTTTGTGATGCTTTTCTGCTGCCTCTCAGTCCTCCGGGCTCTGAAACGTCCCGGGCCAGGAGATGGAGAGATAGGGAAGAGGACAAGCAACGCAATGAAGAGACGGGCCTTTAAAATAATCTTTATCATCACAACTTTCATGACTACTAATTTCATTTTGTATGTGGCTGGTGTTCCTCTGCAATGCTGCTTTCCAGGTTTTGAATTTTATCGCATTTACAGTTCTTTGTTAACTGTTGCTCTGATTACAGGGTTGATTCAGCCCATCCTCTACCTCCACAGGTCTGGGAAGCTCCCCTGTCTCTGCAAATTTAAATGTTCACATGGATCATGAATAAGCTTTTATCGAGTGAATAAAGCTAGAGTGATGTGTACGCTTTTGGAGGTCCCTTCTACAGGAAATCATTTGTGACTGAAAATTTGAAAATGAAGTTACGTTACATTAGTTTGTTGGGTGTTGTCCTTCACATGGTGACAGGGTGCCTGAAAACAAGAAGATATGAACATGATATGTATTCCCTTAGATATTTGTTAGCCATCCTCAGCTGTACTTGGTCTTTAATTGCTATTCCCAGCTTGAACTATGTTCTCCTTTTGCATTAATTTCTTAAAACACAAAAGGTTACGAGCAGTGTGACTGATTTTGTCTTGTGTAATGAATTAGACAAACAAATAGGACAACCCACTATGAAAATAAAATTTTAAAATACCAGTTTTGTGACTGATTATTTTTTACAGTGGATTTGACTATGCACACTTAAAAATGTTGGGTTAAAAACAACCCAGTATGGCTTATTTTTTAACCCAACACTGGTTAAATATTGGACAGAACACATGCTGGGTTATTTTGACCCAACAAGTTGGGTTGGTTTCCTTTAACCAACAGTTGGGTTATTTGAACAACCCAGTTGGGTTGTTCAAATAACCCAACCACAGGCTCAATTTGACTACACTGTTGGGTTGTTCAAATAACCCAACGTTACCTACAAGAAGCTATCGCTAACGTTAACTACAAATGACCAAGAGCTCACAATCACTGCTCACACGCTCATGTAAATGGTAAATGGACTTGAGCTTATATAACACTTTTTCTAGTCTTTGACTACTCAAAGCTGCTTTACACCGTAGGTCACACCTACCCATTCATACCCATTCACTCTCACATCCATTCACTGATGGTTTTGAGTTTCTATGTTAGTTGTCCATCAGTACTCTAACAATCTTCACACCCTTTCATGACCATTTACACGCCACTGACACAGCAGTGGGAGCAACTTGGGGTTAAAGTGTCTTGCCTTGTGACGCCCGGATCCGGGCTTGAACCTGCAATCTCCCGATCACTGACCAAGCGCACTATCCAACTGCGCCACCGCTGCCCGTGTCATGTGGATTTGGATAGCCAAGATACACGGTTACTACAGTGAGCTTTATATACATTTTATTAATATCAATTGAACATTGTGGTGAAAGAATAGTGCACACATAGCAAACCTTGCCTGTATAGAGCTGAGTCTCTCAGGGTGTCTCTCAGTATGCGACGCTGCTAGATGGCGGTACTGGACTCTTCTTCTCTTTCCCCAGAACTTCTCGCGGGATTTGGTTGGGCCATGAGACTTGCCCATCCAGCGTCCTGACTGCAAGCAAATGAGTGTGGGTAACCTGGGGGTGGCTGTTGGTCAAGCATACGCGAGTGTCAACCCAACAGCTAATAACTCAACTGCCAACTACAATAACCCAGCAATCTGGGTATTTAGATTACCCAATTTAAAGCTGTGGTCTACGATTTGAAACCGCAGCCTGCCCCTCCTTCCCTCACCTCTCCCCCCCGTGTTCCAAGATCCCGCCCCCAGCTCGTGTCGCCTCATATAGCCCCCTCGGACAGAGCTACGAGCGACTAGCACAATATATCAGCAGCAAACTCAATCAAAAACAGCTCAGCTCAACTGAAAGTATCAAACACGACAGACATCCCCCTTGTAACACACAGCAGTAGCCATTTCAATTGGACCGGCGGCAATGCGGGTCTGGCGCCGCCAGAGCGGAGCCGAGTGTGGGGGAGGATTTATCTTTCTCAGCCTGTCCTCCACAGCTCAGCTTACAGTGCAAACGATTAGCGGCTAACAGGCTAACCCGCTCCCCTACAAGTTATTAGCCCGTGCAGGCACAAACTAACCAGAGTTATTCAGCAGACATCTCCCACTGTAGTAAACAAAGCCATTACCTGATCAACCAGGGGCGAAACGGCCGATGCTGAAGGTCTGACGGCCGGCTGAGGCTATTCGTTAGCCGTTAGCCGTTAGCCGTTAGCCCGCTAACAGGCCTCAACCCGCGGGCAGAGCTCCGTTGGGCCCCGCGGGAGAGGGTGGCTGCTTCGGTCTCGGCGCTAGGCTTTTCCGGCTCCATGATAGTTCAGTAGCTAACGCTGCTAGCTGCTCACCGGAGGTAGAGGGGAGGAGACGGGACCATGACACTACGCATGACGCTGCGTAGCAAGGGAGACGAGGATTGGATGGACTCACAGACCAACTCACGGACCAATTAATAGTCGCAGGTTCTTAGGTTTGATTGGTCAGCTAGTATGCAGCTTTTCAGCGGATATACTGAATGGATTTTTTTCGTTCTTTTTGGTCTTTATACTGTGTAGATAGGACCATAGGACCATAACAGTCTTATAAACGGTGTTATTAATATGTACAAAGCTTCCAAATCGTAGACCATAGCTTTAATGAAAACAACCCAGTTAAACTAACCAACAGTCTCAACCCAGCTGTTGGGTTGAAGAAATAACCCAACAATTTTTTGTGTGTGCCAAGAATTTTGATCATTTACATGTGACTTCACTCTCTGTGCCATATTTACCTTCACCAAGGAGGTTATGTTTTCGGGAGAGTCTGTCTGTCTGTCTGTCCGTCTGTCCGTTTGTCCGCTCAGAACAAAATAACTCAAAAAGTTAGATGGATGGGGTGAAATTTTCAGGAAATGTTCAGCATGCGAAAAGGAAGAACTGATTCAATTTTGGTGTTGATCTGGATCAGCATCTGGCCAGCCTGACAAAAAATGTGATTTTGGTGAATAACTACTGAACTAATATAGATATCATTATGAATCCAATTGCTAATGGTATGTTTTCATGGTCAAAGAATCTAAATATTTAGATGAAAGAAAGGTAGGACTAATATTTATGGTGAAAATCACAATATGGGAGAGGACTGTGGTGCTGAATATTCTGTCTCTAAAGGATAAAAATACATGTGTTTAAATTGGATTTAACTGCATTTTTTCAACTTTCTGTCAAGGTAAGTTTACAGTGAATGAAGTCACCTGAAATGGGTCATTGATATGATTGTACAGTAAGTATAAGTATCACTTTTTGTTTTTATCCCTGTTTTATAATATATCATTTTTCTATTATTGTTTTTTATTGATTGTTTTTAGATGTAATACTTATTTATCTTAATTTACTAATTTAACTTAATCTGCTTTTATTAATTTTTGTATGTATATGCATGTATTTATATTTTTTTATGTATGGATGTATGTTTATATATTGTATATATCAATTTTATTATCACAAACTGTATGTGCATAAATATTTGCTTTGGTGTCTGTGTGTGTGCATATTTATTTATTTAAGTTCCTCTATTTTTTATCATTTTGTTATTCTTTATTGTTGTATGTACGACTTCAGCTGTATGAGGAGTTGTGGGGTTGTTGTGTATTGTCTGTTTGTATTTGGCTGTTGTATCCTTTATCACTCTTTGTGACTTGTAATTATGTTTGAAAAATCAAGAAATAAGCATGGAACAAAACAAAGCTATGGGATTACTACTAAATCGAACAAGAAGATCGTCATATATGTGGATCAACAGAGATCAGAAGTTCACAATATATTATGTGCAAATTACATTATTCATAAGATGCAAGTATTGAAAAATAAATTATAATTTAGAAAAGCAATGAGCTTGCATGCTCTTCATAATTTAATTTGAAATTTGGTTTGAATAGTAAGGGACAGGCACAAATGAGATCAAACATACTGCTGGCCCTCATTAATAAGATGTGATTGACCATAAACTGGGTGAACCGTCGTAGGCATAGATAGATCTCACATAAATCAACTGTTACTATAATATTTAAATGGTTTTTGGTCATGTAGAAAATGTGTTCATATGTTATCAGCCTTATTTTACAAAAACAAAATCAATTTGCTACAGTATCTGCAGCAATGGAGCCGTGCTTGCAAGAAAAGGAAGGTATGCTCACCTATTCTTTCAAAAAATATAGCACAGCATCAGTTCTTGAGTCTCGATTGTCAGCATACCAGCATGCCATTGTTAAATTAACAACCCAGTTCTTCCTATGCTATTCTCTGACTTTGTTAAGTGGTGCTGGAGCAGAGACTTGGGAGCAGGACCACACGTCAGCCATGGCTCTTCCTGTGATCCTATTTTTATTTTTTAATTTATTCAACCTTTATTTAACCAGATAAAAAAGCCATTAAGATGACAATGTCTTTCACAAAGGTGACCTGGCTTAGAGGTCAGCAGCACATGTCATGGAAAAACATATTGATAAGTGACAATATACAATAATTTCAAATACATTTTTTTTTGTGAGTGCAGGGTGAAAGTAGGTAACACTGTGCGAGTGAAACAAGTGAAACTAGAAAGCACTCGGAGAGTGCAGACCTCTGCCAGCACCACAGTCCTCAGCCATATTGTCATTTTGACCATAAATATTACTCCTACCTTTATTTCGTAAATATATAGAGAGATTCCTTGACCATGAAAACATACCATTACCAACTGGATTCATAATGATATCTATTTTAGTTCATCAGTATCATCAGTAGTTATTCTCAAAAATCACTTTTTTCGCCACGGCGACCAGACGCTGATCCATATCAATACCAAAATCGAATCAGTTCTTCCTTTTCCCATGCTGAACATTTCCTAAAATATTTTGTCCAAATCCATCCATAACTTTTTGAGTTATTTTGTTTACAGACGGACGGACGGACGGACGGACAAACTCTGCCAAAAACATAACCTCCTTGGCGGAAGTAATGAGCTCTAAGAGCTTCAGCTCAGTCTAAAGGTGCGTTCACACCGCAAGCGACCCAGCTACCAAAGTCGTGTCGCCCACAGATGTAGTGTCGCGCGTCCATAAGTACCTGTTTGGTCGCCGTTGGCATCGGCCGTCGGTCGGTGGCGTCACGTCCGCTTGAGTTTTACCGCGATCATATCATATATCATATAATAGGATGTATAAGCGGACATTATTCCAGCTGTATCCTTTTCACTCACTGATCAACCACAAAACTCTGCAGCTGATGATGCAGCAGCATTATCTGTGAGTTTACCGCGGTCCGTCTGCAAATGTCCTCACTGAGATTAGTTCCGCCTAGAAGGAAGTCATCCGCCCTGTAGTCCGGATGAATAACTGCACCGTCACACGTACACACACCGCTGATTGGCTGATGCCACACAGCCACACACGACATTGCCTGAATGGATCAACTTTTTTTTAACTTTGACATTGCGAGACAAATGAAGTGATCGTCTTGTCGCCGGCTGTCGCATTGCGGGAGGGTTAGCCCCGCCCCATCGCGGCTGTACATTGACTTTGAATGGAGACTGATCGCCGAGGTAGTACAGGTAGCGTCTGGTGTGAACGCACCTGAAGGAGTTTCATGCTGTGGGGAAAAAAAACTGAATGCTCTTTGCCCCAGTTCAGTTCAGATGAACTGGGGCAACAGGACTGTAAGGTATAGTAGCTTTAAGTTCTCTACAGAAAAAGCACATAAGTATAATGGAACAAAGCCAAGAAGAGCCTTATAAATCAGGGTCAGCCAGCGCATATACCTGAACGAGCTTAAAGAAATGAAAACCAGATTGACCCTACAAGTCACAATGATGCGTGAAGCAGCTGTAACCAGTGACAACATTGAAAGGCACTGTGATAAACAGTGTTTTAAGGACTGCAGACATTTAAGTGAGCACCTATAAAGCACATTTCCATAGTAAATCAGTGGAGGAAATGTTAGTGACACAAGCATTTTCCTGGCTCTAAGTGAAAAACAAGATTTGTTTTGTTAGTAGAACCCAATCTTCACCCTGCATTTAGTGACTAAGCCTGTAATGTGTGCTTTAAAAGAAAGCTCATGATCTTTCAGAAAGACAAAGGCCCTTGTTATGAAGTGACTATTGTCCAATATCACTTGCAAACAAAGAAATTAAAATTTTAGTCAAAATTCTTGCCTCAAGTTTAGCTAAGACCTTGGGGAGGCTCGTCCATACAGATCAATCTGGTTTTCTGAAAAATAGACAATCATCTGATAAAACAAGAAAGCTATTCAATTTTATTCATTCAGGGAAAACTCTGTGTTCTCTCCCACTAACATGGAACTGATTGAGGAAGTGGAAAGGTTCTATAATGACCTAAGAACAGCCATCCACCATTTGCCTGCTCACAACTTCCTCATAATCCTGGGGGACTTCAATGCGAGACTTGGACCGGAGGACGCACCCTTCACGTATCACGACGACACCAACCGCAACAGAGAACATCTAGCTACCTTCCTTACGGAACATAACCTACTGGCCGCCAACACCCTGTTCCGTAAGAGGATGGGCAAGAGATGGACTTTCCACTGAGCCACCGGTATGCGGCGTCAACTGGATTATGTACTGGTAAGGAGGAAGTGGAGGAAGTCCACGCAGAGTCCTACAGTACGTTCGACTCAGGAGGCTCTGATCATTGTGTGGTCACTGTAAGGCTGTGCCTGAGTTTGAGGCAGAGATGTCCACAAGTCTCTGATTTAGAGTCCGAGTCGAGTCACGAGTCTTTGACCTCGAGTCGAGTCAATTCTCGAGTCTTTGAGGGGCAAGACTCTTCGAGTCACGAGTCTTTGTTCTGGAGTCCGAGTCGAGTCTTGAGTCTTTACACACACACACACACACACACACATATATATATATATATATATATATATATATATATAAAAATGACCTAGCCTCCAGCTGAAATAGTTTATCCAAAATTTTATTTAGCCTTTTTTGTCTTTCTGAAAACAAGTTTTTGAAGTGCACATTAAGGCCATGGTTAATAATGCAATAAAATATATAAAATACATATAATAAATAAAGTTGTAAAATTAAACACAACAACAAGGCAACTAGGTCAGACAACCTTCTCTTAATCCTTTAACACTTGACTTGAGACAAATATTTCTGCCTTCTAGTAACCTCTGGTGTACAACTAGGAGACCAAGGAACATAATGGATCAGTAATGGATCACATAAACATAACATTCAGCCATGACTGACTTCTTTTAGGCATCACTGTCCTTACTGTCTGTCCTTTTCATAGGCATAAACTATTACTGAACTAACCCATGCTCTCTAGACTCTTTTGTGTGGGAAATTTAAAAAAAAAGAAAGAAAAGGAACATGTCCTCCAAGAAGGTAAACTAGGTTGCCTCTCAATTGCTGAAAGACCATCAAATATTATGCAACATATATTGTTACATTTAAAGAGATAAGGGTGCCTCTCAACGGCTGAAAGACTAAAATATTATGCAGTATGGTGTGTTACATTTGAAAAAGTTAAGGCTGCCTCTCAATTGCTGAAAGACAATCAAATATTATGCAAAATATGTTGTTATATTTTAAAAGAGATAAGGGTGCCTCTAAATGGCTGAAAGACTAAAATATTATGCATTATAGTTTGTTACAATTAAAAAAGATAAGGCTGCCTCTCAATTGGCTGAAAGACTAAAATATTATGCAATATATATTTTTACATTTAAAGAGATAAGGCTGCCTCTCAATGGCTGAAAGACTAAAATATTATGCAACATATATTTTTACATTTAAAGAGATAAGGCTGCCTCTCAATTGGCTGAAAGACTAACAAATATTATGCAACATATATTTTTACATTTAAATAGATAAGGCTGCCTCTCAATTGGCTGAAAGACTAACAAATATTATGCAACATATATTTTTACATTTAAATAGATAAGGCTGCCTCTCAATTGGCTGAAAGACTAACAAATATTATGCAACATATATTTTTACATTTAAAGAGATAAGGCTGCCTCTCAATTGGCTGAAAGACTATCAAATATTATGCAACATGCCTGTTACATTTCAAAAAAATTAAGCTTGACAGGTTTGTTGCACTAAGCCTGGCTCTGTGCGGGCGCATGATGATACCTCCGTGACTAAATACCCTCTCTACTGGTGCACTGGTAGCAGGGACACAAAGCACTCTCATAGCCACCCTATGAATTCTGGGGAAAATCTTAGCATGTTGATTCCAGAATTCCAGACAGTCTATTTGCGTTTCTTCTTCATCGTCCACAGTGGACTCAGAGTTCTGGATGTAGCGCTTGAGTTCAGCCCTGACAGATGAGGCATGGTCTGGGTTCTTCTTGCTTTTCTTCCTATAGGCTGAGAAAAGGCGAGGAACTTTGGCAGGTGTCGGGGACAGCTCCTTGTCATAATCTTCACCACCGCTGCTGCTCTCTGGACGTAGGGTGACCTGAGAAGCATCAGCCAAGACATAATCTGAAAAATGTCCACAAAAAACATGGTTACATTATGATCATCAGATCAAGAAGTTAGTTATACAAATGGTCCTGGAGATGATTAAATTAATGAATGTATAAGTGAAGGAATCTACAGCAAGTAAACTTACCCACTACCATCTCCTTCACATCACTCTTGACATCATCTGGGATGGGGACATCATGCTCCAGCCAAAGGAGGCAGTAGTATGGGTCCAGTAGTGCAGCCATCATGTAAACCTTATCTCCAAAGGGCAGGTCTCCTGCAGGCTTGTCCGACTCCCCCATTCTAACATTTACAAACATCCCCTGAATCAAAATCAGATGATCAAAATCAGCTTTAAGGTCAGATCACAGGTTTACAGAAGTAAAGAAGTGGGTGAAAATGTTTTGTTTCCATAGCTACCATCATACCTGAAAACGGCGTTGAAGGGACTGCTGTAGGGCTTTCACTAAACCACGCAGGTGAAGAGCTTTCTTCTGCATACTGTTGAGGTGGCTGTTGAGTGATAGTATGCTAGGGAGAGCCGCACTGAGAGTAATCACCTTCTCCCCTTGTGTGAGATCTGTTGCTTGAAGAAACGGGCCCAGAATTTCCACAAGCTCTTTCAGCTGGCTCAGCTCTCTGCCTGTTAGACACAGGCTTTTGTGTCCTTCATCTTCCAGGAGAGTGTTAAGGCTTTGGGGATCAAGGTCAGTGACTGCCTGTACAAGGCGGAGAGTCGAGTTCCAACGAGTTGCTACAGCAGAGGGGATGCTGCGATTGGCTCCATATGTTTTCTCAAAGGCTTCCTTAAGTCCACAAGTTGTATGAAGTAAACTGCAGAGTTTTGTCACCTTTCCCAATGCACAGTTGATAATTTTGGTTTCCTTCAGCCCATCTCGCACAACAAGCTGCAATGAATGGGCAAAGCACTGCAGCCGCTGTTGTCGGCAGCTGCTCTGGATGGTGTCTACATCCTCTTGGAGGGTTTCACTCGGATCCTCCCACAAGTCACTGTTTTCTAGATCATGATCATCTGCACCCTCGTCATCTGACTCGCACCTCTCAGCTGTAGTAGTTGAGGGGAAACAAACTGTGAAGGCCTTCTTCATATTTGAAGCGTTATCGCTGATAATGTAATCTAATTTGTGTTTTACATTAAATTTGTCACATATCTCCTCAAACTGTTCACTTATTCTGATTCCAGTGTGTGAACCTGTAAATCTATCACAGCTTAAGAGAACTGTCTGCAGTCTTGAGATGCTGTTCTTCTCCATTTCCTCCATGAAGTGGGCCGTTACACCTAGAAAGCCACGCATGCTCCTGTCAGTCCAAATGTCCACAGTCACAGACACAGTGTCTGCTTTTTGTAATTTGGATTTGATCTTGGACTCTTTGTCAGATGCTAGATCACTCAGACGTCTGGTAACGGTGCTTCGACTAACTGGGCAGTATTTTTCATCCACCACTGACATGAAGTTCTTGAAGCTTGGCATGTCAACCAAGGACAGAGGAAGGTTGCATGAGATGATGAGGTCATGAATTATGGAGTTAGTAATGGCCTTTTGTCTGGGATGTCCAAAGCTGTAGATTTTCACTCCTTGCTTTAGTCCCACAAAGGAATCGAGTCTGCTCTGAGTCTGACTCTGACTCTGACCCTCTTGCGCTTCTCCACAGGAAGATTTTTTGGCTGCCTTATATTCAGCATACCTGTCGATGAACAACATGGAAGGTTGGTCATTAGTCATTTTTGTTAAATATATTTAATATCATGACAAGAATTATTAGTAGTATTAGTATTAGTAGCAGCAGAAAAGCCCATCAGGGAATACGACCACAGGGTTCTTAGAGAACTATAAGGTTGCATGTAATGTCAATGTCAATTTTTCATTTAAACAGGAGTATATTGATGAATATTTTATTAGCAGTTTGCACAGGAAAAGCACAAGGTAGTGCAGATACAATATATATTTAAAAGGCTTTAAATTAATTTAGTTTGAAATCAAATCTATCAACAGTCCTGTTTTTTACCACCTGTTGTTTATAATTTTGCACATGATGCAAGGGGTCGTGTGGAGCACAGCCAGCTCATAACATATCTGCCGAACACCTTGTAGGAAGAAAGAGGATAATTCAAACTTTGTTGTGAGTTTAACAAACCTTACCGCTGTTCAATACAATCAGATAGAACTCGTACGTTTGGAATTTTGGAAATATTAATTCTGGAGTTGTAAGTTTCGGGCTAACACGTGTGATAAGACAGCTCTTCAAGCTAACTTCTAGCTCTACGAGCCAGCTTACAAGCTTGTAAGCTTTATTTCTCATTCATTAGCGTGTATATTTTACAAGCTAGCTTGAAAAGCTAACGGTAACCCAGCCAACCACGGTGTTTGTTATCGGCGGTAACCGAGCCATGGTGTTTGTTGTGGGCAGTAACCGAGCCGTGGTGTTTAACGTTTCGCAGCGGTCTCGTTAAACACCACGGCCTGGCCGTTTTAAACGTCTTGCTAACTTGCTCGCTAACTCTCCTTGTGCACCTTTTCAATGTGCTGCAGGAAGTTGCTGGTGGTGGAACCTTTTTCTTTTATTGTCCTGTTGCAGCATTTACATTTTGCAGTTCTGTCTCTGCTGTGCTGTTTGAAGTTTGTGTAGCAGTATGTCAATATATAGGGTAGCGAAGCTGGCGGCGGTGGAGTTCCTTCAGCTGCTGCTCCATCCGTGCTTGCCATGATGAATGTGGGGGGGGGGGGGAAGGTGTTGTTTGGTGCCCTGGATGTGGTTTGTGGGAGAGGAAAGGGAGATGAAATCCCTCGGCACACACCTCAAAAAAGCCCATAAAATAAAGATTGTCCACGAGTCTTTGATCTCGAGTCGAGTCAATTCCCGAGTCTTTTAGGGTCGAGTCCGAGTCAAGTCTGGAGTCTCCGAAAATGCGACTCGAGTGCGACTCGAGTACGAGTCTTTAACTCGAGTGCCCATCTCTGGTTTGAGGGTCCCTAAGAGCGCCCCAAGGCCCCGACCCGACTGGGAGGTCTTTGTGGGAAGTCCTAAACTCCAGGCCAACTACACAGCCAAGGTGCTCGCCTACATCTGCAGACTGAGGAGAGAGCCAATAGCCTACAAGCAGTTCCTCTCTGCTATCGAAGAGGCAACCGGGAGATGGGTGCCGACAAAGGGGAGTCTCAGAGCTTTCCCTTGATCTAAACACCCAGAAGTTGTCCAAGCTCGGGCGCAGGTGACAGAGGCACGCAGAAGCTTTGAAAGAGAGGGGACCGCAGAGAGTTAGGAGGTGCTCAGCACCTATGACAGGATCAAAGGGGAGGAGATGTTGAAGAGGGTGGAGGCAGAACATGGCGAACAGAGATACAAGGAGTCATGGAAGGTCATTAACGAAATGACTTGGCGCAAGATGGCGAGAAAGGGAGAGTTGGCAGGCTGCAGCCCAGAAGAGAGAGTGACCTCCTGGTTTACCCACTTTCGGGATCTCCTGGGCAGCCACCCAATGGACAGAGAGGAGGAAGAGATACCTGCAGTGTTTACAAATCTCGAAAACTGTCAATGGCCCCTTTACAGCTAGAGAGTTTGCCACAGTCAAGTCCACCCTGAAGCAAGTAAGAAGTCCCGGGCCGGATGGTATCCCCCAGAAGTACCTAAGAACTGCGATCTTGACAACATCATGCTGGAGATCTGCAACCAGGCTCTGATAGACAACATCAAGCCCGACATATGGCCCTTTCTCACATCATCCCAGTTCCCAAATCTGGAGATCTCTCTAAGCCAACTATCATGGCATTAGCTTGACCAGTTTCATAGCGAAGATGTACAACCGCATGATACTCAACCGGATCAGGGACACCATTGACCCATACCTGAGGGACAACCAAAATGGTTTCAGAAAGGGAAGGACCACCGTAGGCCAGATTCTGGCCTTAAGGAGAATCATTGAGGAGGTGAAGAAGAACAACTTGACAGCAGTGCTATGTTTCATTTACTTCAAAAAGGCATTTGATTCAATAGATAGAGGCATGATGCTGAAAATCCTCAAGGCCTATGGGGTCCCCCTCAATCTACTCCGGGCCATAGAGGGTGGTAACCCCAGATGGCATCAGCGAGGAGTTCAAAATCCTTGCTGGGTACAGCAGGGAGGCACTCTTGCAGGAGCAGGAGCTTGGCTTCCCAATTACACCAAAGAGGTCCAGCAGAAGCCCTGCTGTAGACCTGGTAGACTACGCCGACGACATCTGCCTGATATCTGACCGCATGGAGCAGGCACAGGAACTCCTGAACAGAGTGGAGGTGGAATGTGCTAAGGTTGGCCTCAGACTAAATGCAAAGAATGCTGAGGTAATGACCTATAACATCCGCACGGACCATCTGCCTATTAAAACATCAGACAGCAACGCTCTGTGAGAGGTCAATGAGTTCAAGTACTTGGGTTCCTGGGTAAACTCCACAGAACAGGACCTTAAGATCAGGAAGGCACGAGCATGGAGGGCCCTGAACGGTATGTCCAGGGTGTGGTGTTCAAATCTCCCTCGACACATAAAGCTGGGTCTATTCCACGCCACTGTTGAATCTGTCCTCCTGTATGGCTATGAAAGCTGGACCCTGACACCCACCCTGCAGAAGTCCCTGGTTGGGTGCTACACTAGAATGTTTCAAGCTGTTCAGAATGTAGACCAGAACATCCACATTTCCAACAAGGACCTGTACGGGCAACTGCCGAGCCTCAGTGAGAAGATAGCAGCTAGGAGAATGAGGCTGGCCGGCCACTGCCACAGACATCGGGAGCTCCCAGCCAGCAGGCTGGTCCTGTCGGAACCAACGCTTGGGCATCGATCACGAGGACGTCCCGCGCTTACGTATGTGGATGTCCTGAAGAGAGATGTGGGAGCTGAAAGCTCCTCGGAGCTGGCTGGGTGTATGGAGAACCGGAAGGATTGGAGACTCCGATGGAAGCTCGTCTGAGGACGACTGAGAGAGAGAAAACTAAGAGGCACTTTGCACTTTAGATGCAAAGTAGTCGGGCGCCTTGTGAGCTGGGTCGCAGCCAAAGGCGGTCTGATTTCAAACTGCAGCATCTAGCTCTAAGGATGTGGAAGGGTCACCTCTCTTTCAGGTAAGGAGCTGGAGCTTGTGTAAGAAGTTGAGCAGTTCCGATTAGATATAGTCAGACTCGTCTCGACACATACCTTGGGCTCTGGAACCAGTCCTCTTGATAGAGGTTGGACTCTCTTCCACTCTCGAGTTGTGGATGGTTAGAGGTGTCGGGAAGGGGTGGCAGAACTTGTTGCCCCTAGACTCAGTGCCTGTACGTTGGGGTATACCCAGGTGATTAGAGGGTAGCCTCCCTCCGCCTTTGGAAGACGGAACCTGACTGTTGTTTGTGCTTATGCACCAAACAACAGCTCAGAGTTTCCACTCTTTTCGGATTCCATAGGGAGAAACTGGAGAATGCCCCTTCTGGGGACTCCCTCATTCTTCTGGGAGACTTCAATGCTTACATTGGCAATGACAGTGAGAGCTGGAGGGGCATAATTGGGAGGAAGGCCCTCCCCCCCGATCTGAACCCGAGTGGTGTTCTGTTATTGGATCTCTGTGCTCATCACAGATTGTCCATAACAAAACCATGTTCAAGCATAAGGGTGTCCATATGTGCAGCTGGCACCAGGACACCCTAGACTGACCACCACCGGACCAGAGGACCAGTTTGATGATCGACTTTGTAGTTGTATCATCAGACTTGTGGCCACATGTTTTGGACACTCAGGTGAAGAGAGGGGCGGAGCTCTCAACTGATTACCACCTGGTAGACCCAAGCATGTTGTGCGGGTCTGCTAAGAACGTCTGTGTAACAAATGTGTACCTGAAAAAAGCTACAAAAACTCAAAGGATGTACTGCTTACAAAGGCTGGGAATTTTGATACAACAAATATAATGTTCACCTTAACAAAACAGTAATTTTGCATTTGTTGATTTTTTTTACAAGAACAAAATACAATATATCTAAATGTCAAGAAAGAATTTAGTCACTATGTGTACCTCTTTGATTGCCAGAGGGCTCATTTGCCTTTCTGAGCACAACCTCCCACCTTAAATAGATGGGGTAGAGATGCAACACACTTGTGAAATAAAATACACCCTATAAAGCTCTGACGGATTTCAAGATGGTCTGGATTCCCTTTCTTAATTTCTGCAAAGGCTCCACTTGATAAAGATGATTCATGTTGCTGTGGTCAAGCAATACCAAGCACTGTACCTCTTGTTTTACATGTATCTATTCATTCATTCATTCATTTTCTATTCCCGGCTATCCCTTTTTGGGGTTGCGAGGGGCTGGAGTCTATCCCAGCTATCATTGGGCGAGAGGTGGGGTACATCCTGAACCGGTCGCCAGTCGATTGCAGGGCAACATAGAGAGACAGACAACCATTCATGCTCACACTCATACCTAAGGGCAATTTAGAGTCACCAATTAACCTAATGAGCATGTTTTTGGTCTGTGGGAGGAAGCCGGACTACCTGGAGAGAACCAACGCATGCACGGGAAGAACATGCAAACTTCACACAAATGTATATCATGTATATTAAATATATTCTTCATATATTCAGCAAGTCAAAATATATTCTTTTGACTTGCTGGAGAGTTTGTGAGGACTGCACACTAGTCCTCCAGTTTTTTGTCTCCTCTCTCTTCTGTTCCTGCACTTCCCCTGAGCACCTTTTTGGAGTGGCGCTGTGGAGCAGATTCCCCTCTCTCACCTCTCCTGGGCAACCAGAGTGGGCGGCGCCGTGGAGCTGCTCTCCAGAGGAGTCCCTCACCTGTTCCTGATTGCCCTGATGATCTTCGCCTTATTTAAGCCGGTGGCTCATTCTTCTCCTCGCCAGCTGATTGCATAGTTTGTGGTTCATTTCTCCTCACAGTCTGTGCTGGCCTTAAGCTCTCTTTCTCCTCCTTTTGAGGAATTTCTTCGTGTATTTTTGGTGCTGTTTGGACGTTTGGTGAACTCAACCTGAAGACTAATCAGATTTTTCTCCTCTGTTTCTTCCAGGTCTCCACGAGCTCCTGCCACTGCCACCTTTTGTACATATCACCTTTTTTGTCACTCTTTTGTAAATAAACCCTGGTGTTCACCTTTTTGATCTGATCTCTGCCTCTGCTCTAGGTCCATCTATATGACAACCCTGGTATTACCAACCATTGCTGTAAAAGTTATCTAAAATTTGGGGTTTACGCATGACAGCATACATGACAGTATGGGGATATTCTTGGGCTTCATGGTCCTCTTGCAGGCTGATGTACATTTATTTATTGTAGGCTTTCACGTAGTTTTTGTGTATGGATTTTATCTTTTGTTTTTTTAACCTGACCTTGTTTTAGTTGTACTATTTTATGATCAGGTTCTTGGTTTGTATTCACATTTTAGTTTTTTCTTATTTTATTCTTTTATCATCAGGATCTCCAGTGTGCCCTCTGTGGGAGCCCTCTGCACCAGGAGCTGTGGTGGACTATGGCTGCAGGGCTCCGTCTCCTGAAGGAGTTTTGAGGTCCATCATCTCTCCGCTGGGTTCTGCGTCCTGCGGCTGTGGTTGACTCTTTGCTCCTGGTGCAGACTGCTCCTCTGAAGGCACTTTCAAACCTGATTCGTCTGTACTCAGTCTCTTGTTCTTGTTCTTAGCCTTCTTACCACTATTAGTCTGTGTGTGTATGTATGTGTGAGTATGTGTGTGTGTGTGTGCCTGTTAGTGTGTGCATGCGTATTGGTAGGTGTTTATGTACAACAGGGGTGGGTAGGTGGGTTTGAGGGAATGTTTTTATTTTTTCTATGTAAAGCACTTTGAGTTGTGTTCTATGTATGAAAATCACTTTTTTAGTAAAGTTTGATTGTGATTGAAAGAACTGGCTCTCAGCTGACGTGTCAGGCTAAGAGGTGTGCTGCAGATATGTCCCTGAAAAATGGCGAAAAATCCCAAAGAACTTTATGAATATCAGGGCAAGGAATCACAGAATAGCTCGAGATGTGATACAAGTTGTGATATATATTCCAACATGAAAATTCTATGGTGGCCTGGAGGGGCAAGACAAGAGCACAAGATCCAAAACACTTTTACAAAGCTTGAGACAAATTTACATTTCAGAAAACAAATTAACAAGACACAAAACACTTTTACAAATGGTAAAACAAATTTACATTTCAGAAAACAAATTCACAAGACACAAAACACTTTTACAAATGCTAAAACAAATTTACATTTCAGAAAACAAATTAACAAGACACAAAACACTTTTACAAATGGTAAAACACATTTACATTTCAGAAAACAAATTAACAAGACACAAAACACTTTTACAAATATCTAGCAACCGGAAAGGGAATGTACCAACTCTGGCATTGAACCAGAAGTGCTAGCAGAGAGCAGACAATACTAGCTGAGTTGTTAAGTGCATGGTATGAAAGAACAAGAGAAGGAGAAGCTCATGGTAAGCAAAGATGGACCACCACCAAGTGCCGTTTTGCCAGTTTTGTGGAAAACATATGAGCCCCTTACAGTGGTTTTGTATGCCATGTGGTCGGTCTTACGAGTTTGCTCACCATTAACTTCTTCTTCTCTTGTTCTTTCACAACTTGGCTCGTATTGGCTGCTCTCTGCTAGCACTTCTGGTTCAATGCCAGAGTTGGTATATTCCTTTTCCGGTTGCTAGAAATTTGTAAAAGTGTTTTGTGTCTTGTGAATTTGTTTTCTGAGATGTAAATTTGTTTATCCATTTGTAAAAGTGTTTTGTGTCTTGTTAATTTGTTTTCTGAAATGCAAATTTGTTTTTCCATTTATAAAAGTCTTTTGTGTCTTGTTAATTTGTTTTCTGAAATGTACATATGTTACCGGACTTGTAAATGTGTTTTCTAAAATGTAAATTTGTCTCAAGCTTTGTAAAACTGTTTTGGATCTTGTATTCTTGATTTGCCTCTCCAGGTCACCATACAATACAGTGATACTGCTTTTTGTAATCATTGCACAAATAACTTACATCAATATGTCTACATATCTATTTAACAGAAGAATATAAAATGGCTCCAGTGAGGTCAATTTAGTTGTGAAGTAATTTCTAACTCTTCAAGGATAGAGATTCTTGCATCCCACTCTTAAAGCTAGGGTCTACGATTTGGAAGCTTTGTACATATTAATAACACAGTTTATAAGGCTGTTATGGTCCTATGGTCCTATCTACACAGTATAAAGTCCAAAAAGAATGAAAAAAATCCATTCAGTATATCCGCTGAAAAGCTGCATACTAGCGGACCAATCAAGCCTAAGAACCTGCGACTATTAATTGGTCCGTGAGTTAGTCCATGAGTCCATCCAATCCTCGTCTCCCTCACTACGCAGTACGCAGCATCTTGCCCATGGTCCCGCCTCCTCCCCTCTACCTCCGGTGAGCAGCTAGCAGCGTTAGCTACTGAACTATCATGGAGCCGGAAAAGCCTAGCACCGAGACCGAAGCCGCCTCCCTCTCCCGCGGGGCCCAACGGAGCTCTGCCCGCGGGTTGAGGCCTGTTAGCGGGCTAACGGCTAACGGCTAACGGCTAACGAATAGCCTCAGCTGGCCGTCAGACCTTCAGTATCGGCCGTTTCGCCCCTGGTTGATCAGGTAATGGCTTTGTTTACTACAGTGGGAGATGTCTGCTGAATAACTCTGGTTAGTCTGTGCCTGCACGGGCTAATAACTTGTAGGGGAGCGGGTTAGCCTGTTAGCCGCTAACCGTTAGCTAACTGTAAGCTGAGCTGGGGAGGACAGGCTGAGAAAGATAAATCCTCCCCCACACTCGGCTCCGCTCTGGCGGCGCCAAACCCGCATTGCCGCCGGTCCAGTTGAAATGGCTACTGCTGTGTGTTATAATGGAGATGTCTGTAGTGTTTGATACTTTCAGTTGAGCTGAGCTGTTTTTGATTGAGTTTGCTGCTGATAGATTGTGCTAGTCGCTCGTAGCGCTGTCCGAGGGGGCTTGCTGTTATATGAGGCGACACGAGCTGGGGGAGGGATCTTGGAACACGGAGCAGAGAGGTGAGGGAAGGGGGGGCAGGCTGCAGTTTCAAATCGTAGACCCGAGCTTTAACCTATATATATATATATGTATATATATATATATATATACATATATATATAAATATATATGTATATATATGTATATTTATATCTATATATATATATATATATATATATATATATATACATATATATATATGTATGTATGTATGTATGTGTGTGTGTGTGTGTGTGTGTGTGTGTGTGTGTGTGTGTTTGTTGGATTTATACAGAGTTACAGAGTATCTGCACAATCTCTAATGTCTAATGTAGCAGATTTTTTTCCCATTCATAGAAATACTCTATCAAACAATGGAGACATATTAAACCCACTAAAGGGCATGTAAACTCTAGAAGGCTTAGAATGGATTGCTTCTTAATTGCTTCCTGTATTTTTGGAGTTGAAAGGATTGATGAGGTCAGGCACAATACTCTTACTCATTCTGCTGTTTCATGAAAAATGTAAATACATTTGTCAGCTTGCTGTGTAAGGCAAACAAAACAGGACCCACTCATCACCCAAACATGTTTAAGTAATTTAAAAATCATCAAGTTCATATTAATCATGTTTTTTTGTGTGTATTTTATAGTTACTCATCATAAAAAGCTAGCTTTAACAGTTTTAGCTCCGACTTTTGTCACATCTGCCTACATCTACGCCAGCAACAGCTCTGGGTGATGAGGAAATGGGAATCGAAAAAACAGAGGGCAAAGGTGAAGGGGTAGACAAAGGGGTTAGATGGGGAGGAAAGGACAAGGGTGGCAATTGGGATTCATCCATTTTGTCTTGTTCATAGAGATACTCTATCACGCAGAGGAGACATCTTAAACAAATTGTTATTATGTAAAACCCAAAAACCCTAAAATTGATTATTTAAATGCTGCATGCAAATAGACCTGCAGGCCGTGATGTGGACTCAGAGCCCAGAGACCAAACTCTGATTAAGTTCTGCTTCACTATTTGAATACATACGTGTGCTTGCTGTGTGAACTCATTTGTTATCCCACTGAAAACTTGTTTGTCATGTCAGCCTGATGTCAGATTGTTGTTTCAGCGTATGTCATTGTGTCAACAATAAACTGCATATGAAGAGAATCCTCAGCTCTCTGTGTCAGACTGAACTTTATCTTGAAGGCTGCATCACCAGGACTCCAGAAACCTGATCAACACTAACTTGTTCATGTGAGTTAAAATAATAGCCAAACTAAATAGAAGTATTTAACAATAACAAAGTGAACCCTCTAAGAACTTTGAAGGTGCATTTTCCACATAATCAGAAATTATAACTTTGACCTGACATCCACCTACTTCCAAGGTGTTTGGTTTGAAAGGAAGGATAGCACATAAAGTGATGCAGCATAGAGGTTTTGTTGGCTTTTTGGTGTCAGCAGTGTGTTCTCTTTTTCAGTGGATGAAGCAGGTTTGACGGCTGATATCATAGAGCCGTTCAGCAATTAAGTTATATTGCATTCATATTTTCCTTTTTTCATATGTTTAGAAATCTATGCTTTTGGTTATGTTTTTCGTTGGTAATTAAATTTTAGAAATCCTAAAAAAAATAAATCCTCACAAAAAGTATTAACCTGTTGTTTTTCTTATTTCTGGGAGTATTGTACGAATTTGAGTGCACCAGAATAGCCCTCTCTGTAGTTTTCAACCAAGAATATACATTTTTAGCACATGATTTGCTACTTCACAGTCGATGAGTGTAGCTGTCCATCACATGTGAGTAAAACAGGTTAGGTAAAGTGTGTTTTGAGCTCTCATGCAGCCTCAGAATAGCAGAAACATTTCACTGTGGACTTCAGCCTGGGATTAAAGAGGTTCAGAGTGCAGCCAGTTTTGGAGTGAAGTTAGGAACACATCAGCTTTGACCCCAGACTCCTCCAGGAGCGCATAATGATCATTTGCTACTTAAACTGCTTGAGTAAAAAATGACACCTGCATCAAGCTGAAATCTCGGACCACACTTCACACACACACACAAAAAAAACTATTTGCATACTATAGGGCAGTAAATTTTGTTCCAGTGTTTGATGTTGTCCTCTTCTTGTTCACAGCCACAAAAATGAACGCAACCTTTGTGGAGGATTACTCATCATTCAGTGCAAGCTTCCTTAGATTCTTAACATTCGCGAAGGTGACATCCATGACCAACGTGATCCTCAGTATCCCCCTGAATGGTTACGTCATCTGGCTGATTTTTGGAGCTTCCAGAGAGAAGTTGGCTTCCGATTTCTTTTCCCTCAACCTGGCTTTGTCCGAGTTCTTGTTTGCTCTGTCTGGTGTATTGTTTTTCCTTTCAACTTATTCCCACTTGAAAATCAGTTATGAGGATGTCAGTTTCTCTCTTGGCTTTCTCTATACAGCCCGTCCTCTCTTCCAGTGCTGCATCTGTGTGGAGTACTACATGGGGGTCATCCACCCGGTGTTATATCTGCGGTTCAAACCCCTCAGATACAGAGTGGTATGCTGCTGTGTCCTCTGGTTTTTCATTTTCCTTTCTTGCATGTACCAGGCATACACTAATATGGAACTTTTGTATCTCTATGGTTACTTCATTCAGAGTTTCTTGTTCCTCTTTGTGATGCTTTTCTGCTGCCTCTCAGTCCTCCGGGCTCTGAAACGTCCCGGGCCAGGAGATGGAGAGACAGGGAAGAGGACGAGCAACTCAATGAAAAGACGAGCCTTTAAAATAATCTTAATCATCACAACTTTCATGAGTACTACTTACATTTTGTATATGACTGCTGTTCCTCTGCAATGCTGCTTTCAAATTTTTGAATTTTATCGCATTTACAGTTCTTTGTTAAGTGTTGCTATGACAACAGGGTTCTTACAGCCCATCCTCTACCTCCACAGGTCTGGGAAGCTCCCCAGTCTCTGCAAACTTAAATGTTCACATGGATCATGAATGAGCTTTTATCGAGTGAATAAAGCTAGAGAGATGTGTACGTTTTGAGGTTCCTTCTACAGGAAATCATTTGTGACTGAAAATTTGAAAATGAAGTTACGTTACCTTAGTTTGTTGGGTGTTGTCCTTCACATGGCGACAGGGTGCCTGAAAACAAGATATGAACATGATATGTATTCCCTTAGATATTTGTTAGCCATCCTCAGCTGTACTTGGTCTATAATTGCTATTCCCTGCTTGAACTATGTTCTCCTTTTGCATTAATTTCTTAAAACACAAAAGGTTATAAGCAGTGTGACTGATTTTTCTTGTGTAATGAATTAGACAAACAAATAGGACAACCCACTATGAAAATAAAATCTTATAATACCAGTTTTGTGACTGATTATTTTCACAGTGGATGTGACTATGCCAACAATTTTGAACATTTTCATGTGACTTCAGTCTCTGTGCCATATTTGCTGAATGCCACCTTGTGACGTCTGTGTTTGGACTGCTGACCCTGGCCACTTCCTCTGCGTTGACACCAGAAATATATGCTGTTGTTGGTTCATAACCACAGCTACTCTTCTTTATGCGCTCAGTCTTCTGCATACCTAACACACCTGTTGCTCCTCCACAGCCTGAGTAGGAGCAGTGCTCAGTCTCAAGAAAAAACCCACAAAAAGTAAAATCTATCAGACAATGCACATAAAAACACAGCATCCAATAAAATCTATACTAAAAAAAGTTATGCATTACTACAACTGAGGATAAAATCTGATACATGTTTTGTACCTTGTCAAACAACGAAGAATGTCTCACATATATATGAAACTGTTAGTGCTGTCAGACGATTGAAAAAATTAATCTAATTAATTACCAGATTTATAATTAATTAATTAATCCAATTAATCGGATTTTAATCTCATATCTGCTTGAAGTACCTAAATAAAGAATTTGAATTCTAGGATATTATAAAATTGTAGGGCAGGACTTATCAAATGAATACACTCAGAATGAAGATTTGTAAATCCACATTTTTATTGGTGACTAAATTAAACCAAAGTCAGGGCAACTTGTCCAGAAAATTCTAAACTCAATCAGACAACTCAAATTACACTTTAAGTGTGTTTCATAAATCAAATTCAAAATAAGAAAAAGGTCGAGGACATCCAGCAAACCAATTAGGCCTGATGCATTATTAAAGAATGTAGTACAAATATAGATAAATAAATTCAAAAATAAAATCTTAAATATGCCGTTCCTGTTGTCACCTGGGCTTTGTTTGGTTTGTCTGGAGACGCATGTGTGAAGTGGCGTGTAGCTGCCATGTACGGGTCCTCCAGCTGGACAATATCAAAATGTTTGTGTGCTATGATTAATCTGTGATTAATTTTTATAACGCATTAATTTGTGGTGTAATTAATTACTCTAATTAATGCACTAAGGTGACAGCCTTAATATATATACAGACCTGATCAGAATCTGAAGACCAATTGAAAAATCGCTAGAATATGCATTTTGCACATTTGGACCTTAATGAGGTTTTAACTAGAGCTACAATATGCAAAAGCAAGAAGGGTGAGTGTGACAAAAAGCACTTTGAAAAAGTCATTTATTGAAAACAACAAGTAAACTGAAATAGGCTGTTTATCCTCTGATCAAAAGTTGAAGACCATTGCTCAAAAACTGACAAAAAATCTCATTGGTTCATTGGTTCATTTGACGCTGTTTGGGGCAACAAGACCATGTTCCTCTACAGTCTCTGCTCTGTGCTGGACTTGTTAACTAAGGAACTGAATCGAACGACTACGGGACGTCACACTGGAAGGGTAATCTTAGGGAACAAGCAGCTGTTGGGACTGCAAATTTGGTGTGAGGTAGAAGGCTTTTTGTCTTGTACAAAGAGATACACTCTCCCACAGAGGAGACATCTTAAATAAATTATGATTATCATGTAAAACCCCAAAACCTTAAAATGGATTATTTAAATGCTGCATGTAAATAGATCTGCAGTGAGTGATGTGGACTCAGAGCTCAGAGACCAAACTCTGATTAAGTTCTGCTTCAATATTTGAATACATTTGTGAGCTTGCTGAGTGAAGCAATTTCTTACCCTATTTTCCTGTCATGTCAGCCTGTTGACAGATTATTGTTTTAGTGTATTGGAATGTGTCAACAATAAACTGGATATGAAGAGAAAACCAGGCTCTCTGTGTCAGACTGAACTTTATCTTCAAGGCTGCATCATCAGGACTCCAGAAAACTGATCAACACTAACTTGAGCATGTGAGTTTACATAGTAGCCATACTGAACTGAAGTTTTTTAATAACCACAGAGTGAACCCTCTAAGGACTTCGCAGGTTTTAACACAGGCCGAGGTCGGAACAAGTCTTCCATTAGACCTGATTTTCAATAAGTACTCTCTAGAAGGTGAGAGTGAGGAGGGGCAAAGGCTTTCAGGTCTTTTTAGTGTCTCTACAATACAGTAGATAAATCGGGGAGAGACATTGCTCCAATTTTAAAGTTTTTTTCAAATTGACTTTAAGGTTCTGTTATTTGTTTTTAAATCTCTACATAGTCTTGGTCTAGACTTTTTATCTGATTTGCTTTATCATGTGAGTCTGTCAGATCCCTATGGTCGTTGGGTGTTTTTTTTTAAGTTATGCCAAAAGTTTAAAGAAAGACTCTCGGTGAGGCGGTTTTTAGTTATTACAGCCCATTTCTGTTGAACAGCCTGCCTGTAGACCTGAGGTGCAGACATCATGTCAGATTTCTAAAGCAAATTTAAGTCCTAACTAATTTTTCTTGCTTTTAAATTCTAATATGTTTTCCTTTATTAAAAGGTAACTCTAGTTCTATATTTTTTCAGTTTTAGGTTATAGCATGGGTTGCACAGTGGTGCACCTGGCAGGGCACGCACCTCACAGCAAGAAGGTTCCTGGTTCGATTCTTGGGTCGGGAGGGCTTTTCTGTGTGAAGTTTGCATGTTCTTCCTATGCATGCATGAGTTCTCTCCGGGCACTCCGGTTTCCTCCCACAGACCAAAAACATGCTCATTAGGTTAATTGGTCATTCTAAATTGCCCTTAGGTATGAGTGTGAGTGTGAATGGTTGTCTGTCTGTACATCCTGGTCAGGATGTACCCTGCCTCTCGCCCGATGATAGCTGGGATAAGCTCCAGCCCCCCGCAAGCCTGAAAATAGGGATAGCTGGGTATAGAAAATGAATGATGAAGGATAAACATTATAGCATGTTTTCTTCAAAAAAAGTTCTACATTTTGTTTCACCATTCCTACCACATAATCTTAGATTATTTTCTTCAATTTATTTAGTAAGTTATTTCAATTATATCAAGTTTTTTAAGCAGTCTGGTGCATCAGACTGCAACCTGAATTACACAGTTTCAAATGTATATGGTTTGTGCGATTGAATCATGACACGAGTTTCACCTCCTCTTTAACTGATATGTGCTTAAATTATTATCTATACAGAAACTTTGTTATCCAGATAATCAAAAAGACATTAAACTGTCTTCTTCTCATTCACAGTCTCAAAATGAACACAACCATTGCAGAACGTCCACCAGCCAGCTTTGTTGCCTTGCTTCCACTGGGAATGGGGGCAACTTTGACCAACACAATCCTCAGTGTCCCCCCAAATGGTTACGTCATCTGGCTGATTTTGGGAGATTCGAAAGAGAAATTGGCCTCAGACTTCTTTTCCCTTAACTTGGCTTTGTCTGAATTCTTGTATGGTCTCTCTAGCGTATTGTTCACACTATATGTGCGTTTACAGTATCATATCATTATTTCGGTCTTCCTCTTCTGTCTTGGCCTTCTCTTCACGGCCCGTCCTCTCTTCCAGTGCTGCATCTGTGTGGAGTACTACGTCGGGGTCATCCACCCGGTGTTATATCTGCAGTTCAAACCCCTCAGATACAGAGTGGCATGTTGCTGTGTCCTCTGGCTGTTTAATTTGCTTTCTTGCATATATACTTTCTACACCTTTGGGAATCCTGTGTATCTCTATGTGTATTTCACTCAGACTTTGTTGTTCCTCTTTGTGATGCTTTTCTGCTGCCTCTCAGTCCTCCGGGCTCTGAAACGTCCCGGGCCAGGAGATGGAGAGACAGGGAGGGGAACGAGCAACACAATGAAGAGGCGGGCCTTTAAAATCATTTCAATCATCCTGACTGTTATGACTATCAACTTCTTTATGTACATGGCTGCCATTCCTCTGCAATGCTGCATTTCACAAGGACTCTTTTACAACATCCTTTGCTGTTTTTTAAGTGTTACTCTGATTACAGGGTTCATGCAGCCCATCCTGTACCTCCACAGGTCTGGAAAACTCCCCAGTTTCAGCAGAGTAAAGTCACCACAGCTGTCTTAAATGTGTTTTGTAGACTGTATAAACAATGGACAAGTCCAGATAGATGTCATGACTGTGACTTTTTAGGCTCGGTGATCAGGTCAACATTTTTGAATGAAAATGTTAAAATTCTTTGTCTAGTTTGGCTATTCATTTGTATTAAAATAGAGTTTTGTTTGCCTGAAGTAAATTTATGTGGGTGTGAATCTTTGTCCATCTCTCTATATGACTTTTCAGTTGGTTGGCAACAGGTTCAGGCTATATCCCAACTTTCACCTAATGTCAGCAGAGATAGGCTGCCCTTGACCCAGAAAGTGAATTGGTAATGTTAATGAATAGATGGACTAAACTGTTACATGTCAGCAACAAAACATGCTGTGTCTGTCATGGCAGCTCAGTCACTGTAGTCACTATGATGGACAAGTCACATTACAACAATAAGAAGAAGAGTTCCTGCGTCTCTGAAGTCTAATTACTGCTAAAAGTAAGAGAAAGTGTCATTAATACAGAACAAAAAAAACAACTTTCAATGTTATTATCACATATGTGCATGAATGATTTTCTTTGTGTGTGGGTGTGTGAGTGTGTGAGCATATGTATTTATTTAAGTTCCTCTATTTTTTATCATTTTTCATTCTTTAATGTATGTACAAGTTTAGCTGAAGGTGGTGTATGTGCTGAGGGGTTGCGGGGGTTGTTGTATGTTGTCTGTTTGAATTTGGCTGTTCTATCCTTTATCACTCTTTGTGACTTGTAATTATGTTTGAAAAATCAAGAAATAATCATGAAATAAAACAAGAATATTGGATTATTACTAAATCGTACAAGACCATCATACATGAAGATCAAGAGAGATCAGAGGTTCCCAACATTTTTGCTTGCAGAAAAAATATGCAAATATGGAAAAATGAATTTTACTTTAGAAAAAAACAATGAGCTTGATTGCTCTTCATAATTTAAATTTGAAATGTGGTTTGACTAGTAAGGGGAGGACACATCTTCGATCAAACATGCATGCTGGCCCTCATTTATAACCGTGCACCCGACCCAGTGTGAGCTGGGTGACAGTCAAAGGCGGGGACCTTGGCGGTCTGATTGCCAGCTGCAGCATCTAGCTCTAAGGACCTGGAACGTCACCTCTCTGTCAGGGGAGGAGCCAGAGCTGTTGCGAGATGTTGAGCGGTTCAAACTGGATATGGTCGGACTCACCTCAACACATACCTCGGGCCGCTTGGGAGATGTGGATGGTGGGAGGCATTGGGCGGGGGTGGCAGAACTTGTCTCCCCTAGGCTCGAGGCCTGTACATGGGGGTACACCCCTGTAACCAAGAGGGTAGCCTCCCTCCGCCTTTGGGAGGGGGGGCAGAACCTGACTGTTGTTTGTGCTTATGCACCAAACAACAGTTCAGTGTATACACCCTTTTTGGATTCCCTGGAGGGGGTGCTGGAGAGCTCCCCTTCTGGGGATTTCCTCATTCTTCTGGGGGACTTTAACACTTACATTGGCAATGACAGTGAGACCTAGAGGGGCATGATTGGGAGGAAGGCCCTCCCCCCCAATCTGAACCCGAGCAGTGTTCTGTTATTGGACTTCTGTGCTCGTCACATACTGTCCATAAGGAACACCTTGTTCAAGCATAAGGGAGTCCATATGTGCACCTGGCACCAGGACACCCTAGGTTGCAGTTCGATGATAGACTTTGTAGTCGTATCAACGGACTTGTGGTCGCATGTTTTGGACACTCAGATAACGAGAGGGGCTGGGCAGTCAACTGATCACCACCTGGCGGTTTGAGTTGGCTCTGATGGTGGGGGAGGATGCCTGTCAGATCTGGTAGACCCAAGCGTGTTGTGGGGGTCTGCAGGGAATGTCTGTCAGAGTCTCCCATCAGAAAGAGTTTCAACTTCCACCTCTGGGTGAAGTTCGACCATGTGGCGGGGACATTGAGTCTGAGTTGGCCTTGTTCCAGGCCTCTATTGTTGAGGCGGCTGATCAGAGCAGTGGCTGTAAGGTGGTCAGTTCCTGTCGTGGCGGCTATACTCGAACCTACTGGTGGACACCAGAGGTGAGGGATGCTGTCAAGCTGAAGAAGGAGTCTTATTGGGCCTTTTTGGCAAGGGGCACTCCGGAGGCACCTGCTGGCCAAGTGGAATGCAACATCGGTGGTCACCAAAGCAGAAATTCAGAGAGACTTGCGTATGACTTCGAAGAGATTCTTGACCACCATCCGGCATCTCAGGAGGGGGAAGCAATGTGCTGTCAACACAGTCTATGGTGGAGATGGCGCACTTCTGACCTTTACTCGGGACATCATGGACTGGTGGAGGGAATATTTCGAAGACCTCCTCAATCCCACCAGCATGTCTGTCAGCATGGAAGCTGACCTGGGAGACTCTGTGGTGGGCTCTTCTATCTCTGGAGCTAAGGTTGCTGAGATGGTCAAGAAGCTCCTTGGTGGCAGGGCTCCAGGGGTAGATGAGATCTGCCTGGAGTTCCTCAAGGCCCTGGATGTTGTGGGGCTGTCATGGTTGACACAACTCTGCAGCATCGCGTGGACATCGGGGATGGTGCTGTTGGATTGGTAGACTGGGGTGGTGATCTTCCCTTTTCCAACTACAGGGGATCGCACTCCTCAGCCTCCCTGGTAAGGTCTATTCAGGGGTACTGGAGAGGAAGGTCTGCCGGATTGTCGAACCTCGGATCCAGGAGGAGCAATGTGGTTTTCCTCCTGGTCGTGGAACTGTGGACCAGCTGTATACTCTCCATGGGTTGCTTGACGGTGCATGGGAGTTTGCCCAACCAGTCTACATATGGCATTCAACTGTGTCCCTTGTGGGATCTTGTGGGGGGTATTCCGGGAGTATGGGGTAATGGACCCCCTGATACAGGGTGTCCGTTCCCTGTATGACCAGTGCCAGATGATTTTTGCAGATAATGTGCTCCTGTTGGCTCCGTCAGACTGTGACCTGCAGCCCTGGCTGCATCGATTCTCGGCGTAAAGCAGCGGGGATAGAGTGCCCTCTCTGGGTCAGGATTGAGATTCTGCCAAAGTCTAAGAGTTGAAGTTCCTCAGGGTCTTGTTCATGAGAGGAGGAAGGGTGGATCGATAGACAGATCAGCGTAGCGTCGGCAGTGATGCGGGCTCTGCACCAGTACGTCGTGGCAAAAAGGGAGCTGAACCAAAAGGTTAAGCTCTCAATTTACCAGCTGATCTACATTAAATTACACTGATGTCAGGTTAACTGAAAACTTAGAGATACTTTAGTGGACCCACTTTGAGAGAGACGAGAGACATTCACCAAAGAGGACATTTGCCTTTAAGAGCGGGAGTGTGAATATTGTTTCCGTTTCCGGGTTATAGACAGATTCAGCTTTTTACTGGCAAACAGCATGAACACAGTTGTGTCTGTATGCTCTGCCACGATTCACTTACATCCCCTGTCTTGTTGTTTCTACTCTATGTCTGTATATTAAAATAATTAACCAATTGGTAGCCCTAATATCTAAATCTATACACACTGCCTACCTTCTTGTGGTCCAACTACAGTACCTCTGGGCTGATGTCAAGCAGAAACTCCAACAGACTTCTTGCAAACTTTCCACGTTTGTCTTCTCTTACTGACAAATAAACTAAGACTTTTGAAGTCAAAGATTTCAGTTTTTTTCCACCCCTGATTGTGAGAACAGTTAGTCAAAAAATACAATGAAGCATTTTGATTAAATGTGGTGGTTTCTTCTTTCCCTTTTGGGATCACTGAGAAAACTTTAAAGGTACAAGTATGAACGTTCTTGGAGCTTATGATGATATCTTTGCTTCTGAATGTGATATTTGAAGACTGCTGATTTAAATGAATCAGACCACCATAGCCTTTTAAAACCCACCTCTGTACTAGCGCTCCTAGCAGAGCTCCTAACAGCCAGGAGGTGTTACCACTTTTCTATGTTGATGTTATGCAGCAGGTTCTCATTGCCTAAATTCAGATCTTAATAAACTTACTAAATTAACCCCTCCTCCAGCATGGTCCCACAGCCCCCCCACACACACACACCCCAGTTGCTGTCCTTGTATGGACACTGTTACTGTTACTCCACCTGGCAGCCATCAATTCAGAAAGGCATCAATCAGAGACATGCTTCATGGTGACAATTCCATATGTCAGCCTGATGATGGGAGTGTTGTTTTTATATATTGTATGGCCACCAAGTGAATCTCTATAAAGCATGCAAAGAACTTGTGTGTTGCTTTTACTTCTCTCTTCAAATCTGTGTGACCATAACTTCAGATGGACGACAAGACCAGGTAGGTTTGAGTAAAACCCTTTTCAAGTTCGTGAGTTGTGTTCATGTTAGCAGCTTATTTCAGAGAATATTAACAAGGTCTTGTAAAAATATGAAGGCTTTATTCCCTTTCTTACCAACTCAGCTGATGGGTTATAGTTTGAAAGTGTTATAAATGTGAACGTGAAATAGCTACAAAAACTCAAAGGATGTACTGTTACCAAGGACTTGGAATTTTGATACAAATCTGAATGTATTGTTCACCTTGTTGATGTTTTACGAGAACAAAATACAATATATCTAAATGTTAAGAAAAAATGTAGTCACTATGTGTACCTCCTTGATTGCCAGAGGGCTCATTTTCCTTTCTAAGCACAACCCCCCACCTTAAATAGATGGGGTAGAGATACAACATATTTGTGAAATAAAATACACCCTGCAAAGCTCTGTAGGATTTCAAGATGGTCTGGACCCCCTTTCTTAATTTCTACAAAAGCTCCACTTGATAAAGATGACTCATGTTGCTGTGGTAAAGCAACATCAAGCACTGCCCCTCTTGTTTTACATGTATATATATATATGTGTATATATATATATATATATATATATATATATATATATATATATATATATAGATATAGATATAGATATAGATATAGATAGATATATGTATGTATATATATATATATATATATGTATATATATATATATATATATATATATATATATATATATATATATATATCTATATATATAGATATATATGTATATATATGTACATATATGTATATATATATATGTATATATATATATATATATAATTTTAATGCATATTAAATATATTCTTTTGACTTGCTTGAGTATTAGCTTGTTTCCTCCTGTATAATCTAAATAAGTGGCACTGCCTCGTGTTCCGAGGATTGCAGGTTCGATCCCTGCTCTCTACAATTGTTCCTCTGTGTTCAATAAAGCAGTTATACCCAACTGCCCCCATATCAAACTACTGTGAATGCTAAATTGCGCAACCCAATAGTTGGGTTAGGAACAACCCAACATTTTAGTTAGCATAACCCAACTTTTGTGTTAAATAATACAACCCAAAAATTGGGTAAAAAACCCCCAACCTGTTGGGTTAAAATAACCAAAAAAGGGGGTTTATCCTTTTCTGATCCAGCGGTTGGGTTAAAATTGTGTTATTTTTAACCCAACTGGTTATAGACTACATGTGTGTCTATACATACTATGTATATATATATATATACCAGCATGCGTGTGAAGTCAAAAAGTTAATGCTTCTATAATAATAAGTTTATTGAGATTTAACAGACATTGTTTAAAGTTTTTCAAGGGTGGGATGATAAATTAAAAAATATATATACTGTATATCTAAACCTTTTGTGTTCAGTTTAAACAAGTTTTGGAGCTCATTTAATTCTATCTTATGACATTAGAGGAACAACATAAAGATAGACATAAAACAAATGCCTCAAAGACACAAACGATCAGAAATGGTAAGTACTGTTATTAATTTGCATTTGCATTTTGGTAGGTGTGGACAACATGGCCTCACTATTATAGAACAATATTTGGAAGGAAATTTATGAAAACAAAATATCTTTGATTTAACAGAAACAGGGACTTTCCCGTCCTCATTCCTAGATTACTTATGAGGCTCTTTTATTAATGAAAGACTTCCTGACTCAAGCCCCTTTACTCAGTACAGTTGTCATCAACCCTCCATTCATTCTACTGTCTCTGCTCTGCACTGAAGTTGCTACCCTGAGCTTAGACTGATGATGAAACAATGGTAGGTCTATATTGGAGGGTTGTTGGGGTTGAGCTGTTTTAGGTGCTACTGATGATTGAATATGAGGAAGAGGAAGTCCTTGTGCCACAGGAATTCTTTTGGGTTTATGTTGAGGAATAAGCTTACTCTTTCATGTGGAGGGGACATGCTGCATGTACATAGATCTGCAGGGACTGAGAAGGTCACAGTCCAAACACCAACCTCATTTAAACAAATACAGACATTAAATGGCCTGGTGACAAACAAATTAGGACCCATTTGTCTCCCCTATGAAAACATGTTAGTCCGCGTTGACAGATTGTTGTTTTGGTGCATTTGATTGTGTCTACAATAAACTTGATATGAAGATTATGTCAGGCTCTCTGTCACTCAGATATTTATCTTCAAGGCTGCATCAACAGGACTTCAGCAAACTGATCAACAACTGCTTTTAATGTAAGTTGAATAGTAGTCTCTTCAGCAAACTTTCATTTTAAATGAGTTTAACCTCTATGAACTTTAAAGGTGCAGTGTGAAGAATGTGGTGTTTTATACATCCACCGCATTTCGCCATACAGAAACGGTGGATATAGGAGATATATGTTTCTATTTGTATGTAAAGTCTGTCAAAATAGGAGTACAATCAACCCCATAAAACGTTTGTATTATTTTTATTTAGTTAGAAAAATCTTATCTTATAAAAAAAATTACATTACTGCAGGCCGCCATTCGTGTAGGCCGACATATTGATCCGCCGTGTTGTCTACAGGTGGTTTTTAGGGACAAAAAGAACGTAACGCGAATCCATCCGACAGTTCTACCTGGAATGCAGGTAAGGAAGAGGAGAGGATGGCAGTGGATGCATAGAAAGTTGTTACTCTGTCCGAGGGATTCAAACTGTGTGTATAAACACACACAACATAAATTGTGTGCTGTGTTCAGGATCCTTCTTGGTCTTCACAGGATTCTGTTGCTCAGCGACGTGACGTTTTGGCTACGGTTAGGTTCATTCTAGGATCTGAATGCCTGATGTCACGTAAATGCCAAGTTCTACACACTGCACCTTTAAAAAGCTGCACCTGTTGACATAGTAGATTTGTAGATTTGTTTATTTTTAAAAGAAGGTATGGGACAGTCCATGTTAATGAACATATATTCGTAAACATGCGAGATTATAGCGGTGTGGCTAATTTCCATCTCTAGTCCCATTGGCAGGTTGGTGTTGTACAAAACATTTATACATAAAAATAAAACAAGACAAAACAAAGACAATGCAAAACAAACAATACGAAACAAAGCAAACATAGTTGATCATCAAAAAATAAAAAAAACATTTAAGCCAAGGGGCTTATTAAAATGCAGATTGCGAAAGTGTAAAGTGCATTATTGTATTGTAAATTGCCCAAAAAACATAAAGTGCTATTTTGATTGCCTAATGCTCAATTGTATATTAAAATAATCTAAAACCAGCGATGGAAATTTGTGATACCAAGAGTACCTAGGAATATAAAGTGCTCGTTGTATTGCACATTGCTCAGCAAAAACTAGAGATGGAGCACTTGACAAAATAAACTTAATAATAAGGGGTTTGGGGTTGTGAATCATAAGATATCGGGGTCAACCTCCTCTTAGCTCAATTACAGTAAATCATTGTGCTTAAATTATTATCAATACAGTATGTCAAAATGACCAATAAGACAAAGTCTTCTCTTTCACAGCCACAAAATGAACACGACCGTTGGAGATGATCGTCCATCAGTACCATACGGTATCTACGAACTGTACGCACTGGGAGCGGTGGCAACTGTGACCAACATGATCCTCAGTGTCCCCCTGAATGGATACATCATCTGGCTGATACTGGGAGCTTCTAAAGAGAAGTTGGCCTCCGACTTCTTTTCCCTCAACTTGGCTTTTTCTGAGTTCATATTTGCTTTCTCTGGCATATGGTACCCACTTCTTGTGTATTCACCCTCAAGCATCAGTAAAAAGGTTCTCTACTTCTTTCTCGGCTTTTACTATACAGCCCGTCCTCTCTTCCAGTGCTGCATCTGTGTGGAGTACTACGTTGGGGTCATCCACCCGGTGTTTTATCTGTGGTTCAAACCCCTCAGATACAGGGTGGTCTGTTGCTGTGTCCTCTGGCTGTTTAATTTGCTTTCTTGCATGTATAATTCCCACACCTTTGAGATTCCTGTGTATCTCTATTTTTACTTTGCTCAGACTTTGTTGTTTCTCTTTGTGATGCTTTTCTGCTGCCTCTCAGTCCTCCAGGCTCTGAAACGTCCCGGGCCAGGAGATGGAGAGACAGGGAAGAGGACGAGCAACTCAATGAAGAGACAAGCCTTTAAAATAATTTCAATCATCCTGACTTTGATGACTATCAATTTCTTTATGTACATTGCTGCCATTCCTCTGCAATGTTGCATTTCACCTGTACTATTTTACGCTCTTATTGTCTTTTTTTTAAGTGTTGCTGTGATAACAGGGTTCATGCAGCCCATCCTCTACCTCCACAGGTCTGGAAAACTCCCCAGTTTTAGCAAAGTGAAGTCACCACAGCTGTCTTAAAGGTGTTTCATAGGCTGTAAACAGTGGATGAAGCCAGAGAGATGCCATCTGTGTGATAATGTAAGCTGCTTTAAAACACTTTTGTTTAGGCCACTTTTGCAGATGTAGAAGGAAATGTCAAGCTTTATAGAGCTAAGCCAAACCGTGCAGAACCAGGTTAACAACAGCTCGGCAAAGAGTGAGTTCAACGGATACGTCAAAAAATGCCATGCATGCTCAGTTATTTTTGATATTTGATATGACATGCTTGTTAATTTCTGAAAGAGTTGACCTTTGCTTTCCTTTGTTTTACTCCGCTACAACTGCATTTAGCTCTGTTTGCAAAAGTTCTGGTTCCACACTCATGGTTCAACGTGCATCAGTTCATGGTGTCAGGGGGCAGAGAGAAATGACATATATGTCAGCTTTATATGGCATTTGTTGAGAGACGTCATGATAACTTTCAGCAGCACAGAAATTCCCCTTCTCTTACAACTATGTGGGCGAGTGTTTAAAATCCACTCCAGATGCATCAACTAGAGAAGAACACACCAAAAATGACCCCAGTTTGTACTTTCTAAAAGTTAGATGATTTCTTAAAAGTGGTCAAAGTTGGTTACTATACACTCATTAATGAATTTGCCTTGAGTGTTAGGACAACATACACTCTATTGATACAAGGTCTGGAAATCTCCCCAGTTTCAGCAAAGTGAAGTCACCACAGCGTCTTAAATGTGTTTCATATGCTTTAGCAAACATTTGCATCTATAGAGGGAAACATCTAGTTTTGTTGGGCTAAGTCAGGCAATTTTAAATAGGTCATATCTTACTTTAAATCTGGTTCATATGCCAAACATTGATGACAGAGTTTGTGTATAATCGCTTATATCTAAAAAAAAATAAAAACACACAAACTGAATGAGGTAAAAGTCCTGAAGCAGCAGATTTTTTGTTCATTCATAGAAGCATGGCAGTAGCCAGGTATGAGATCAGCGAGGTCCGGACCTCACCTATTTTCTCCAAGTTTTTTTTTTTGTTTTTTTTTCGCAAATATGCCCAACTGAATAAAACATAAACTCATAAAAACTCTCTGTGAAACGTGCTTGTAAATTGTAAATTGTGGTAAACATCCGTGGGCTTTGTGATCTGTTTGTGCCTGTGTGCGTGTTTTGGTGAACAGCTGTTTGATCAGCTGATGTGCATACCTGCAAAAGCACCCTGTGACGCGCTTGACAGCGGGCCGAAACACATTCAAAAACTAGAGTGTCTTTATTATTAGCACTTTGTAGACCACATCCCCGCCCATCTACACCTAGGTGAGCAAAATATATATATTTTTTAGATAATTCGGCACTAGTTCAGCCTGTCAAATCATCTGATCAAAGACAGTTTATCTACTATTATCCAATAGGAGAGCGACCCGCTTTTTTTTTTTTATGAGCCCCTTGGTTCATCGGGTTGGAAAGTCGAAGTCACGTGGACTGCATTTTGTTTACAGCTCATATTAATTTTAATATACCCATTCCACAGAAAACAAGTCACAGAGAGCAGGGCAAACATGTCCAAAAGATTAAAACAGAATACACTGGATGCATTTCTGGCAAAGAAAAAGAAAGAAATTGACAAAGAGGAACATGAGACCAAGGAGGATGGAAGAGAGAATAGGGAAAGTAAGGTGGAGCACAGAGAGGAGAGTCATTCAGAGATGGAAGGGGAGCAGAGGCACACAGAGGATAGTGGAGAGCGGAGAAACAGAAAGATATTTAAACATTAAACATCTTGTGTGACTTGTTGCCTCAAAAAAACTTTTTTTTTTTTTTTTTAAAACACCGAAAAAAATTTGGTGCGCTTCATGGACCTCACCTATTCCAAAATTCTGGCTACGGTGCAGCATTGAAGTACTCTACCACACAAAGCATATATGTTAAACACACTAAAGGGCATGTTAAACTCATGAAAGCCTAAAACTGATTATTTTAAATGCTTCATGTAAATAAATCTGGAGGTATTGATTCGGTCAAAAATCAAACTCTAACTCATTCTGCTCTTTCATGAAACATTTACATACATTTGTCAGCTCGCTGTGTAAGGCAAACAAAACAGGACCCATTCGTCACCCTACCCATTTGTCATGTCAGTGTTGACAGATTATTGTTTTTATGTGTTTGCTTTTTGTCAACAATAAACTGACTATGAAGAGAATGACAGACTCTGTGTCAGACTGAACTTTATCTTCAAGGCTGCATCACCAGGACTCCAGAAAACGGATCAAACCAGCTCCTTTACATGTAAGCTAAATATTAGTCTCTTGCAGTACCAGTTCTTAGTTTCATTAATCTTTATGAACTTTAAGGTGTTGCATCCGTAGAGTTAAGATTACAACATAAGACTACATCTGCTTACATCCTTGTTGTCAAGCCTGACTACCCAGGTGTTTGGTTTAAAAGGACTCAAAGTGAGGAAGAGCAGGGGGTTTCAGAGGTGTCAGCAGTTAATCATTGTGATTTGTCAAGACTATGATGTTTTTGATGACATATTATGAGTTTAGAGAGTTTTTCAGCACACATAATCTGAACCATTCAACAATAAAGTATTGCCACGTTACTGAATATTTCACTTCTGCATGGAACATTTTAGTTCGAGACCCGAGTTCTTAGTTCTAAGTTACAAGAGTCTACACACTTAACATGCATTTACATCATTGTTTTATCAGTTAATGGCTATAAATCAGGTCCAAACATAACGTTATACAATGTAGCTTCTTTTCAACATAGCCTTTTCCTGGTTGCCCACTCAGAACATTTTTGTGTTCGCAGAGTCCTTTCTAATGCATTTTTACTGAAATTGTTACGATTACTTTGTTACCTCAGCTTCTTTTATTTCTCGTCTAACCTTACTGTTGGCCTGCGCCAACGGCTGCATCGGCCAGTCCATGAGCCAAGGCCCCAAAATTGACCCCCGACAATCGAAGAGGTGGGCCATTTCTAATCTGTATTTTTGACTTGCTACATGTCTGTAGTTCACAGTTGGGCATGATAGCCTTTGCAGACTGGTAGCTTAGTGATGGTTATCATGCGTTGAATATATGGATCCCTATAGCAGAAATCTGAGAACTGCGTATAGTACCTGTTTGGTATTATGGGGCTTGGTGACTTTTGTGGACCACTCAGGATGCCTAAATCAACCCAATATGTTCTAAACATATGACATAACTTAAAAAAACTGCATTATTGGTTGCTCAGATCATATATGTGGCAGTTATAACCCTCTTTCTTGAAATTATGCATAGGTGGAAATAAGAACTTAATTTTTCTTCTATATATCTATTCACATCAGAGACACTAGGTAATACTGACATTCTTTTGGGCACCAGATTTGAAATCTCACAGGCCTCAGCTTTCATTAGGTACCAGACTTATGCATGTAGGTCTTATAATTTTGGAGATATACTCATTTGAATATGTGCATGTTGTTTTAGGTGGAATTTCCATAATCAGATCTAAGTGGGTAATTTGTATCAAGATTTCTATTGCAAAAATGGGCATTCTTTATGTTGCATTTTTTTGCCAGTAGCAGTGAATAAAATAACCCTTGCAGCTGCAGGAAGGTCAGGGAAGCTAACGGGGCTAATGCAGGCCGGGCCAACGCCCTGAAAAGTTAGCATGACCTAAAAAAATAAGAGCAACACTTACAATATTAAGGTTTCTATGGTAATGGTTTCTTAGATGCCCTGGTGGGGATTAAAAGCAACCTTAAAGGAACGCAAATTAGGGATGTACAACTTAAAAAATGGGGTTTATAGGGACTTATAACAACACCGCACACACCTAATGGGGCAGGTTGGGACCCCACAATCACTTAGAAATGATGCAGAGAAGGAACTTAGAACTAAAATAGGGCACTATAAAACGCTGACAGAACTGATCGGGATGTACAATAACACCATGAAGGCCAAACAAGGCACTGTAAAGTCTAGGACTGATTTTAATTATTTTGATAATTTTTTCTAACAATTCTAATAATCCTAGAAGGATTAATGTGACACCTTAAAAACCGAGCATGACCAAAAAAGACTCCAACAGGACACTGTAAAAGCCGGTGATGGCACTACATGAAACAAAATGACCTCATAATCGATTAAACGCAATGTGTGCACACCTTGTATAGTCATTACAGCCCTCGTAGACTTAGAAGAGACGCACCCGGGGGACTGATCATCCCCTGGAGGACCTTCCTCGGTTGAGAGTGTATGGTTTGAAGTGGTCGAAACACTCTGACACTGAGGCAAACCACTGATGATGCGTCTCTTTAATTAGAAAACTAATTAGGGCAATTTACAACACCAATGAGGAAGAAGCTCCTACTGAGGTTAATTGACAACCCTGCAAACTAAACCCAATAGGGACATCAACCACCATGAGTTCTACTGTCACAACAATTATTATCACCGTTGTTGCAGCTGCTGTTGTGGTTATCATTATTATTATTATTATTATCATTATTATTATTATTATTACTAGCATAACTATTGTTACCACCACTATTACCATTATTGTTACAGTTGTCATCATTGTTTTCGCTATTACTACTATCATTATTATCATTATGGTTATTATCACCATTATTACTATCACTATCATTACCACTATTATTGCTACTATTATTATTAAAGTTATTATTATTGTTGCTATTATTACCACTACTATTGCTACTATTACCATTATTATTACTATTATTATTATTATTATTACTATTATTATTACTATTAATATCATTATCATCATGATTACTAGTACAATATAGCCCCTGCCTTTACTTCTTGCCTAAGCCGAACCTAGAGGGGACCCTTGCCTGACCTTTAACCCTTAGTCAGTCCAATATAACCTTTGCCCTGACCTCTAATCTAAACCAAACCATTCGGGGTTCTTGCCTGAACCTAAAGTTTAGGGGCTATAATGGAATCACCATCCTCACCTTTAGTCCAATCTGGGCCATGCGACATCCTGGCGTGTTCTCAGCCCCTCCTCATTCTGATTAATCATCAACTCTGACCGCCAACGGCAATATTAACCACTGGGGTCGAAGACTCCAACTCGATCACCCCTGGCCCACTCAATATCTCTCCAAAATAAGGGCCAAATTCTCAAAATGTCCCAGCTTTGACAAGTGGCCAATATATGGAGCACGGGAGGATGTAAAACAAGAACTCTAGTCCCAGTGGTCCCTAATCTGGACAACTGACCAATACATTAGCTATACGAAGATGATAAACAACAGCCTTAAATCCAAATAGTGCCCCACTCATGATGGGATGTCAAGAATGTACACCAACTACACAAAGGCAATAAATAGCAGCTCTGGTCTCAAATATCTCAGAGCCCTGATAGATGGCCAAATTATTAGATACACCAAGATGAAGAACAGCAACCTTGCTCCAAATAGGCCTGAGTCTCGATTATCGGCCAACACATTAGGTACAACAGACTAATTAACAAATAACAACCTTGACACAAACCAGTTCTCATGGGTGGACTGTATATTTGAAAACACTAGGATGACCAACAGCAGCTTTGATCTTAAACACCTCTTGGCTATTAAAGACAAGATTTGTATTAAATACAAGACAATGACCAACAGCAGATCAAATCTCAGTATCTCTCAGCTCTCACAAGTGTCTAATATATTAAATACACCTGCACAACAAACAAAGCCTCAATGTTGGGATTTATCAACTCTCGTGGGTGGCCAATATATTAAATACACCATGTTAATACGTCAATTGCTTCAACTAGAAACCCAAAGTCAGTTTCTGCGTAGAGATAGACATATTGGTATTAAGAGTCAGAGCGATTAAGGAACATAGAGGTTGAACGATGTGCGCCGGCCAGTGCAACGCCTTTGACTCCCCATTTCAACCACCTAGTCGTTGGTCTGGGTGGGGGGGCTCATCGAGAGAGTACTTCCACCTTTCACTTTCACAAAGCTTTCACCTGCAAACTGTGCTCAGCACCCACATCAACAGAGGATGTCAACACAGCTAGCTACCAGCTTTCCTGTGCATGGCGTGGGGAGTTTGAATCCAGCCAGCTGCCACCATGCAAGGACTGCCTCCTTATGCATGCTATGCATGCCAACTACCAGGCTGGCATCTGGAGAGGAAGTCTCCAACAACATCCGGAAGTTCCAAGCCCAGTTAAGCATGGGTGGGCCAGAAATAATGGTCAGCTCACTTTCAAATGGATGCAGGGATCTCCAGCACCTGAGGCAGTGCTACAGCTGCTGTCCTGTGAATGCAGCCGTAAATGTAAGCTCCCAGAGTGCCAGTGCATGAGCAATGGTTTGAAATGTACCACCATGTGCAACTTGCAAACATGCGACAATCAACCCCAAGAGGATGACCATGAAATCTTGATCACAGAAGCAGACCTGACTGACTCTGAAAGTGAGGAGTGAGCTTGATAGTCGATAGTTGTTTGAATAATACATGTTTGTATTGTCATCTGTATTATCTAATATACTGTATACTGTTCTTTGTTCCAAGTATTGCTTCAAAAGGAAAAATGTTCAAGACGTGTTTCGTGAGTATGTTGTAAGTATATTGTAATTTTCATCAAATTCAGAAACGTGCATCATATATGGGATTATTATGATCTGATTATATTCTATGGACATCCTGCCTAAACAACATGCACATATTCAAATGAGTATATCTCCAAAATTATAAGACCTACATGCATAAGTCTGGTACCTAATGAAAGCTGAGGCCTGTGAGATTTCAAATCTGGTGCCTAAAATAATGCCAATATTACCTAGTGTCTCTGATGTGAATAGATACATAGAAGAAAAATTAAATTCTTACTTCTGCCTATGCATAATTTCAAGAAAGAGGGTTATAACTGCCACATATATGATCTGAGCAACCAAGAATACATTTTTTAAAGTTCTGTCACGTTTAGAACATATTGGGTTGAGTTTGACAGCCTGAGTGGTTCACAAAAGTCACCAAGCCCCATATTGCCAAACATGTACCATACACAGTTCTCAGATTTCAGCTATAAGGAGTCTAAATATTCAACACATGATAACCATCACTAAGCTACCAGTCTGCAAAGGCTATCATGCCAATTAATAATGTGGACATATATAGGAAGAAGAAAATAGCAACTAGAAATGGCCCACCCGTTCGATTGTGATTGGTGGTCTGGCTCATGGACTAACTTCAGCTGGAGTCAATGGAGGAGAGATTGTAGATGTCACTGTACCTCACCCACATCACATTTAAAGGCAAGGAGAGGCGTTCATTTTATTGGTGAAGATTACACTCTGCTGTGTTAAAACCACTCATGCCTTCTCTCCTCCCCTGTGCCTGGTCAACAAAATTAGAGCCCATAGAGTTAATATGAAAGTACTCATGATGCTGGATGTTCTCTAAGACAAATAAGAAAAGAGAAAGTGTTCTCACAGTATGGTCCGGTATGCTTTGTAGTCGATTTCTAACCCCCAAATTCCACTGCAAGCGGAAGTGCCGCGCAGCGCAGCGGTCTTGCTCCGACAGGCAAACCCCACTGAAAGCGGCGCGCCCAGAAGCGCCACAGCAGCCCCATAGGGGGAGGGCTGATCCCGGGAGAGCCACAGGCTCTCATGAGAAAATAGATGTCACACGCTCATAACACATGTTTTAGGGGGCGGACAGTAGCTCAGCTGGTAGAGCGTCCGCCCCATGTACGGGGGCTGCCAATCCCCAGCAGCGGCTGCTGGTTCGAATCCCGGCCTCAGCCCTTTACTGCATGTCATCCCCCCTCTCTTCATCCGCTTTCCTGTCTATCTTCAGCTGTCCTATACAATAAAGGCCATAAAAGCCCCAAAAAATAACTTTTAAAAAAAAAACATGTTTTAGACTGAGAAAAGGTTTAAACACTTTGCTTCACTTCTCTAAGGTCTCTTTGCTGGTCCCAACCACACAGCTTCGTGATTTATTTAACTTTTATTCACATATATCCATGTAGAAAAGATGTATGTTGTCATGTATACAATCTTACGTATATATTTCTGTATCTCTACGATTCACTTTTCTTCATCCATGGTGTCGTGCTGTCTCTGGGACCCTCTGACCGACTGCTGATCTGATGCTCGTGCCTCCGGTTTTGACATAATGAGAAATGATTGAGCAAATTAACAAGCAAGAGTCCATGCATTCTGTTTTATTTTGAAAATTCTGGTTACTCCACAAGGTGACTTTCTGTCTGGTGCTTTCTTAATGACAGTGAATGTACGAGGTTTGTTAGCGGACGCACAGAAAATTAACCTGAAGTGTACTTTTTGCGCCTTGGCGAGCACAGGCTGACGCGCCGCAGCACGTGCAGTTGAATTTGCCTGATAGGCTACAATGGGAGTGAAGTGCTCCACAGTACGTTTCAAAGCGCGATGGTTTCACGTCCAGTACTGAGACAAAATGCATCCATTAAGAGGCAGGGAACATACAGTAAGTTACGTGATGCAGATGTCAGACACCTCAAGATTTTAAGTATTAGATACAGAGACATTACCAGCGCCGATCTTCAGACAGAGATTAATGCTTCGAACAGACAATTGTCCAAGTCCATCCGATCTGAGTCCCAAGCGTGTGTTGAGTCATTTGTTCCAGGTCTCAAGCAAGTCCCAAGTTTTTTCTGTCGTGGTCAAGTCAAGTCAAGGTTATTTCAAGTCCTCACCATTCTTCCCCAACTGCAGCCAAAAAGCACTCAGGTTTATATCTTGAAGACAAAAACCTTATCTTCCTAAGGTCAGTGTCATAAAAGCTGTTCATTTATCCATTAAAACATCACATGTCTGATCATTTAGACCTGGACAAATGGAGAAGGCTACAGTTCATTATAGAACTGAACCAGAAAGTCTACGAAAACATCTAAGTGCACCGTATAATCTTTTCTAGTATAAATTTGATTGGTCCAGGGTTCAAACACCAACAATAGAATAACCAAGTGGACTTTAATGCTATGCAGAGGTCCTTAGACCAAGAGAAAGGACTCTGGAGCACTGAAAATGATGGACTGGCCAAGTTTAAGTTTGAATTTAAATCCTATTGACCAAACTTTGGATTTACTTGATTTAAAGATTGATTGCACCTGAAACAGGTCTGTGAAAAAATCAAGAATCTACATGAAATTCAATAACAAACGAGGCTGTCATGAGATGTTGGGGTTGACCTCCTCTTAAATCAATACAGCTCATGGGCATTAATTATCATCTATAAAGTGATTATTTCTAAAAGATCAATAGGACATTAAACTCTCCTTTGCATTCACAGTCACAAGATGAACACGACGGATGCAGAGAGTCCATCAGCCACATATGGTGCCTACGAACTGTTCACACTGGGATTGGTGTCTTCTGTGGGCAACATGATCGTCAGTGTTCCCCTGAATGGCTACGTCATCGGGCTGATACTGGGAGCTTCTAGAGAGACGGTGGCGACTGACTTCTTTTCCCTTAACCTGGCTTTGTCCGAGTTCTTGTTTGCTCTGTCTGGCATGTGTCTCTTCATTTTTTTGTATTTTTCCACAGCTACCAGTAGAGTGGTTTTTGCCTTCCTTCTTGGATTTCTCTTCACGGCCCGTCCTCTCTTCCAGTGCTGCATCTGTGTGGAGTACTACGTCGGGGTCATCCACCCGGTGTTATATCTGCGGTTCAAACCCCTCAGATACAGAGTGGCATGTTGCTGTGTCCTCTGGCTGTTTAATTTGCTTTCTTGCATGTATAATTCCTACACCTTTGGGATTCCTGTGTATCTCTATTTTTACTTTGCTCAGACTTTGTTCTTCTTCTTTGTGATGCTTTTCTGCTGCCTCTCAGTCCTCCAGGCTCTGAAACGTCCTAGACCAGGAGATGGAGAGACAGGGAAAAGGACAAGCAACACAATGAAGAGGCGGGCCTTTAAAATCATTTCAATGATCATGACTGTTATGACAATTAATTTCTTTATGTACATGGTTGCCATTCCTCTGCAATGCTGCATTTCACAAGATATATTCTACGCTTGTCTTAGCAGTTTTTTAAGTGTTGCTCTTATAACAGGGTTCATGCAGCCCATCCTCTACCTCCACAGGTCTGGAAAGCTCCCCAGTTTCAGCAAAGTGAAATCATGTGTTTCGTAGACTGAAGGAATCAATGGATAAGTCCAGAGATACAACCTGTGTGATAATTTAAGCCGCCTTAAAACATTGATGCTTTAGCAAACATTTGCAAATATAGAGGGAAACATCTAGTTTTGTTGAGCTAAGTAAGACAATGTTGAATAGATCATATTTTACTTTAAATTTGGTTTATATGCCAAATGTTGATGACAGAGTTTGTGTATAATCGCTTATGTCAAAATATAAATTAGTTTTTACAAACTGGAGGGGGTAGAAGTCCTGATGCAGTAGATGTCCTGTTAATAGAAATACTCTAACAAAAAACGGAGACATGCTAACTCACTAATGAACATGTAAACCCAAGAATGCCTTAAATGGATTATTTTTAAATGGTTAATGTGAACAGATCTGCAGGAATTGATGAGGTCAAACACCAAACTATAATTCATTCTGCTCTTTCATGAAACATTTAAATTTGTCAGACGGCTGTGTAAGGCAAACAAATCAGGAGTCATTCATCACCCTATTGAGAACATGTTTGTCATGTCAGCCTGATGTCTGATTATTGCTCCAGTGTATTTGTTTGCGACAACAATAAACTGCATATGAAGAGAATACCAGGCTCTCTGAGTCAGACTGAACTTTATCTCCAAGGCTGCATCACCAGGACTCCAGAAACCTGATCAACACGAACTTCTACATGTGAGTTAAAATAATAGACTGCACTAAATAGAAAAAAAACAACAGAATTAACCCTCCAAGGACTTTGAAGATGTAGCTTGAAATAATAACTTAAATCTAACATCTGGATACTTCCAAGGTGGTCAGCAGTGTGTTCTCTAAAACAAATTACAGCAATCTGAGACATGTGGTTTTCTGGGGCTGACAGCTGACATCATAGCAGCTGTTCAACAATTAAGATGAAATATATTTCCAAATATTATCTGTTGGGTACAAATCTCAAATCTTCATGATTTTTTTTTTTTTAAGTAGTGCTCTTGGTTATTTCTTTCATTGTTTATTAGGCTCTATAAAGTATAAACAATTAAATGCCCACCAAAAAATGTAACCAGTTGTGTTATCATCTTCAACTGAGAGTGTTTTTTCTTATTTCTAAGAGTATATTGTAGAAATACTGTATTGTATTATAGGAGTGCACAGGAATAGCACACAGGAGCCTTGCTGTCTCTCGGCTCCGGCTCTCTCTAATTTTTATTTTTTCACAAGTGCTCTGAAGTACAACGATAGTGAGTGCTGCTCTTCATCAAATGAGTAAAAGAAGCTCAGTAAAGTGTGCTTTGAGCTCTCAGATGTCTCAATCGCTCATGCATCCTCAAAATAGCAAAAAACCCGCACCATGGACTTTAAAGGTGTAGTCAGCGATGTGGGAGAAAACCAGTGGAGAGGTTGTTGATAAACGAATTTAGACTGGCCTCTCCCTTCATACCTCATCCCTGGTTCCACCCCTGAAAGCTGATGGACGTGCATCGTCATGGAAATGGCCGTAGGAACTGCGTAGCTGACCAACATAGCTAAGGTAGCCCCGACTCGTCAGACAACTCGACTGACATTATTGATAACATCACAACAACAGTACATTCTGGCAGATTAGACAATAAGATGAATGCCCGACGGCTGTTACTGTTATGTGAAGCACCACAAAGCTAATGTTGCTTACCTATCCAGCAGACAGATGGCGACATCTGCATCTGTTTTCAGGTCTTTAAATTCGCGGAGTTCCCTCCAGCATCAGAACGCAACACCAATGTTGACCCGGGTCTTCGCTCTTTCATAGTCATAGCCCTTCTTTTTCACTTCTCTGACCTTTTTCTTTTGGACTGTTTTTCAGCCATTGCTACTGCACCTATTATATCTCTCTCTAAAGCTAGGGTTAGCGCAACCTACGAGTGTACGGGTGTACCCTGTTTTGGTAACTCGGCCCGAGCCACAGTATTTACCTGCTGAAATTCAGAGTCAAGGCTGTGTATTGAAACCAGACTTTTTTTTCAACGTGCTGTAAGTGGGGACATCTTGTGGATGAGAGGAGAAATATGGTGATTTTGACAAATAGTGCATTAGATTAGAAGATTAGAAGATCGCTGACTACACCTTTAACCTGGGTATAAGAAGGTTTAGGGTAGGGACCTGTCCTCCACTGGATCAGGATCTCAACAGCTACCTACAACAGGCAGTGGACACTTTTTTCTCTGAAATTGGCACTGCGCCTCAACCGCAGCACATGAAAAGGCAATGAGAGGCATTCATTTGATTGATGAAAATCAGCTCACTCATGTATCCCCCCTCCCCCACACTTTGCCACTTGGGCCGGTGGGGGGGACAGAGGTGTGAGTGCATTCAATTGCGAAATGCCTGGACACTCCCTCCTGGCACGGTGCAGCGCAAGGCAGGCATGCTGCGCCTTCTCTCCAAATTAAAGCCCTCTGAGTACAGAAAGGTTTGGAGTGAAGTTCATTTAGTGTTGGCAGTAGAAATGACACTCCAAACTGTTTGGTTCTGAACCAAAGTTGGACACTCAATGGAAATGCAGCATAAACAGCTGATCCACACACTGGGCTCTAATTTCGTGGCGCAGCGCAGGGGGCGCAAGCCTGGCGCAGCCCGCGCAGTGTTAATTTCGTGTGGCGCACCGCCATGCGTTGCCAGTTTGACAATTTGGTAGACCGTCTGCGCAGAGATGGGTGTGACGGCGCACCAGGGGGAGTTGAAGGCGCACCTGGGGGAGGTGTCGACAGATTCGAGAGGCGCAGTGACAATTTCGTGCCAAAAAACTGTGCGGAAGGTGCACTGAAAGCTCGCCAGCTCCAACCTGGTCTATCTTCGGTGCAGGGCAGAGCGCACCCTCCGCAACTGTAATTTGGTGACAAGCGCAAATGTGCGCACGCCTCAGAGGCAGGTTTCCAGAGTGTCAGGCACATTTTAATGCAATAAACAATCACAACAATCACTATTTAATGTAACCATCTGAACCAGCATATACATTTGTATCTATATTAACTGTCCCGTCACATCTGATGTCGGATTAAAGCTGTTTGTCATAATGGAAACTTAACCTGACGGCAGCTGGAAGTTTGATGCACATCTTACAAATCAACAATAAACAGACTTAACATCTGATACTGAGTATATATCTGGCTTCTCTCATTTCATTAAATTCAAAGAGGGAGAAAAAAGACAAAGAAAAAGGAGATAAAATAAATGTCTGTCACTCAGGATTTTCCCGTGATTCCCCATATTCCTCTATTTTAGTCTTTACTTTTAACGTGATCTAAAAAGATGGAGTACAAGGAGGATGAAGAGGAGACACCAGGAGAGTATACAGTTTATCACTAAAGGCTCTGCTATTTGGCGATGACAAACCAGGAGTGCAGGTGGATCACAAGTATTATGAATGGATAAGCCAGCGTCTGTGTAACTGTCTCTTATTTTTTTAACTCCTATTAATGACAAAGGAACAGATTACATCTGTGCCGGGAGCTGGCCCACACGGTGACACGCCCCGCTGTCCATTCTCCTGCTGAAGGGACAGCGGCTCTGATTGTCTCCACTGCTGGGTCTTTCCAGCACACTGTTTCCGTGGTGGCGGGGATAATTCAGACCAATCAGACGCTGTGCCTCAGCGCATTTAAAGGCGAGGAGAGGCGCTCATTTGATTGGTGTAGACAGCGATCGGCTGTGTTAATCCCACTCACGTCTATTCTCCTCCTACTCTGACATTTGCACGGAGAGGCAGAGACGTGGGCATGGACACGCCACTCTGCGCCCCTCTGCGCCTCTCTTGGCACTGCAGGAAACTTGCAAAGTGCCCCGGTCACACCCATTCCTCGCGGCGAAGGCCGGCGCAGAGCAGGTGCGCCTGCGCTTGCGCCTGGTCTACGAAATTAGAGCCCACTGACTGCGACACAGCACCTACTTCAGCAGTACCTCTACCATCCACAAAATTGAGTGACATCACATCAGTCAAGGCTATGCAAATAATTAATACAAAGTTTGAAGAGCATGCAGGGCTTCATGTGACTTTGGTGTTGCATCCCCAGAACTCCAGTCGGTTCAGGTTCAGATCAAACACATCACATAGATGGGTTTGTAAAATGACTGTTCAGCGATGAATTGATGTGAAAGGCATCTCAAGTTACTGAAGTATGTGCCTGAATCTTAGGTAGTATAGACCAATTCTACGGCTTATCTGTGGGCATTACTGCGGTGGTATAACAGCGCGTCTGCTACCACCTGCTGGCTGACACAGCGGCATGGACGTTTGTAATCAAAACGTCACAGAACCACAACAGTACTGTAAACTAAGGGCTAAAACTTTTGATATATATATATCACAGATAAATGATTTTACTCATGCCAAATATCTATTTCAAAAATAACATGCACATTTTACATGAACTATGTTACTCACCCCTGTATGAAATTCAATCTTTGTTCCCCTTAAACTTCTCTGGATTAGTTACAGCTAAGTGTTGTCCTCCGTTTGTTAGCTTAGAGCTGTCATTTTGCTGTTTAGTCCTCCATCATCTTTACGTCCTCACTGCTGTGAGCCTGGATAGCCTTAAGCTAACCAGCTTCTACTCATGCATATTCAATTAGCCATGTGCTGCTTACGTGATGGCACTGAACAGGAGGGAGTATCACTACATGATAGCTACACAAAGAGAGTTGGTCATATAAAACGCAGATAATGAATATAAAATAATGTAAGAACAAAATGGTATGTAATTGAGAATTAGAATTAATTTCCATTGGTTTGTGGGCGTGACCATCTTGTGGCGGATGGCGTCACTACTATCAACAGTACAGTAGTGCTGTAGTACAGTAAAGTACAGTCCTGGCTGGCTGTGAAAGCAAGATAAATAGTTGGATTGATGATGTGGTGCCAGATGCCGAGAGATAGTACCACTTACATCCCGAATTGGTAGACAATAAAACCTAAAGACTATGGAAAATGTGTCTAACTAAGGTTGTCTCAGTATTGCTGGAGGCATCCTGATATCAGGCCTTGTGTCTACAAACATCGATAATCATCATACTGTATGTCCCAGTTTGGGACTGTCTCCGCCCCTCTCTACAATTTGGCAGGCAGCAATCCAAACAGTCACCAATCACAGTCATGCTATTATGCAACAAGTGAAGCACTGAAGAGAATGCAAAGCACTTCTGTGTCAGATTAAACTCTTCCCTCAAATTTGTGTCACCACAACTTCGGATCGCTAATATGACCAGGTAAGATTGGGTTAAATAGTTGAAGACTTAAGGAACCAACATATATTTTTACAGTGCTTTAAAGCAATGCTTCCCCAAAGACTGGGCCAGACTTTGGACGTGTGCTGCAGATACAGTATTTACCTAAAAAAGAGGACAAAAAATATCTAAAAAACATTTTGCAAATAATCACAGGGTAGCTCATATGTGTTTTAAGATGAAATATACTCCAAAATAGACTATATCTATCCAACAGCAGAATATTATATTGCTCTACTAAAGTCAGTTATTGAAATGCAATTAACATCAGCAATTTGTTTAATATTTACAGTCTGATAAAGACTAAGAAGGAGCAGTGTTTATATTTTCATTTTATGATTTACAACTATGGAGTTACACTATAATTAAAGATTAACATTAAAAAGGCACTTCTTACATCTAAACAATGAACATTTGTTTAAAATACAACATATTTGTACATGTTAAGCTATAACATGCCTACAGGTCTGTACTGTGTAATTACAAATAAAAAATGTTTAGATGAATTTTGTACTTCCCTAACTTTACCAACCTTTGCCCAAAAATACAAAAAAAACAATTTTATATTTGAAAGCGGGATGAAAGGTTGCTAACCTGCTAACTCATTTAATGGATAAGTTCGGTTTCTTCAGCTTTCACATTGTTTATAGAATGAAGTAGAACAGTATACTCACCCAGAAGGCTTTCCTGATCCAAACAGTGCTTCAGGAGATATTTAGATCCAAAATTGAGCGGCGGACATTCGTATAATGTTAGCACATAGGGCATACAGCGCCGCTCATAAAACTGCATTCATCATCCAAAAACTCATTAGTTTCACCAATATTTCATCATGGTCCGCTCGGGCTACTCCTCCACGACAGTCCGTGTTGCTCCAGACATGTTTTTGTGGCTGTGCTGACCTCTGAACTGAAGAAGAAGAGTGCTTGATCCGCACATGCGCAGTGCGGCTCATTGTTTCAGGGGAAGACAGCCGGCTACACAACGACTTTCTTCTTCCAGTTTTGTGCAAAATGGATGAATATCTATCTGATGATGTTGTGGAGGAGAACTTTGAATATGATGGGTGTCCTTACAGTTTCGAGCCAGAGTTTACAGATGAGGAGCTCATAGAAAGGAGGACGCAGAGGCAGCGCTCCAGAGAGTACTGTGCAGGCGCGGAAGCAAACATTCTTCTTCTTCAGTTCAGAGGTCAGCACAGCCACAAAAACATGTCTGGGGCGACACAGACTGTAATGGAGGAGTAGCCCAAGTGGACCATGATGAAATATTGGTGAAACTAATGAGTTTTTGGACGATTAATGCAGTTTTAGGAGCAGCGCTGTATGCCCTATGTGCTACCATTATACGGATGACCGCTGCTCGATTTTGGATCTAAATATCTCCCAAAGCACTGTTTGGATCAGGAAAGCCTTCTGGGTGAGTATATTGTTCTACTTCATTCTATAAACAATGTGAAACCTGTAGAAACCGAACTTATCCTTTAACTTGGCCTAGATGGTTTGGTAAATTTTAGACAGTGCCTCTACAACTGTTTTTTTTTTCTTCTTCTCTGCAGTCACACCATGAACACCACCACCGCAGGCACTTCTGGGTCAGACATCTTATATCTGTTCTTCGTCACATTACCATTGGTGTGCTTGGTGACCAACATGATCCTTGGAGTCCCCCTGAATGGATATGTCATCTGGCTGATATTGAGAGCTTCCAGAGAGAAGATTGCCTCGGACTTCTTTTCCTTAAATGTGGCTTTGTCTGAGTTCTTCTTCGCTCTGACTCCTATATGGCTCCCGATTTCTGTTATTTCATCCTCAGTTGAGTTTCAGAGAGTATATTTTTTCGCTCTTGGTCTTCTTAATACAGCCCGTCCTCTCTTCCAATGCTGCATCTGTGTGGAGTACTACATGGGTGTCATCCACCCGGTGTTATATCTGCGGTTCAAACCTCTCAGATACAGAGTGGCTTGTTGTTGTGTTCTCTGGCTGATGATCTTGCTCTCATGCATTTACAGTTTTTTCCCTGATTCTGATCAAACTTATCTTTATAATTATTTATATTTCATTCAAAATGTGTTGCTTTTTGGTGTGATGTTATTCTGCTGTGTCTCAGTTCTCAGGGCTCTGAAACGTCCCGGGCCAGGAGATGGAGACACGAAAAAGAGGACGAGCAGCGCAATGAAGAGACGGGCCTTTAATATCATTTTAGTTTTTCTGGCTTTCTTGACCATGACTGAGTTTGTGTTCACTGCTTTATATCCCTTGCAGTGTTGTTTGAAAGATTCAAACTTTTACATCACCTTTAGCTCTATTTCAAGTTTAACTCTGACAGCTGGGACTTTACAGCCCCTCTTCTACCTCCACAGGTCTGGAAAAATCTCCTGTTTCAGCAAAGTGAAATGATCAGAGGTTACAAGTTTTTATTCATTAGTTTGTGTACACTAACAGAAGAACCCAAAAAGTTTAGGGCAGAGTGTGATAAATTATTCCAGTCAGGTGTGGATCATGAATGTTTTTTGAAGGTTTTGTTCACAGTGAGAGATCAGGCAGTTTTCCTGATTTAAATACTCAGAAAATCTTGGTCATGTCACAAAAATCATAAAATTAGATTTTGATGGTGATGTGAAATTGGATGCGGATCAAGGGTTACTTTTCAAGGAAGTAGTGTTGTGTAACTCAAAATTCAAAAATTCAAATTTACTGTCATTCAGTTAATACACATGTATCAACAGAACGAGAAGGTGTTGCATACATTTATACATCCTTCTGAAATAAATAAATAAATAGATTGATAAAAATGATTATAATAGTAATAATTAATAAGAGCAATAATAATAATACAATAAATAAGATAAAGTAATAGTAATAATAATAATTCAATTTAAAATAATCAAGACCATTTCAGAGATTAAGTCCAGACTGTGTTTAGCATCCGGACGGCTTGTGGCGGGAAACTGTTCAGCAGCCTGGTGTTGGAGCATCTTATGCTGCAGAAGCGCTTCTTAGAGGGCAGGAGTTGAAAGAAGCTGTTCAGAGGGTGTGAGGGGTCCCTGACAATATTCTGGGCTCTGTTCCTGCAGCGGCACTAGAATATGTCCTGGACAGTGGGAAGTGAGACTCTAATGACCTTTTCTGCAGATTTCACCACTCTCTGTCGGGCCTTTTTGTCAGCTGCACTGTAGCTGGGGAACCAGGTGGAGATGGCGTAATTCAGCAGGCTCTCCACTGCCCACTGTAGAAGGTGGTGAGGGTGATGGTGGGAAGTGAGGCCTGTCTGAGTTTCCTTAGGAAGTACAGTCTCTGTTGTGCTCACTTCACTAGTCCAGCGGTGTTCTTTGACCAGGAGAGGTTGTCAGAGATCTGCACTCCCAGGAACTTGATGTTACTGACCCTTTCCACTTCACGATTGCCGATGCAGAGTGGTATGTTCATCGGTTGTGGTCTTCGGAAGTCCACAATCATTTCTTTGGTCTTTTCCACATTGAGCACCAGGTTGTTGTCTCTGCACCCTGTACCAGGATTCCCCATTCCTCTGAATAAGGCCCAAGACCGTAGTGTCATCTGCGAACTTGATGATCAGGTTGTTCTTGAGCCGTGGCACACAGTCATGGGTTAGCAAGGTGTACAGCAGAGGGCTGAGCACACATCCCTGGGGTGATCCTGTGCTCAATATGATAGACTTGGAGGTGTTATTCCCAACACGGACTGACTGTGGTTTCTCAGTCAGGAAATCCAGTATCAACTGACAGAGGGTAGGGTTAAGACCCAGGAGGAGAAGCTTTTCCATCAGTCTCTGCAGAATGATGGTGTTAAATGCAGAGCTGAAGTCTACATACAGGATTCTGGCATAGGTGTTTTGTTGTTCTAGGTGGGAGAGCACTGTATGCAGGGTGGTGGATATAGCATCCTTTGTGCAGCGGTTAGAGCGGTAAGCATACTGATGTGGATCCAGAGAAGCAGGTAGGCTAGATGTGATATGTGGTTTGACGAGACGTTCAAAACACTTCATCACTATGGGGGTCAGTGCCACAGGATGATAATCATTCAGACAGGACACAACAGCCTTTTTTGCTACTGGAACGATGGTAGATGTTTTGAAGCATCTGGGTACCGTGGCTTGGCAGAGAGTGGTGTTAAAAATGTCTGTTGGGACATCTGACAACTCGTCAGCACAGTCTTTGAGCACCATCCCTGGGATGTTGTCTGGACCGCTGCTTTCCATGGGTTGATCTTTACCAGGGTTCTCCTGGTGTCAGCTGGGCTGATGACCACAGGTGGCTGACCTGATAGGGTAGAGGGTCCAACATCCTCCCCCTTGGTCCCCCGATGCTTCAAATCGGGCAAAAAAAGTCATTAAGTTTATCAGGGAGAGAAGCATCACTGTCCTCAACCCTCTGCCTGGTCTTGTGCTGGGTGAGTTGTTGAATCCCCTGCCACATTTGCATGGTTTTTCCTGTGCTACAGAGGTTCTCCTGGATTTTGCGTGCATGATTTTTTTAGCGGCTCTAATCCCTCTGGAGAGTGCTGATCTAGCTGTGTATAGAGCAGCCTTGTCTCCTCTGTATGCAACATCCTGGTCTTTTAATAGCTGTCGTACCTCAGCAGTCATCCAGGGTTTTTGGTTGCTGCGTACTGTAAAGGTTTTTACTTTAGTAACGTCCTCTGTGCACTTGGCAATGTAGCTTGTTACTACATCAGCATACTCCTCAATGTTGGCATGATGCTCTTCCTGTGATGCTGCTGTTTTAAAAATCCCCCAGTCAGCAGATTTAAAACAGTCCTGCAACGCTGAGACTGCTCCATCTGGCCACACCCTAATGCGTGTCTGGGTTGCCCTGGTCCATTTCAGCATGAGTTTGTTAGCTGGAACCAGCAGCACAGATGGGGCTGAGGGATGGCCTTGTATGCCTTTGCAGTGTTGGAATAGACCAAATCAAGAATATTTCCACCTCTTGTTTTAAAATCCACATATTGCTTAAATGTGGGGAACACAGTCTTCCAGCTGATGTGGTTGAAGTCTCCTGCGACCACCATAAAAACTGTCCGGGTCTTTTGTCAACAACGCTCCGATGACGTCATACAGGGGGCGGAGTACCTCTGTTGTATTGGCGTTGGAGCTAGAGCTAGGGGCTATGTAAACAAGACTGACAACTCAAGACTGGTCTTGGTCTCTAGACCACATTTTGAAGGTCTTAGTCTTGTCTTGGACTCTACAGCATTTTTACTTGGTCTTGTCTCGGTACTGGACTGGCCGGACTCAGGATTTTCCATTAACAGACCGAGACCAGCACTAATCTGCTGTTCTTCAGCTTCATTAATGTGAATCAAGGGGAAGCACTTGGTAAAACAACAAAAAGCTTTAATTCATGTGTTATTTTTCCCCTGTAATGACTTCAACTGTTTTGACTGAGGGACAGCCCCCTTTACTGTTCAACCTTGTCACTGTCTTTAAAATTGATTTTGATGGTCTTGGTCTTGTCTCGGTCTGGGTGCATTCTGGTGTCAGGCAAGTCTTGGTCTTGGATAGTGTAGTCTTGTGCACAACACTACAAGGAACTGTTAACAGAACAAGATAAAGAACTTTAATTTTTTTTGTCAGCAACTTGCCCAAAAGTTCAGGGAAATGCCTTGCTGAAGGTTTGCATTCTTGGAGTTATTTTAGTTGTGCATGTACTTTCACAACAATGTCAAAGGAACCACATCATATGAAGAGAAAGTCATAAAATCATAAGGTCTTTCATTGGTGGGATCACTGCTTGACAAGACCAAAGTTATTGAGCTTAAACTTACAATTTTGACATTTGATATAACCCTCGGAAAAGTTTTCAAACATTAATTTAATTAATCATTTCTCCCATCGTCAAGTTGTGAGGTGCAAGGGAAAGGACTCTGCTTTTGTGAAATGAGAAGCATGACCAAACATACTGGTGGGGCACATATGTAATGGATTTGGTCTTTTACATGACTGCAGGGTGCCTGAAAACAGAAACATATTCAATTGTATTTATTCTCTTACTTTTTTTGATAGTGATCCTCAGCTGTAATTGTTTTTGATTTCTACCTGAGCTTAAACTATGTTCTGCTTCTGCATTAGATATTTTAAACACTGAAGGTTATGAGCTGTCAGACTCATTTTTCTTGTGTGATGAATTAGACAAACAAATAGGGCAATTACCTATGATCATAACCATTACATATTTTAGTTTTTGACTAATGCTTATTGTAGTGTATTTGACTATGCCAATAATTTTGACCATTTGTACGTGACTTCAATCTGTGCTTTTTTGGCTGGACATCAAAACAAAGCCATTTTTAGAATGTTAATTTGGGCCGAAACAAGTATAAATGGTCCTTGTAGTTGGGAGGATTTGCCTGATTAGAGCATAGACTGTAAAAAACATGGACGCCATGATGCTAGGCTAAAATTGAAGCCTCCACGAAAACTGCTCCCCCTGGTGACTGGCTGCAGTATAGGTCAAAAATCCGTCTCCCCCATTCATCTGGACGAGCCGTAGTGAAACTTAAAAAAATTAATACACCTCATAGAAATATTTCTCCCATCTGTATGCTGTGGTGATATGAAAGTATTATTGGGCTGCATGTTTTCCAAGTCCTCTTTTTTCTGAAAAGTTTCTTTTTTATTAGTTATTAGAGTTTAAAAATGACCGCGGTTTACGGCAGCTTCACAATGATTGTGTACGGCGTATGCTGTGGAGTGTTGCGACCGTTTACGACAGCTGCGTCCGGATTATGGCCCAAATTCTCTACTGGCTGCACAATGGCGGCGCCCAGACGAGGGATATTTTGGCTTCAAATCCGTTACATGGCGGAAGGCGGAGCCACGCTATCCAGTTCTTATAATACATCCATGGATTAGAGTCACAGACTGCAGATTTACACACATCAGTCACTGTTGTCCTCTGATTCTAAGACATTCTTGTGTCCCTACAAATATGACAAAAAAACTAATATGTACTGATTTGGGACTATCTCCACCTCTCTCTACACTTGACAGGGAGCAATCAAAAACAAGATGCCAATCACAGATGGGTTATAATGCAGCAAGTGAAGCACTGAAGAGCATGCAAAGCACTCCTGTGAACAATTAAATTCTCTCCTCAAAGTGTTTTACTCCAATTTTGGATCACTATGATGAGATAAGATTGAGTTAGATAGTTGAAATTTTAAGAAACACTAGAGAATTTGCATTTCCATGCAGGAAATGCGTTGAAATGCTGAGTGTGACTGCTGAAAATGTAAAATGAAATTGCTAAAAGTAATGCAAAGAAAGTTGAAAATGTGACATGAATAGTTGTAAACAGTAAATCAAAATGTGTGAAATGTGCAATAAAAATGTTTGCAGAAAATTATAGATACTGGAGCCCAGGTCTGCAGGTCATGTGAGCACGCTCTAACCTTAGAGAAATCTGCAAAAGTTGGTGCTGTTTAAATAGTCATATCTCAGAAACTGTAGCAGATAGTGAAAAGTGCAGTAAAAATGTTCACAGTTGTGAAAGAAAGAAAATGAATGAATGTTTCTTAACATGGTAAAATGTGGTGATATTTGTAGATGTACCTAATAAAGTGGCCAGTCAGTGTAATAAGTTTGAAGTGAGTGTAAATAAAAGTGTGACTATGCTATAGTAATGAAGAATCTGTATGAGATGGGGAAAGTAAGTAAATCTGCCTCTGCCCAGATTCGAACCTGTAACTTCTCGATGTGTAGTCTGCTGCTCTAACCATTCAACCACAGGGCTAAATATGCTGAATCATGGAAATCACGGTATTTCTCCTGTTTGTGTGCATGCAAAGTCTCATAGAGCACTCTGATAACGCTTGGTACGTCCAGGTAAACGAACGCTCACTGTGTCTAAACCAGGATAGATATCAGGAAAAGGATTTCACCGTGAGCATCCCAAGAAACTGCTGAAACGTTTGATATAATTCTCATGTCTGTACTGTTGAAAATGTTAACAGATTTGAGAGCTTGACTTTAGACTTTAGAGCTTCGGTCTAAAGTCACGTGACACGCTCTAACGAGAGGAATTTCCTCAAAACTTGGAGTTGCTTAAAACATTATATTTAAAAAACTGTAGAAGCCAGCAAAAACCCGAAGATATGTAAAAATAGCCGAGAAGTCAGTCCAGCTTTTAAAGCATGAATGAAGTCTGTAGGTGGAAGCATGCTCAATCTGTGGAGCTTCAAAGTTGCTGAAGTTTTCACCAGACCTGCAGAAATGTCCCATTGATTTCAATGTAAAAATACATGCAGAAATTATTTTTTACTGTAAAAAGTATAACTGTTAAACCTGTGGAAAATACAAGCACACTTCTCCTGAACATGCTGCCTATGTCAATTTTTTTCTGTGAAAATCTGTGCAAATTTGAAGCCTGTGAAAGGTACCAAAATCTGGGAGGAATAAGAAGGAAAAGAAAAAGAAGAATAAATTTTAGGAAGAACAATATGTTGAAATGCTAACTCAGGATTTCAACATAAATAAACATTTTTTGAAAATGCTTCAAAGAACTAATTCTCAACTGATGGGTTGGACTTGAAGTGTGTGCTGCAGATACAGTACGTACCTGAAAAAAATGGCAAAACATCTTAAAAGAACATTCAGCATAGAGGGCAAGGATTCACAGGGTAGCCCATACGTGGCAAATAATGAGATATGGACTGTAAAATTACAACACAGTAAGACAGCATTGTTGATACATTGCAAGAATATTATACCTATCCAACAGGAGAACATAAAATGTCTCAAGTAAGGTAGATTATTTAAACATAATAAGCATCAGCAATTTGATACATTTTTACAGTTTGACACAGACTAAGATGGAGCTATGTCTTAATTTTAAATTTTGATTTAGATTGATAGAATTTCACTAATATAATCACAGTTTAACATTAAAAATAAATTCTTACAGGCAAACATGAATACACATGAGTGTAAAAGAAACAAGACACATCTTTCTGTATATTACTGTTGTGTAGTTTGGGAACAATTGGCTCAAAAGAACAAATCTTTTAAGTGAACGTACTTTACCAAATCACTTCCACAAGTGATCCGTTTGTTTCTCAGTTCAGTTGAGCTGCCAACAGCACAGTTGCTGAGAAAATAAAGAAAATTCAGTGTGAATCTTTCACTGAATATACCGTGTCTGTTCAGTGAACGTACCTGTCACTGAACGCCGTACTCCAGGAGACACTGAAACAGGAGTAATGCCAGATAAAAATAAACCCACATCTCCCCTTGTATTGACACATTTTGTTTCTAGAACACATGATTAACAGAGTAAGAACTGGCAAAAACTGAATGTGTGTGGCCACCCGTGAGAAAAAAAATGAGTCGGGGTAGAATTTTTTTTCATCATGCACTACGAGAAAAAAGTCGAAATGTCGAGAAAAAAGTTGAAATGTCGAGAATAAAGTTCAAATGTCGAGAATAAAGTCGGAATATAATGGCAAGAATAAAGTTGTAATAGGATGTCTACAATAAAGTCTGCCTTTTGAGCAGCAGCGGCTGGTCCATAGGGGGCGCTGGGGCTCCACCCCACCAGTTGTGGAGTGGAGAAATACTTTTTGCGTTTCTTTAAATCAATGTCAGTTTTACTTAACACTGTGTGTGTCTGTGCCTACATGCAATTACATCATTTAAAGAACATTTCCACCAACTGACACTCGTTAAACAGTGAATTTACACTGACAGACAGTGTATCATTCTCTCATGGGGCGCTCGGCAAACTGCCCCTGACTTGCAGCTAAATAGCCAATCCGGTTATAGTTGCTGGGGGAAAATGATGAATAATTGGCCAATCAATGTCGCCAAATTTAATGCCTGAGGGGCGCTAGAAAAATATCCCCAAGGGCTACGTAAAATACGTGAGGGGTTAGGAATGCTAGAGCTACGTGAGGAGCCAGCGAACGTTTTTTTCGTAGTGTGACTCCCAGACTCTGTATGGAGGGAAAAAACTGCGGCGACGAGGAAGAGAGATGATGGCGGTGACGGTAGTTCAAGCGCAGCTTCCACCAAATACGTCGAGATCTTTATTAATTTACCCCTTTGAGAGAGGGACGACGGAGGGAAAACTTCTCGTTAAGGCGCTGGGACCCGACAAGCCCGAAATCAACACTTCACAGCAAACCACAGAGAAAGGTAAGTCATAGAAACAGAGTTTTTGCATGGCTGACAGGTTATGGCGCAGACGAACACACAGAGGCAGCAGTGTTGTGATGTAACGAAGTACAAATACTTTGTTACTGTACTTAAGTAGAATTTTCACATATCTGTACTTTACTTTGTTATTCATAGTTCTGAAAACTTTTACTCTTACTTTCACTCCACTACATTTCCTAAATAAAATGTATACTTTTACTCCAATACATTTTGGAGAAGAATGTTCAGACGAAGCAAGCTCTGAGACTCTCAAAAACCTACCGTACAATTACAAGGACATTCAGAGAGTATGACGAACTTTTATGACATTGTATATCACGTTGTAAAAGATTGTCTAGAAGCCTCACTGAAAACAAACACATTCTCGTCAAATTTTGAGCCTTTTGTCTTTTGGAAACACTTTAAAATTTAATTGTTACCTTTAAATAACAGACCTTGACGAAGAAGATTTTGTATTAAAGACAAAACACATCCCTCTTTACACTAAAGACAACCTCTAGTAGGGTTCAAACACTTCAGTGCCGGATGTACATGCTTGCTCACCACTGTGCCAAAGCAGAATACCAGAAGCCCCGGTCTTTATTTAACCTGTATGTGCAGAACTTGGCCTGACCCTGCTTTACCTCAGCTGATTTCAACTAATTGTTTTAAGATTTTTCAACTTAAGTTATGCAATGAGAACAAAACCTGAAGAAGCACACCGAGGGAGGTTAAATTTAATTTCATTTCGTGAAAATTAATGTCAGCTCTATTTAAGTTATCATAAGCATGAGGCACCTGGCCCTTAAAGCCTGTTGTGTCATATTTGATAGCCTATATACTGTATATGTATGACACCTCTATCTAATCAATATAATAAACAAATTACTCAGAAAAAAACGTTTGAATACAATCAAATAAATGACCAAAATGTTCTTAAGTGGATTATCAGTTGCAAAAAACACCTAATGTACCAAATGAGATACAAAAATATGTAGGATAAATAAAATGGAAATTTTAATTTTGGGATTTCATTAGAAAGTGAAAGAAACATTTCAGCTCCAAAATATTAGAATGTTCTGGCTGTCATTTGTGTTTTCAGGCTTTAAAGGGTAAAAGACCACATTAGGTTAATTGGCAGTTTACAGAGGAGCATTCAGGATTAGTCACGTCTACTACAGCACCATGTGTTTTGTTAAAATTTGGGATTTGCTTTAAATTAATTTCCTCAAAACTCAGTTTTTAGGCTGATGTTATATATTGTAAATGTAGGCTTACTGTCAGGATATGACTTGTTCTGCTAGTCCATGTGTTGTCTCCTGAGTTGTGAAGGGTGTTTCTTATTTTTGCTTTGTTTTTTTGTTATGACTTTGTTTGGTATCTTTGGAGCTTCAGTTACAAAGTTTTTTTTTTTTTTTTTTTTTTTTTTAACTTTTTAGGACTGAGATCCCATTTTTTGTGTTAAAAATTATGCCTTTTCTAGCTCCTGCAATTGCGTCCTGCACTTTGTGTTTATTGTCAGTTTCTTTTGAGTTTTATTCCTTGACACTAAGATTATTGATCATAGTCAAAGTGCTTAAATATCCACTCAACAAGTTTTCTTCTTTGTTGATCACCACCTAGGAACAAACTGTTGATAAATGAATTCAGTTCAGGCTACACAACTCAAACAAAGCAGTAAATAAAAGTTAGTAGTGTTAGTGATTAGGTGGTAGGAGTGGCAGTCCATGAGTCTTTATAGTTATTTAAATTACATACAGATAATAATAAATAATGGTCATTTAACTGTTGTTGAATAACATTTAAACCCTGTAACTTAAGTTGTTTTACTTCCACTTATCATTGCTCAATCTTACTGAATTTGTCATCCAGCAATTATTTTGTTGAATCAAATGAAATAGGTTGTTCTTAAACAATGGTATTTTGTCTTTCATCACAGGTTCAGTCCCTGCTGCCATGAGCCCAGCTGCCCAGACAACCAACATCCTGCAAGCAGAAGCAAATGCCACAGTGGGTTGGCTACTTCCAACCATCAACCTGTTGACCATCCAACTTAACAGAGTCAAGTTTCAGCTTAAGTACTGCAGGCCTCTGGTGGATGCTTTACAGGTAACTTTCATGACTGTATTTTCATATTGTCTTAACTCTTTAAATGATTTCAATTATATTTATTCATAATATATTTAAAGGGTGAATCCACAATCAAGTAAGACATCATGGGGATAGTGTAATGTGTAGATTTTGAGTATCTCCAAGTTATATATCTGTGGTTTCTAATTTAAAAAATCTTGAATTATGGATGCATGGATAGTATATTAAATTAAAATGACAAATGTTAAATTTAAAGCTAAAATTAAAGAGTTATACATGTCAGAGTTGCATTAGATCTATAATTTATATTACATTGTCACTATTTCAGGAATTGACTACATCAGACATCAGACACATTGAAGAACCCTTCCTTCAGCTAGCAGATGCCAACCGGTCTACTTCGTCTGATGATGAGGACTTCTTTTCTAACCTGCAGTCATGTCAAGCACAAGATGGTGCCAAACAACTTGATGGATACTTGACCTGTTCATCAGATCACATGAACCTGCTGAAATCCTTCCCAGCAGTGTGAAAACTTTCTGTGAAGCTGAACACTCCTCTACCTGCCTCAGTAGCCTGTGAAGCTGAACAGCATCGCAGGACTTGTCTTCAGCCCAAGAACAGCAAGACTGAATTCTTGCAACTTTGAAAACCAACTTCTGAAGATGAACAGACACCTTTTCAGTTTCAGACAACAACTTCATCCCAGTTGAGAGACGCATGTAGTTTGTCCATGTTGCTCACAGGGAGGTTGAGAGAGAGCTGGTCCCCAGTGATGATGGCAGAGGTTTAATTTTTAATGTTGAAAAAGTTCAAGCCTCTTTCCCTGTGCCTGGATATTATGCTTTTGCTGTAAGGAAGCCACAATAAATTAAGTAATGAAAATTCTAACTGATCACTAAAATACTTTTACTTTTTATACTTAAGTACACTAAATATCAGGGACTTTAAGACTTTTACTCAAGTAATATTTTAAAAGGTGACTTTAACTTCTATCAAAGTCATTTTCTGGTAAGGTACTTGTACCTTTACGCAAGTATTGCTTTCAAGTACTTTATACAAGACTGCACAGAGGAACAGACACACAGAGGAAGAGGGTGTCTTTAAGTTTATTTTACATTCATTGGGCAATATGTTATTATATAGTATTTTATGCAATCATAATATAGTTGTGCAGACTGCTTTGTTTCTCTCAGGCTGTGACATGCAATGACAAATGTTGCTGCTCCTATATGGCACTGATGCTGTTTTCTCCAATTAAATGTTTCATTTTTTCTTTATTAGAGAGGGTATTAAAACAATCTGAAATTAAATTATTATTGTGGAACTGTATTCATTTTCGGACTGTTCATTTAAATGCTTATGCTAGATTAGGCAGGGAAATCTGTTGGCACACCAGCCCCACCAAAAAAAAATGTCACCAGCCGCCACTGCTTTTGAGACTTGTCCATTTCTTGAATGAGCAACCCAGCTAAACGTGTGAGTAGTGCCCCCAAAAAATGGGCCAAATCCCCTTCAACTGGAAGCTGGTGTCCTGATGTGCACAGCAGCAGCATTATTAAAAGTCAGCCCCGGGACCATTTCCAAACTTAGGACCGAGGCTGAGGTCGAATAGTCATTTTATCTTAGGAAGGTTCCTAATGGAGTGAAATGTCAAGAAGTAGTTCGGGATTAGAGCTGTTCGAATAGTTTAAATGCTTAGGAAAGGAGGCTCAATGCTTCCTTTATTATCTCTTTTAGAATAGGATACACTGGACCATCTTTTACAAAAGGAGAGAATATTCTGTCCAATGATTCTCTGCAGCAACAGCTTTTACAAATGGCTCGATGCCGACTGCTTCCGAACTCAACCGAATGATGACCAACAAATCACACAGACCATGTGAGTTACCTCTGCTGTTTGCTAAAGTTTACCAAAACCTGCCTTAACTTTCCAGTAGTTGATTCTTTGAAGAGAGGAGGATATGTGTTAGTGGATGTTGGTGCAGTATGATTGTTCTGTTGTTGTAGGTGTGTTTAATCCCTAGAGTTTAGGTATTATATAGTGCTAATTAATGTCAAATGTTTATATATTTTTGATTTCTTTGGGAGTTGTATTTTATTTTTATGAATCCTAGTTCTGGGGGTAAGTTTACATAGGCTGGGGGCGGGGGCTTCGGCTTTCTGAAGGGAGGAGTAGATGATACAGACGGACATGTGCAGGTGCTGAGGAGAGTGGCTCCGTGAAGGAAGGATGCTTTGAAGCAGGGCTTGGAGCAACGGTTTTCTGACCGTACGGACTTAATTTTGCTGAACGGTTTTATTTTTGTGATATGCAACCCTTTTATTTACACTTTTTCTTCAAGGAATAAATCGCTTATCTTCTTTAAATCCGTCTATTCTGGTCATTGGAACACTGAAAGCTGCTCAGCAAGAAAATCACGTGTCAGACACTTCCAGTCCTGCAAGAAGTGGCAAGAGGAGTTTTTGTTTGGATTTAAGTTGCCACTACAATATGAGACATTTGATGTTGATTATATTTTAAACTCGGTTCAATATTAATAATGTGTACACCATTAGATTGTGGTCTTCACAGTTTGTGCCTTTTTCACCCAGTTTCCATTTATTTTCATGCACTGATTGGTGTTCATGTTGGTAATGAGTAGACACATTTAACTCCTCACTTCCAACATCGGTTTGCAGATGTAATTTTTAGCAGGTTATTATGTTCAATGTTGTCTTAAAGGAACAACATTCAATCAATCAATCAAAACTTTATTTATTTATATAGCACTTTTCCTACATGTGTAACTCAAACATTGTCATGATACATGATCAGTCTTTTGTAGTCCACCTTCAGAAAATTGTAGTTTCAACGCAGCAGTACCATCCACCGTCACATGATGGCGTGCGTAGTGAAAGCCCTAGTGTACCCAGCCCTAGTGACTATAAAGGGATTATCAGTCTTCGTCATCATAAAGCTGTGCACGCATCTTGACCGCAGAAGCAGCGTTTAGCTCCATTCATTAAGATGAGTTAGCATTTTTAAACACTAAATTCAACCTGTTAGCAGCATCAAAATGTACGGTTGTTCTGTGGACAGCTGTCAAAAACAATACTACACAATCGAGGCAACTTCTGTCAAGTTTTGACCTTTACAGAGCAACCGGTGTTTCGGAATTAATAGCGACCATGCTAACTAGTGAATTTCAGCCGACGGTAACCGTGATCAACAGCCGAGAGTCACCAGTTAACAGGGTCACACTTTACACTGATACACCAGCGCTTCTGCATGTGTGTGATTAAATGTGTCTTCTTTATCCAACCTCAGTTAACCAGGTTTGACTGCAAACAAGCAATATTAACTGCTGATACAGATTTGACTTTGCTTATTTAATTAAAAAGTTGGTTTGGGGCTGAGGTTATGACCAAACATGGACTCAATACAGACAGTAAATAATGAGTGATCCTATAAATTATGATTAACAGAAACAGATTTTATGAACAAGGTAAAATTACGTAATTTTATAAAATGATGAACCAGTCTATTAACCCTGAAATACACAACCATTAATATTCTGATTTGGTGCAGTTCTCTGGTCGTAGTTTTCTGGTTCTTTTATTATGAACTGAGTCTCAGACTCAGCAGTCTGTGTGCTCTTTTTGGTCTGGGAGGGTTTCTGATTTATTGACACATGTTTACTTCCTGGTCTGTCACAGTCTAGTAAGTGTCCATGGATAATGCAGTGTTTTTGGTGGTGAACTCCCCCACGTCGGTTGACAAACCATTATACTCTGCAGTGCTTCTGCACCCAAGTTGCGCGCGCATCCGCCGTTGTTGACAAACAAATAATCCCTCTATTCGACCAAATACAGCCAAATACAGACTAGAAAGTGGGCGTCCTAGACGACAACACTGCAAGAAATCCAGTTGATGACCGTTGTATCACTGAGGAACAGTAGGCTTTCATCAAGGTAAGATGATGCTTTGGCACTTTCACAAGATATATTTTGATAGATAACCTGAGCAAAAGAGCTTTACCTGCTGATGAAACAATAGTAGGCTGTCACGCTGGAAGGGTAATCTTAGAGAACAAGCAGTTATGGCACTGTAAATATGGTGTGAGGGAAAAGGCTTGTATCTTGTTCATAGAGAAACTCTTTCACACTTAAACAAATGAAAGGGCATGTAAAACCCATCAAAGCCTAAAATGGATTATTTAAATGCTGCATGTAAATAGATCTCATGTCAGCCTGTTGTTGGATTATTGCTTTAGTGTATTTGATTGTGTCAACATTAAACTGGATATGAAGAGAATCTTCAGCTCTCTGTGTCAGACTGAACTTTATCTTCAAGGCTGCATCACCAGGACTCCAGAAAACTGATCAACACTAACTTGAGCATGTGAGTTAAAATAATAGCCTAAACTAAATAGAAGATTTTAATAACAACAGAGTTAACCCTCTAAGGAGTTTGAAGGTGTATTTCAGAAATAATGACATCCACCTACTCCCAAGTGTTTGGTTAGAAAGGAAGGATAGTACATAAAGTGATGCTGTGTAGAGGTTTTGTAGGCTTTTTAATGTCAGTAGTGTGTTTTCTGTTGTAAAATCACAGCAATCTGAGTCGTGTGGTTTTCTTGGGCTGACAGCAGCCATTCAACCATTAAGTTGAAATTTAGTGCCATGTCATATCTGTTGAATACAAAACTCAAAATAAGAAAATAATAAATCAAATGATTTATTATATTCTAATTTTTCAGAAAACAGTAATCTTGGTTAAATTTTCAAGTTGGCTTCATAAACTAAAAACAATTCAAAGCCCCACAAAAAAATTTAACTAGTTGCGTGATAATCTTCAATTGACAGTGTTTTCCTTACACTGTATCTGGGAGTATGTTATGAACTGGAGTGCACAAGGATGGTGCACAAGAGCCATGTTGTCCCTCAACTCTCTCTATAGTTATGAACTTTGAATTAATATTTTTGGCAAATTATCTTAAGTTCAATAGTAGATGAGTGCTGCTCTCCATGTGAGTAAAAACAAGCTCAGTTAACCCTTTGATGCACAACATGGGTCAAAAGTGACCCGGCTGAGTTTTTATTTTTGATATCTTTGCAGTAAATTAATTTTATCATTCAGTATTCAAGTAATTCCTCAATTCACTTGTTTTTGACCATCATACATAATTATTTTATTTTTTACTTTTTGAATAAAAAAGGTTTTTGTATCACTACCCTTTTAATGCACAACATGGGTCCAAAATGACCCATATTCATTTTCTATGTTATTTCATGTATGGCTGAGTGTTTTTATGAAATAACTTTGAAATAAATAAATTTAATCATTTAGTCTTCCAATTATGCAGTAAATATCTTGTTTTTGATTAACACTGATCATTATTTCTATTTTTCCTTACTCATGGTATGAGCGAGCACAGCTTTTGTATTTCTACCTCAAGTTTACACACATGGGTCAGAAATGACCCACATGCTAGCTATAGCATTTGGAGTGAAAAGACTTTTCACAGCTCTGCACAGCTCTCTTTGCCTATCTCTAAATGTAAGCATTGTTTTTCAATTGTTCTAATGTTACCTCTGGAGATATTTGATGACAGTTGTGACAGTACATAATATTTGATTAGGCTTAGATTACTTTGAGAGTGAGTACATTTCATGTTGAAAAGTTATGTGATTATTATTTGCTAGCTAGCTGTAGTGGTGCTTGCTAGTGTTGGTGGGGTACACTGTAGGACTTCTTTTTTTTCTTTTTGTGGGGGGTTAGCTACTTAGCAACATTACCTCAGCAGGTATTTGATGACAATAGTGAACTGTACATAATATATGATTCGGCTTAGATTACTTTGAGAGTGAGTACATTACATGCTAAAAAGTTACAAGTGATTACTATTTGCTAGCTAGCTGTTGTGTTGCTTGCTAGTGGTGGTGGGGGACACTGTAGGACTTTTTTTTTCTTTTTGTGGGGGGTTAGCTACTTAGCAAAGTAGTTAAATAGGTACACACAGGGACAAAATTGTTGGTGCCCTTCAATTAACGAAAGAAAAACCCACATGGTCACTGAAATAACTTGAAAATGACAAAAGTAATAATAAATAAAAATTTACTGAAAATCAGCTAATGAAAATCAGACAATGATTTTAAATGTTGGTTCAGCAGAAATATTTAAAAAGAACAAAATAATGAAACTGGCTTGGACAAAAATGATGGTACCCCTACAAATGATTGAAAATGGTGTGACCATGGGGACATGTTAAACTAAGGTGTGCCTTGTAACTATTAGGGGTGCAACGGTTCAGTTAGCCCACGGTTCGGTTTGTATCTCGGTTTTGGGATCACGGTTTCGGTTCGTGTTTTGCATTAAAAAAAACAAGAAGTTTGACTTTCCAAAAGACTCCCTTTATTTTGCTTTTAAGAAAACTATATTATGACAATGCCCCTTGGTCTTAACTATTATTTGGCTTGAATAAAGTATTATGACATTTATATAAAACACTTCAAATGTAAACATTTTAAACTGTTAGAGTGCCTCTTAGCTCCCTGGCTCGTGTAGTGACTGACTACTGAAATACAATTTACTATTATAGCATTTTTTTGTCCTAAAATAAAGAGTTTTAATTGTTTTTCCAGCTACAAGCTTGATTAAACAATGGATAAAAGGAGTGATGAGAAAAAGAGAGAGGGCTGGGCGATCGACTGGCGTCTCCATTACATGCACAATAAACAATAAACGTGAATGAATCATATGTTTGTATTATGATTTCTGATAAACTTAGTTTATTAACACTGCGCCGATTTTTTGAATCTATTTGTCAGACTAAAATAACAAGTTTACAGGACGTGGAGACTCTGATGATACCGCTGTCTATCTCATCTGTGCGTATTTGCGCGCTGCTGTATGTTCCTATGAGACAGCGTCAGTCAGTGAACAGTCTGATATCCTGTTTGATCTGCTCCCAGACAAACTACGAAACATCAGAACAGATGACAAAACTAAGCTTTTGCCTTTTTTGTTCACCTGTTCAGCGTGCTATGGCTCTGAGATGTTTGGCTCTCCAGCAGCGATCTGTCATCGACAGGGTCGGCAGGAGAGAGCGTCCGCCTTCAGGTTCATAAGAAATAAAATATAGCCGTCATTACTTTAATAAGAGCTCACTCAAGGTGAGCTGCTGTAACATCAGGTTCTACGTTATGGGAACAAACTTCTCCAGCATTGTGAAGCTCACTTTTGCTCTGTGTTTGTTGTCTCTCAGCACACCGTGCTGTGCTGTTGTCATTACTGTTAAACTGAGCATGCGCATCACTTCTGCAGCCTGAGCTGTTTTCTCTCCCTCGTCATTATAATCCATAAGGAAACCGAAATGTCCCCACACCGCAGACTGAACGAAGCCAGTGCTTCTTCAAACTCCGGTCTCTCCACCTCTCCGCTCGCCATAACTTTTCTGGGAGTTTTTCTCCGTCTTCGTCTCAGTTTTTGTGAGGCCGAGTCGAGCATAGACATTATGGAGCCGAGCTCCAGAGTTAGAGACGCCGCCCACTCGGCCATGTGCTCGGCTCCTATTACACAGTAGCGATTGGATATTTACTAGCGGGGCGGGGTTTTGTACAGAGCTGTGCGAGGAGGGAGGGCTTGTCAGCAGAGCCGAAGAGCAGAGCAGGCGCTGGCTAGAGAGATCCGTCTCACGGCTGTAAGAAATGAATTAATTGCAAAACCGAAAAACCGCGCTTCATAAAGGCGAATTGAGCCGTGCAGGGCGAACCGTACGGTTCGGTTTTAAACCGTAAACCGTTGCACCCCTAGTAACTATCATAACAGGTGTCTCCAAGCTTGTAATCAGTCAGTCTGCCTATTTAAAGGCTGAAAAGTGGTCACTGTGCTGTTTGGTATCATGGTGTGTACCACACTGAACATGGACCACAGAAAGCTAAGGAGAGAGCTGTCTCAGGAGATTAGAAAGAAAATTATAGACAAGCATGTTAAAGGTAAAGGCTATAAGACCATCTCCAAGCAGCTTGATGTTCCTGTGACTACAGCTGCACAGATTATTCAGAAGTTTAAGGTCCACAGGACTGTAGCCAACCTCCCTGGACGTGGCTGCAGGAGGAAAACTGATGACAAACTGAAGAGACGGATAATACGAATGGAAACCAAAGAGCCCAGAACAACTTCCAAAGAGATTAGAGGAGAACTCCAAGGTCAAGGTACATCAGAGTCAGATCACACCATCTGTCACTGTTTGAGCCAAAGTGGACTTAATGGAGGACATCACTGTTGAAAGCAAATCATAAAAAAGTGAGACTGGAATTTGCCAAAATGCATATTGACAAGCCACAAAGCTTCTGGGAGAATGTCCTTTGGACAGATGAGACAAAACTGGAGCTTTTTGGTAAGTCACATCAGCTCTATGCTCACAGACACAAAAATGAAGCATACAAAGAAAAGAGCACTGTACCTACTGTGAAACATGGAGGAGCCTCAGTTATGTTCTGGGGCTGCTTTGCTGCATCTGACACAGGGTGTGTTGAATCTGTGCAGGTACAATGAAATCTCAAGACTATCAAGACATTCTGGAGTGAAATGTGCTGCCCAGTGTCAGAAAGCTTGGTCTCAGTCACAGGTCATGGGTCCTCCAACAGGATAATGAGCCAAAACACACAGCTAAAAACACCCAAGAATGGAGCAGAACAAAACACTGGACTATTCTGAAGTTGCCTTCTATGATCCCTGATCGAAATCCTGTTCAACATTTGTGGAAGGAGCTGAAACATGCAGTCTGGAGAAGACAGCCTTCAAACCTGAGACAGCTGGAGCAGTTTCCTCATGAGGAGGGGGCCAATGTTTTTTAAAATAATTCTCTTGGACTACAATTCAAAAGCAAAGTCTAATTTTCATTAGTTGATTTTCAGTAATGTGAGTGGGGGCCAAACACGTCAATGTTTGGCCCCCACTCACTAAAGTGATTACTCGAAAGAAATTATTTTTAAAGTATTACATCATTTAATCACACTTGGATGAATGGGTCGATTTTGACCCATGTGTGTAAACTTGATGTAGTAATATAAACTGTTTTTGTTCATAAAGAATAAAAGCAAGAATGGAAATAATGATTAATCGTAATCAAAAACAAGATATTTAAAGAATACTCGGGCGGACATTAGCTCAGTTGGTAGAGCGCCCGCCCATGTACGGGGACTTCCAAACCCCAGCAGCGGCAGTAGGTTCGAATCCCGGCCACAGCCCTTTGCTGCATGTCTTCCCCCCTCTCTTCACCCGCTTTCCTGTCATTCTCCAGCTGTCCTATCAAATAAAGGCCATAAAAAGCCCCAAAAAATAACTTAAAAAAAAAAAAAAAAAAAGAGAATACTTGAAATATTCTATCATAAAATAAATTGATTTCCAAAGATAGAACAAAGACAAACTCATTCAGCATAAAAAATAACCTTGAAAATAAATGCGGGTCATTTTTGACCCATGTTGTGCATTAGAAGGGGTGTGCGTATGTTGCGCATCAAAGGGTTAAGTGTGTTTTGAGCTCTCGGATGTCTCTCAATCTCATGCATCCTCAAAAACCCAGCATCATGGACTTTAATGCTGGTATAAGGAGGTTTAGAGTGCAGCTAGGTTTGGAGTGATGTTAGGAACACATCAGCTTTGACCCTGACCACTAAGCTAGAGTGAAAAACGATGCCTGCATCAGGCTAAATCAGGGAACATACTCACAAATGACGCTTTGCCCATACACACGATAGGGCAGTACATTTTGTTCCAGTGTTTGATGTTGTCCTCTTCTTGTTCACAGCCACAAGAATGAATGCAACCTTTGTGGGGGATTACTCATCATTCAGCTCCAGCTTCCTTAGATTCTTAACATTCGTGGAGGTGACGTCCATGACCAACATGATCCTCAGTGTCCCCCTGAATGGTTACGTCATCTGGCTGATTTTAGGAGCTTCCAGAGAGAAGATGGCCTTGGACTTCTTTTCCCTCAACCTGGCTTTGTCCGAGTTCTTGTTTGCTCTGTCTGGTGTATGGTTTCTGCTTTCAGCTTATTTACTGTGGCAATTCAGTCAAAAGGTCTCAGCTTTTTCTCAGGGCCTTCTCTTCACAGCTCGTCCTCTCTTCCAGTGCTGCATCTGTGTGGAGTACTACATGGGGGTCATCCACCCGGTGTTATATCTGCGGTTCAAACCCCTCAGATACAGGGTGGCTTGTTGCTGTGTTCTCTGGCTTTTCATTTTGCTTTCTTGCATGTACCAGACATACACTACGGAAGCATTGTATCTCTATGGTTACTTCATTCAGAATTTCTTGTTCTTCTGTGTGATGCTTTTCTGCTGCCTCTCAGTCCTCCGGGCTCTGAAACGTCGCGGGCCAGGAGATGGAGGGACAGGGAAGAGGACAAGCAATGCAATGAAGAGACGGGCCTTTAAAATCATCTTAATCATCACAACTTTCATGACTACTAATTTCTTTTTGTACCAGACAGCTATTCCTCTGCAGTGCTGCCTTCCAGAAATAGAATTTTACAGCATTTATATTTCTTTGTTAAGTGTTTCTCTGATAACAGGGTTGATACAGCCCATCCTCTACCTCCACAGGTCTGGGAAGCTCCCCAGTCTCTGCAAAGTGAAATGTTCACAGTCATCATGAGTGTGTTTTTGTCGACTGAATGGAGCCAGAGTGATGTCTTGTGTTATTTCTGAGGCTCTGTTTACAGGACACCATTTGTGACTTGAAAATTTATATTTTTACAGGGTGCCTGAAAACAGGAAGATGTGATAATTATATTGATTCTCTTCGATACTTTACAGTCATCCTTAGCTGTAATTGGTCTTTGATTACTATTTATATTTTGCGCGAACTATGTTCTGCTTCTGCATTAAATATGTAAAACACAAAAGGTTATGAGCGGTCTGATATTTCTGATGTGATAAATTAGACAAACAAATAGGACAACCCCCTATGATAATAAAATTTAATACATCAACCTGTTGACTGATTATTTTTACAGTGTACTTGACTATGCCAACAATTCTGACCATTAACATGTAACTTCTGTCGCTCTTGTGCCACTGGTACAACCATTTAAAGTACTTACTTCTAGGCCCTGAAGGAGTGGGGAAACAACACAGAGGTTCGACCATGGACAATGTACTACAAGTACAACAGCACTCTACTGAATCAGACAGATTTAACAATAACAAACAATATTCAAAAAATATCAGCTTGAAAAACCCCTGCAGTTTAAATAAAGATATAAAAATACAAGCGCTTTACTCTTTTTTTTCTTTTTTTGGCTCTTTCTTTTAGTAATAGAGACAGTTTGGTTCAGAGAATCACTTTATTTGAATAGTTTGCCAGGTTAAGCTCTTTCTTCAAGATAAGAAGTTTCCTGCATGGCACAGAGAGGCGCACCCACGTCTTTGTCCCTGCCCCTCTGCGCAAGTGCAAGAGAGGAAGTAGGCAAGGCGTGAGTGGGTTTAACACAGGAGAGTGTTCACCAATCAAATGAACAACTCTCCTTGCCTTTAAATTTGCTGCGAGCACGGTGCAGCAACTCATTGGTCTGACTGATCCCTGCCATCGTGGCCACAGTGTGCTGGAAAGACCAGGTGGTGGTGACGGTCACTTTTACAACAACTAGTAGAGCACAGGGGCACTATGGGCACTCGTCAGAAGCCACGATGCACGTCACCATGTGGACCACCTCGCGGGTCAGAAGTTATCTGTTCCTGTGTCATTAATAGGAGAACAAAATTAAGTGACAGTTACATTCATACACAACAGTAGGCTAATCCATTCATCATGCTTGAGATCCACCTGCATTCCTGGTATGTCATCGCCAAATAGCAGAACCTTTGGTGATATATCCTCTCCCATTATCTCCTCCTCATCCTCTTTTCATCCTCTCCTCATCCTCCTTGCAAGAATGTACTCCATCTTTTGAGATCACATTAAGAATAAAGATTAAAAGAAAGGAGAAATATGGGCAAACACAGGTAAACCCTAAAGACACTGAGTTAATTGCATTTATTTAGTGAGCATCTCTCTTTTTTTTCCCCTCTCTCTTTTTTCCCTGTTTTCATTTGAATTTCATAAGATTAGAGAAGCCGAATACAGACTCTGTATTGGATGATGGGGCTGTTTGTTGTTGGCTTGTGAGATGTCACACTTCTAGCTGCCATCGGGTTAAGTTTCCGTTATGACAAATGACTTTAATTTGGCATCAGATGTGACGAGACAATTAATACAGATACAAATGTACAGTCATGGAAAAAATTATTAGACCACCCTTGTTTTCTTCAATTTCTTGTTCATTCTAATATCTGGTACCACTAAACGTATAATACAATGAACACAACAAAAAATGCAGCCGGTCACATAATACTTTATGTCCTATTTGACATTCTTAAGCTTAATTGATTCCCAGGGTATATAAGAGGCCATTTCATGTCACAAGCAGCACTGCACATGCAAAGGCCTAGAGTGGTTTCCTGCTTACATTCAAGCCGTAGCACAACTCAGAAGTTGTCAGCTCTCACATAATGCCTAAAACAAAAGAATTATGTGAAGCCACAAAGGCAGCCATCTTGGCACTGCTGGAAATTGGCATGAGTGAGAGACAGGTAGCGAAAAAACTGAAGATCTCCAAGACAGCCGTTCAGGACTACCCTTGAAAACAGTCTTCTTCCATCAGCTGGAAATCTCTTTCCTGCCTCGAATGACTGGATTTTCCAACAAGACAATGCCCCTTGCCACACGGCAAGGTCAGTTAAAGCCTGGATGGAGAACCACAACATTCGCACCATGCCTTGGCCTGCTCAATCACCAGATCTTAATCCAATTGAAAACCTGTGGAAAATCATCAAACTCAAAATGGAGAACCACAAGCCCAAAAACAAAGAAAATTTGTTTGAATTTATCCAACAGGAATGGGCTGCTGTGACAGCAGAACAATGTCAGAAGCTGGTGGAGAGCATGCCAAGACGCATGGCTGCAGTCATCAAAAACAATGGTTATGCAATCAAGTATTAACTCTTGTGTGTATCATGTGTTTAAAGCAAACAGAAAAGAAACATGGAATGCTTAAAAGTAATGTTTTTGGTACAATGCCATAGCTATTGATGTAAGAATTTAAGTAATTTTGGTTATTATCAAGAAAACCATGGAAAATGAATAGTTCTTAGTTCTTAAATTAAACTCTCATGAGCTATTTTTGTTGTTATCATTATAATTGTCCAAACAAATGTACCTTTAGTTGAGCCAGGCATTAAAATTAACAAGAAATTGAAGAAAACAAGGGTGGTCTAATAATTTTTTCCATGACTGTATATACTGGTTCAGACTGTTACATTAAATAGCGATTTTTGTGATTGTTTATAGCACTGAAGTGTGCCTGACACTCTGGAGACCTGACTCTGAGGTTTTGGTGACGTGTGCACACATGTGGACCTGTCAGCCAAATTACCACTGTATTAGGTGCTCTTCGCCTGCACAGAGAATTGACCAGGCTGGAGCTTGTAATCTTTCAGCGCACCTTCTGCACAGTGGTGCGCCGCCACACCCATCTCAGAACAGCCAGTCTACCAGACTACCGAACTGGCTATGCACGGTGGTGTGCTGGACAAGATAACCACTGCGCGACTTACGCCAGGCCCCGCCACCATGCATTGGTGGTAATGCTCCAAGAAATTAGGGTCCTCCGATTTTTTAATAGCCATAATTTGTTGCTGAGATGGCTAAGAGTCACTTAAGAAACAGATAGAGGGGACGGACACCATACTATGCCATAGGCACGTTACACCAAATTCATCCAAAAATTACCTGGTTGACCCAGGTGTTATGAGCTGTTTAAAACCTGTGTCAAAATGTAGCTTTAACACTTTCGAGTTTCAAACTGCCTAAAGGAGCTGATTGTTATCAGGTTTAAACAGGTTTCCTTTACCTGTCTGAAAGGGATATCAGTGTGAGCCAATTACTTACCTTAAAGATTAAACTTAATTTTGCCCCTCTCGTTTGTCTTTGGGGTTTTAAAATGTTGATTTGGTAAACAAGTATAAAGGTCCATTATAGCAATGAGGATCTGTATGAAGAGAGCCACAGGCTGCAGATTAAGACACATCTGCTGCTACTCTCCTCTAATCCCAAAACATCCTTGTTTTTTACCAGATCTCTCTGGTATTTCACAGAATTTGACAGCAAAAGCCTGAAATGTATACACTTGAATCAACAGGTATTTTGAAGGTTGCAGGTTCGATCTGCCATATGGTATTGTGTCCCTGCACAAGACAGTTGGTCCTAACTCTGTGTATAAATTGTTATGTAAGGTTGTGCATGTTTTCGGTAATACTGATAAGGTTTCTGCCATTTAAAATTCAAACATTCACTACACCTATGCCTGGACATAGAGTTCTCTGATACCCTTTGTCCACTAAGCTGGTTCCAGGGCTGGTGCTAGTGCTGGTGCTAGAGCCGGTTCGCAGTTGGTTCAAGTGCGAACCGGTTAAGAACCGTTTGCTTTTCCACAAACAGGTGCCGGCCAGAGGGCTACGTCATCACGTCAATGTATACGTCTGTATACGTCACGCCAGTTTCCCATAACAACTAGTGCCAAATTCAATTGCCATAACAAAGATGGAGGACTACGTTGCGGTTCAAGTGTTGCTGTTGGCTTTTCGAGTCTTCCTTGGAGAGCAAAAGTTGGCAATCCAGCAAGTTAATGCTGCTCGATGATTAAGCAATGAACAGCGATCACGCTTGAGAAGACGGGTAAGAGTGCTTCTGTGTTTTTACTCTGCTTTGGTTGGTCAATAACAAAATGATGTAAGCCGTAGCCCCCGACGTAACGTGGTTCTTTCTGGTGGCCCAACAAAGAGTTGGTGCTTGCCAAGCACCAGTTTTGAGAGCCAGCAACTTAGTGCTTAGTCTGTGGAAAACCAAAAAACTGGTGCTAAGTCTGGCTCTAGCTCCGAACCAGCCCTGGCCTTCCACCAGCTTGGTGGAAAAGGGGTATGAGTCAGAGACTTGAGATGCATGCACAGTGTTGACAAACTGATATTAACACCATCCTCATTTTTTTTTTAACATCAATATTTCCCAGTGTCTGAAACCGAGAAAATAGTAATAGCATTTTAACTGCAATGGTACCATCACTGCCACTGTGAGACGATTTATGATGTTTCTGTTTTCTTTGTCTTTTCTCCTAATTATTAGATCCTGATCTCCTAATTACAAGATCTTTTCTCATAATTAACAGATCTTTTCTCATAATTAGGATATCCTGATCTCCTAATTATGAGATAAGGTGTCTAATAGTTTTTGTTTTTAATTCAGTGAATGCCATGACCTACCGTATTGTGTGAATAAAACTCTAAGTAAAATATTCAGAACAGCTGAGGAACAAACATGTTTGTGTTAAGTTTACCAGGAGGAGGATGTGGCAACAATTTCAAACTTCATCCCTCCATGTCTTAACAAGAGGTAATTTGAGAGTAGACAGACTGGCCTGGATACTCAACTTCAGGAACATGACAATTAAAACTAGAGCAAATTTATATTATTCAGACACGTCTTAGAGCACCGGGCTGTAAGTAGAGATATATAGCCGGCTACAAAACTACGATACTAAGTTTTCCAAAATTTGCTTGTTGTCACACATCAAAAACTACCGCTACATAACTAGAAAGAGATACATTACCTCGTCGCTTTGCATCCTGTAAGTTGTTGAAAAAAGAAGTTATAATACAATGCAAAGTTCTGAGGAAGGTCCGAGCTGCATTCATTAGCATCACAGCAAACACACGCTTTGGATTGCACACGTCTTGTGGTGCGTTCCAGTTGTAGTCAGAAGTAGGAATTTTGAGTTCTGAGTAGGAAACTGGGTAATGCTTCCTTTTACAGTACTATAATTAACATATATTTACATGCTAATTACAAGGTAAGTACCATGTAATAAGGGGCAGTCACTGTAAAATTACCAGGTAATTACAAGGTAACTATATAGGTAATTACCTTGTACTTTTAAAGTAATTACCAAGTCAATTCCAGAAAAATATCAAGTGCCTACCTGGTAATAAATATTAATTACTAGGTAATTATAATGTAATTATATACTTACTATTTTGTTAATTGCCAAGTACTTACTAGGTAATTGCCAAGTACCTGGTAACGGCCAGGTAATAAGTAATTACTCAGTAATTATAAAGTATTTATATGGTAACTATGTGATTAATTACTAGGTACTCACTAAGTAATTATATTATTTCCTAACAACCACATATAATAATTAGTAATTACTGGGTGTTTCTTAAAGTTATCACAAGGTAATTGCATAGTAATTAATAATGTACTTATTTCATGAGTACCAAGTAATTTTCTGACAACTACCAAGTAACTACAAGGTCATAAATAGCAATTACTGAGTAATTACTAAGTAACACATGGTAAAAACCTTATTTACTCTGTACTTACTTAGTAAATATATAATACTACAAAAATACCTACCTGGAAATTACACAGTTATTAAAGTGCAACTGTACTGTAAAAGGAAGTGAGGACTGTTTCCACGTTATTCCCTGGTAATTACTCAGTATTTGGCCCGTAACTAGGAAACTGTCACATTACACAAGACACTTGGACTGAAAATGCTGCAAAAGCGACCAGTGTCTATAGCTGCGTTTCCATTACCCCTCGAATTGCGCAAAACCTGAATTTCGCAACAAAATACTGGTAATGGAAACACCTAAATTTCGAAAAAACCCTCAAATATCGCAAAAGCGCTATGGAAACACTTTTTCCGCAATTATACAGAAAAGGACGTGACGTACCTGGTCACATGATCACTTCTCTCGGAGTAAAGATGGCGTGGGAAGTTTGGACAGAGGGGGAGAATGAGGCTTTTCTTGCCATTATTCTCGAGAAAAACACACGTGCCATAATAATCATCAAACAACAGAGGAACACAGAGTGTTTTAAGGAAATAGAAATGGAAATAAAGGGGAAAGGGTTCGTATCCATCTTCCTGCAGTGAAATCTCGCGGGATGATATTTGACGAGAGTTCCGACGCTACTGCCGAGAACAACCTTCAATGGAAACACGTTCAGAGCGCAAATATACTACGTCGAAATTTTAGGAATATCGCTTTTATTTTGCGAAAAACTGTAATGGAAACGCAGCTTATGATACAGTGTCAGAGTACACTGATACAGATACAGAGTCTGAGTCTCCCCCCTGAACAGCACACTGTATCTGTCAGGAGAAGAGTTCCCATCAAAAACCACCATCACCAGCCATCAAATTACATTAAGATGAATGCATTATTTTTACACTTCCTCACTAACAGCACCTCGCTGTGACAGATATACAGAAACAAGTGAGCTGCCAAAGATAAAGGTTTTAATCCAATGGATTTCAAATTCTTATAAAACAATTTCAAAAACAGTGCAATTTTTTTTTTTTACAGTCGGGCAATTTTTTAAAAATCAGAATAGACTTCTTTTTCAAAAAAATAAATAAAAATAACAGTGATAAATTATAACTATAATAATTATTACCAAGTAAACAGTCCCAGTCTTGGGAATTCACATCATTATGTGTTTTCTGCAGACCTGTCTGACCTAAGCACTGGGTGAGCCTTCCACTTTTTGGTCTCTCAAAAGTGAAAACACTCACCTAGTGCAAGCACCCACATGGGCCAGACCGGTCTGTAGTAGACACATGATAATGAGAAGAAATGTGCAAAAAATCATTGTAAAACCTGTAAAATCCCTCCTGTAAAGCAGTGGTTCCCAAACAGTTAAACCTTATGATAAAAAGAACAGGTATTTGGCATTTGCCCAGGACACAAAACTAGTGGAAACAACCTATTAACTCCAACTGTGTGCACGTGTGTGTGTGTGTGTGCCCACGTCTTTGTGTGAATTCACATCATCATGAGTTTCCTGCAGACTGGTCTGGCCCCAAGCACTGGGTGGGCCTTTATCAGAAACCAAAAAGTGATGTGTCTGTCAGGACTTCAAGACAGTGCAGACACTGGTTGATTCTTTACTTTTTGGTTTCTGAAAAAACCCACAGAGCACAAGCACCCACATGGTACCGCGCAGACGCCAGTTCTCTTCCTGGATTTCACTGCAGCAGCCGCTTGTCCTTTTTTTCTTCCTTTATGCACATACAACATGAACTTTACATGATGAATGGCAGCCATTAATTTACATGCACCACTGATTTTAACACTCATACTCCACTCGTAATAATTTAGTTTAATAAAATATATTTTGATTATTTGATTATTGCTGATCTCCCTGTTTGTTGTGGCTCTTGAGCCAGTTGTAACAATATGAACATATATGTATTTATATAATTCAAATACATACATCCAGGGGTGGAGCCATCCAGACAGAGAAAAAGCAACTAAAATAACATTTGTCTCTGCTGAATACAGACTCAGTCAATCAGTCTTTATTTAGATAGCATAATGTTTGTTAAATATAAATTTACTAAAGTCGAGCCCCTTAAAATGTAGCATCTCATTTTAGGAGTATATATACATATATATATGTATATATATATATATATATATATATATATATATAGATATATATATATAAAGATAGACATGTATATATGTATATATATATATATATATATATATATATATATATATATGTATTTCAGTCAATCATCTCACATTTAATTGTTATGAACACCCCTGAAGCCTGCAGGTGGATGCTGGGGTGTGATGGAGAGTGTGATTGGTGGATGGATGAGAGGAGTGTGACGTGTGACATGTGACATGTGCATGTGCATAGCAGCGCAGCTCGAGTTGTTTGCTTGAACTAGCTCCCAGGCTTCACTTCATACATGGTGGGGTCCTCAAACACATCTTCAAACACCAGAGTCATGAGGTCCCTCACATAAGCTGTAAATGGAAATTGCTGATATCTACACCATAAAATACCAAATAACAGCCTGGGTGTTTTGTTTCAATCACTGAGCAGTGTATGTATAAGACATTTACAACAATTACTGCCAAGTCCTGGATACACATGAGCAACTTATTTTATGAAACACCTGAAAAATCAAGTAAATTCATAAATAACAATACTGAGGAAGGCAACCTGATTAACACACCATAAAACAACAAGGCTGATAGATGACCAAGTCTGGAGTGTGGTAAAACAATAAGACAACTGTCAGAACAGTTGTCACACAATATGCATGAGAACATGTTCTCACTCATCATTGTCCTCACACCATCCTCCTCCTCATCCTCATCATCCTCCTCCATCCTCCAGCTCATTGTTGAACTGTTCATCCTCATCTTCCTCCTGCTGCTCAGCCTCTCTGTCTTCCTCCTCCTCTCCCTGTCTGGCCTGAATCATCTCCCTCCCTGCTGCACATGGCTCTCCCTCTTTGAAACAGTGAATCCGGTGGTCCTCACTGCCATCAGCTGCCACTGTCAGGACACACACCTGGAAGCACAATGCCAGTATTCCACAAATTAATTAACAATGATGAGGTCACACACACGAGACAAATTAATGTTGCAATTCAACACTAGGTGTCCCCCTAACTGCAGTTTTCACAACAGTTTCCTTAAAAAAAAAACAAAGGTAAAATATTATTTCAACACAGTTTACAGTTGGAGTGAGGCCTTTGAATCAAGTCTGATTCAGCACAGACATATGAACTGTTTCTTCTGTTTAATAACTCCCAGTTATTCTAAGCATCCATATTATGCTTAATAAAGACAAATGGTGAAATAAATCACCAGTCTGAATGTATTAGTGAATTATTCTTAAGTTTTATGTTTAGATAATAAACCCAACAAAGCTGCAAGGTATGCTGAAAAAACTTTATTCTAGTTGACATCAACACAGTCGGCTTAAGCAGAACTGCACTGAGGTTTCTGAACATAACTACAGAAGAAGAGTATGGACAGATGGAAAAAATAAAGTAAAGATTTCTTTTTTTGTTATATTTATTAGCCTGAGAAAAAAATGAATTCTGAAATGAATGTTGGATTTCTGAGGGAAAAAAAACAGCATTATGAAAAACCTAAAATTTAGACTTTTTTTCTGATTAAAGTTGAAATTCTGACTTCCTAATCAGAACTCTGATCTTGTTCTCAAAATTTTGACTCAAACCCAGAATTCTAGCTATTTTCTCAAAATAAATATGATAAGAAAAGAGCGTTTGGACCTCGTTTTGTTTTTTCTTTTCGTGGCTCTTAATCCTTTTCTGACAGAACCCCATGCTGTTGTTAAATGTAATATAAATTTTAGAACAGCAATGAAAGGCATAAAACTTTGCTCCAATGAGTTTTGGAGAACTAGAAAACAACATCATAGAACAATTTAAAAAAAGAAAGAAAATAAATGTAATGGAAGTGCAACTTTTACATTCTGTTAAAGCTGGGGTTGGCGATTTTGGAAAACTAGCATGATCAAGCATGATCAACATGACATCAAGTCATGTCTCAGTCAGCAGTAAGAAAACACCAAACAAACATGTAAAGTCAGTTAGTACTCACAGCCGATATTGATCGGGGTATAGGTAGTTCCTCTGACATTCTCCACATAGCTGTCAAATCTCCCGTTTTGGCCATGAAACTACCGTATTTTCCGTATTTTCTCCTCTTTTCCGCCGTCCTCCTGTATCAGTATTCCCCCGTATATCTTCTGTGTGATGATATAATAATAAAAACATTCCTCTGCCTCTCCAAACTGAGCTCTATCTCTGGCCTGAATGGGGCGGTAATGCTCCAAAATGATGGATGCCAACCGCCATAAAACCAAAGAAGAAAAAAAAGCCTCGCAAGAACGTCCATCTGCAGTAGCATGGATGGCAGTTCTCGCGAGATGAGAGCCAACAGCAGAACAAACCAAGAAAAACAAAGTGTTAATTTTAGATTTCTTGTACATCTGTCTGTGGGACGGCTCACAGCGGACTTCCCTTATTTTCAAAGCCAAAACTTGAAAGGTAAGCATTCTCCCGCGGAGTCTGTTGCCTACACCCACTGAGTCTGTGCACGCCGGGAAAATGCACAAGCAGCGGGCAGGCAGAATGGCGATGGGATTTGATTGGTTTAAAAACAGGTGTCCCTGCATGATTATTGGTTGGTGTTTTCCCTGTTTTACTCCTGCTGTAGATAGCAGATATTTTTCACTCTGTTTTAAGAACACATTATGAGTTGATTACCATCGGGGTCATAAAGACAATTTTAACCAGTATTACAAAAAGTGTATCTAAATCAAATCGCCAACCCCAGCTTTAAGAAGAAGAGATTAAATAGTTTATTTTCAAAGCTGCAAAACCCGAGAAGCAGATGTTAGGTTGAGTGTAACAATTTTGTTGAATACATAGTTTTTAATATCTTTCCATAACCTTTCAGCCAGGGCCTACTCCTTTTCTTTGCACTTACTGCAATCTTGTAACCTGGCGCTCCATCATAAACTTTTCCACGTGTTTCTATATTGCAGCCTTCTCATTCTCCCTCCAAGGCCTCGTCTCCTTTACTTTGTGAGGCTCTAAAAGAGGAAAAAAGTGACAATTTGATGACACTCATAAGGACCACAGTTGCAGCTTCAAAACAGGGCCCAACAGATTTATTGGCCGGCCTATTTAATTTGCCGATTAAAGCCCTTTTCAGAATATTAAACATCGGCCTGAGTTTTGCCAATTTAATGCTGATATAGAGGTGGGGTTGCTGCACGGAGATGTATGAAATGACTATACCGAGACCATTGAGTACAAATTTTCATGTAACTGTTTTATTATGTCTTTTAGCAATCCTCTTTTAAGTTTCGCTTCTTTCACTCTGAGAGAAGAGCATCGAGCAGTGTTGCCAACTTAACAATGTTTTCAACTCCTCCTAATTATTATTTTTTTCATTGAAGGCAACTATCAACTTTTCTGGTGTTTGGAGACTCTGACGTGATCTTCTTTTAATGAATATCTGTTAGCTTAATGCTAACGTCAATGACAGGCTAACGCACTTAGCATGGCGACCATCTAGCTTTCTATGAACTGATAACTGATTTCAGGGAGAGACTGAAAACGCTTTACTTATCAGTCCTTACAGGAATATGTTTTCCTGATTGTTAAAAAGTGGAAAGAAATTATTTAAACTGCAAGTATTCACAAGCTGCTTCTTGCTGTTGCTCTGCACCTCACTGGCCTCGTTTACATGGGTAGTTTTCCACAATCTGATTGAAATTAATCGGATTAAGTGAATCTGATTCGATCTGTATACATGAACTTTGAGTAAAGGGGCCCAGCTGAATCAGATTGTATTGTTTTGACATGCGCAGAAGGTCACTCTGCCACGACTCGACACCACAGTCCTGTCACAACAAACACCATCATGTTTAGATGGTTTTAGTTGAATGATGAATGAAGGACCTAAAACACATGTACACACACAAGCTAGCTGATGTTAGGATGTTATTCAGTAATTCTTTCATTCATTCGAATCTTTTTGAAGACTCTTGGTCCATTAAAAGAGTAACGTTACTACAAAAAATCATAACGTTAAGCATACATCAGGAAAGGAGAACAAAGATTATACATTACATTAGACCCACTTATGCTGCTTTCCTCCAGGGCAAGAACAAACTCAACTTCCACACCATGGCTCTCCACATTAGCCATAGGCCTATTTCCCATCACTTCATCCATAAGACCAAAAAATAAGGGAAACTTGAGGGGTCTGAGCCGCTTTTTTAGTTCTGGACTTTAGCTTTGTAATATGCTGTTTTCAGTGCTTTCCAGCGTGTTTTAATTTGCTTGATAGTCCTGTTCAATCCTCCAGCTTCCAGCATTTCATGTACCTGTTTGAACAACTCCGTGTTTCTACTGTCTAACCTCAACAAGTTTGTTTCCTCCATCGTCCAGTTCTTCTGTTTGTTCGCCATGTTTGTCTGGTCACGCTCTGCGTACGTCACTACTTGCCTCTTATGTACTACGGAGCACCTGCGCAGATCGAACAATCCTCTCCATCAACCCAATCTGCTCCACTCAGCCGTTTACATGAGGCACAGAGTGGAATATCAATCGGTGTAGACTACCTCCTACAATCCGATCCAAAATACAATCAGATCTGGGTGAATCAGATTGGCTAAGATGTTGACAGGAGACATTTCTTATCTGATTGACCTTTCAATCTGATTGTAAATAGGATTTTTTGATCCATATAAACAGGGCCAATGTCAAGTCTATGGAAGCCCTACATGGCCAAAACACTCAAAGTCATGTGAGAACGAAACAGATAATCGGTGCAATGCATAACATGTCCATAAAGGTCAGACTATTATACAGCATTTAAAAGTTGTGTCAGTTTCATCTTTGAGAAATAATCAAAAATATATGAAGCTGTTAACTCCCATGTCCGCCATTAATATAAGACAACTATACAGTGTCCCAATTCACTTCATACTGTCATGGAGGATTTACCTGAGCTCATAAATTCACAAGTTAATATCTTTGTTAAATACATTTTGAAAAGGTTTCAACAAATGTGTTCAGTTCTGATTTCATGATTTGCATATTTTAAAGCAGCTACATTGTTATTTAAAATCTGGTTTAGTTCCTTGTATTATGTATTATGAAAACTTGTGTTCATAAACAGTATATATCATGTGTATATCAATGTTCTTATTTCATATTATGGCCCATATATCAGTTATCAGCTGTCCTTTTGACCCCAAATGTAGGTTTTTTAAATACATATACACATATATATCTATCTATATATATATATATATATATATATATATATATATATATATATATATATATATATATATATATATATATATATATATACATACATATATATATATATATATATATATATATATATATAAATACATATATGTATATATATATATATGTATGTATTTTTTTTTTCATTTTTTCTGCCATATATCTGTACAGGCAGCAGCCTAAAAAAATCCATATCCGTGGTCCGTGTGTATTGTGCACAATTTCAATGCTTTGTCACATGCCACACAGGTAGTCATTATGAAAATTAGTAAAGCTTCTGCATGCATGAGTTATACAATTCAAAATAAAAAAATCAATCAACTCACCATCTGACTTCTAAAGGTGCATTCACACCGGACACTACTTGTACTACCTCGGCGATCACTCTCCATTCAAAGTCCATGTACAGCCGCGATGGGGCGGGGCTAACCCTCCCGGGATGCGACAGCCGCATACAAGACGATCTCCACTCGTCGCGCGATGTCAAAGTTAAAAAAAGTTGATCTATCGTGTGTGGCTGTGCAGCATCAGCCAATCAGCGGTGTGTGTACGTGTGACAGTACCCTAGACAGACAGTTATTCATCCGGACTACAGGGCGGATGAGTTACGTCTAGGCGGAACTAATGTCAGTGAGAACATTAGTTCCGCCTAGACGGGCCGCGGTAAACTCACAGATGCTGCTGCTGCAGGGCATCAACTGCAGTGTTTTGTGTTTGATAAGTGAATGAAAAGGATACAGCTGGAATAATGTACGCTTATACATCCTATTATATGATATATGAAATGATCGCGGTGAAACTAGGTGTCGTCGGCCATCGCTCGGTGACGTGACATCAGCATAAGACCTGCTCCTTTTCATATTCTGGTGCTTGAGTCTTTTTAGATGGCATATTTAATATGAGGATTCTACCTTCATCCACATCCCTAATTTTCCTGTATTTCCATGAGGTGCTGACAGAGCTGTCTTCGGACCTGTCACTTGTTAAAGATAACAAGAGAATAAAAGTTAGTACTAACTAGTCAACAGATCAACAGGAAATAGGAATTTTGTAGAAACAATCGTTCCGACCTTGCTGTATACTTAACAATCCAAACGCTCACTAGGTCTTCCTCTGCTGGTACAAGATTTTTTCCATTCATCCTTTATTATGATATTTTCCTCTTTTTGTTATTAACATTTTTCCACAACTACAAAATATTGAACACAATGCCAGGAAAAAGGTGAACTTCAGTGTATACCTACCACAAATAGACACATCAATATTGTCAAGGCTCTTCCCAATCAGGGTTCCAGTGCCTTGTTCCACTGCAAAGACAAGTTTGCTTATCTTTGCATTTTAAAACTTTTTGTCCATCTGTCTATAAAAGTCATGTCCCAGGAACCTTGCAACTTGTTCCAGTTCTTGTTCACTAAGATCCAAAAGCTGGCAGAGTGTGGCAACCTGTTTTCTTAGCTTTGTTGATCTGAGGAGTTCAGGGTTTTCTGCTTTGCTTTCTTCTGCATATTTTCACAGTCACAGCCATGGATATTTGTCGTCCCACCAGGTCTTGTGTAGAGATTCGGGTTCTCAGCTGGTATGCTGGCATCAACTCTTTTTTTTATCAACACATCAATGGATTCCTTCATCCTCTCTGTACAAAAAACTGGGACCTTCCTGCCTTTTTTTCCCCTGACTTCTATGCGAGTTATGAGCTTGTTAGGTCTTTTTCTAATAGAGACAGGGTTTCAAAAATGTCCTAAATTATTGGGTTTGTGCTGGCTTTCTTGTAGGTCTCCAGAGTCGAACGAGATTCTTTCCTCTCACGCCGCTTGTTAAAGATAATAACTTGTGCCAGAGCTGTCTCTTTCAACTTCCTGTAGCACTTAAGCCCATCTGTTGGGACATTTTCCCCTTTGCCTCTTCCTCCACCATTGTGAGGTGGTCCCTGAGAGTGATGACATCTCTTGTGAGGGAGACGTCATCTTGTTTGTTCCATCTTTTTTCTTCTATTGTCTGATGAGCACTGTCTGAAACATGTCTTTTCCAGTTTTTTCCAAGAGTTCAAGGAGGTCATGGACGCCAGGTCAGCGTCCATCATAAGGGTCTGTCCAATCAGAACTACCGAAACTCCTTTCAGACAGAATTCAAGTTTAGCAGCTGTCGAGGGTTTTCCATATTCATCTTTGCCTGGACTAAATTTGGCAAGTCTCTTTGCCACATCAATAACCAGCTGGAATCTGGAAGGGACACCCACACCCTGAAGACTCTTCACAGTCTTGTCCATGGTTTTTGCAACTAACACAAATCATCCAAGCTCCCTCATTCTTTGTGCAATATGCAGGTGCTTTGACTTTACACGCTCGTGTTTTGAATACAATGATTCGCTGTACTTGCAAATAAAAGAGTCAGAGCAGATGTGAAAGGATACATCATACTGTCTCATGTTGTTGACGATGTCCACGCATGCTCCTGAAGAATCTGCTATAGGAAGCAGACGGGCAGCAATATTTTGGACCCTCTTTCCATTCTTTGTCTTGTTGTCAGATGGTTGCTTCCATGTCACAAGTTGCCCCCTACCTTTTTCCAGGATGATTCTATTGTTCCTAAAGTCTCCTTTGTGGTGTAGCTGTTGCAAAAGGACCTTCCTGTCTTTTGATCTTAATGGAAAGCTGAAAGCATAGGCAACGTCTTTTATGTCCATATGTTTTCTTTCCAAATGCCTTGCCATCTTCAAGTTTGAATGGCCACAGAAGAGCAATAATTCCTTTTGACCTAAACTCGTTGACTGTCTTCCCTTCTTGTGCAGGTTTTTAAACCATTTGTTGGGGTCTCTGGAGACTTTATCTTCATGGGCACACTTCGAGTAGCGGGGGTCTTCATGGACATGGACATCCTGGATGTGGTTTACAATGACTTCCATTTTGCCACCTTCTCAGGGCCCATCTTTGATCAAGCTGCTGTTCAGGAAACTTGGTTCTTTATGCCTGGCAACCACAAGGAATCAACCCCTTGCACCTTGCAACCTTGTTCTTGGCCAAGTTGGTTTATTTTCTGAACAAACCTTAAGGAAGAAAAACATTGTTTTAAAAGTGATAAAAACGCTTAATTGAAAGAAATAATTTAGTAAAAGTAACAATACCTTTTCATGCCATACATCAAAATATTGAGTGATGTTTTTTTTCCCCTCAGAAGCTTCTACACCCGTGTATGTATGTATGTACCCGTGTAGTCAGTGGCAATGTAATCAACATCCACTTGGTTGGACTGAAGATTTTCTAGCCCACTTCTCAGGCCTTCTTTCTTCATATGGACACTGCAACCAACTTCATTACTCTTTGAAAAAAGGGCAAGAACACATGTGTGACAATATTTTGTACATAAATCTGAAAAAGCTGTCCAACATATGACAAAAAAAATACCTGCACGAGCTGTAAATCTATTACTATGTTGCAGTCCAAACTCATGAGGGTGTAACTTCCATATTTGCAGAGTGTCCATAAATCACAAAAGAGCATGTTAATGTTCATAATATGCGTACTTCAGATACAAAGATGTCACCTAGAAAGAAGTTAAACAATATCTTTTTGACCTGAAATTTTTTTAACAATCACCAGGATAGTCTGCCCTCATACTCCAACCATTGCGGCTTTTTCCTTTTGCTTGACTTCATCAAGGATGGTCTCTTGGTCTTTGTGCCATTAATGAATGTCGGCAGGTTCAAGAAACATCCTTGGGTGTCTCTGGAAGGTGCTGTACATGAACATCTGTAGGTTGATTACCTTGCAGATCTGACAATGAAGTAGAGCAAATATCACAGGTTTGTTGGTAGCACTTTACTTTAGAGGTCCGCAAGTTTCATCGCACTTGGGTAATAATTAGACAAAGTTTTTTCTTATTTCTTTGAAATAACCCCCAAAATTTCATGAGAATTTGGTGAAAATGAGCACATAACTTCTTTAAAAAAATGTCCAAATTTATTGTCGCAAGTCACAATTGGTAGGTTATTGTTTTTTCCAGTTTCTTTGAAATTTACTCCAAATTGCAAGGTAAGAAGGTGACGATTAGCAAATGATTTGTTTGAAATTAAATCACGACCCACCACAAATTGTTTTTGAAGTATCCCAACTTTTCTGCTATTTCCAGAGAAGCAGGTGATGAATAGCTGCTTAGTTCTTGATTACAGAAGTTAGGTTCATTGTTTCCTGTAATAATTACCTTTGAAATGTTAAAGGTGTAGTCAGCGATGTGGGAGAAAACTAGTGGAGAGGTTGCTGATAAATGAATTTAGACCCACCTCTCCCTTCATACCTCACCCTTGGCTCCACCCAAGGGCGGACTGGCCATCGGGAGCACCGGGAGGTTTCCCGGTGGGCCGCTGCCTCAGTGGGCCGGTACGGCCAAGACTGAGGGAAAAAAAAGGACTCCACCGCTGGTTTACCGTTTCTCTAGTGTCTGGCTAATCAACATTGGCCCACATGGTGTGTCAATCACCATGTGGGCCAATCACAGCCGAAGGCCGAGGGCCTCGGCCCCTCCTCCCTTGGCCCCTCCTCCCTCTGCATGTGTCAATCAATCAATCTGCACACATGGATAAGAAAAGGAAAGGGGGAGCGGAGAAGGAGAGGGAGAAAAAGAGACAGGCGCTACAAGCAGATGCTGCCAAGAACAAAAAATTGACGTATATATTTGCTAGTACTGCTGCAGCAGGACCGTCAACATCCACAGCAGCACCTGCAGCTCTCGAGGCGGCGGCATCGCCGACAACGTTTGGAGGAGGAGGAGGAGGAGGACACCATGACCGGGGGGATGCTAGTGAGGTAAGCTATATGCTAATATGATAGCTTGTTAACTTATAGCACAACGCATGTAGGCTAGTTTGGAAAACTCATGTTTTTCACCAGTATTCCATCATGATCCGTTCCGGATGGTGCGCCATTGCAGTCTGTGTCACTCCACACCATAGACTGTAAAAAACATGGACGCCATGATGCTAGGCTAAAATTGAAGCCGCCACGAAAACTGCTCCCCCTGGTGACTGGCTGCAGTATGGGTCAAATCTCCGTCTCCCCCATTTATCTGGACAGGCCGAAGTGAAACTTCAAAAAATTATTACACCTCGTAGAAATATTTCTCTCATCCGTATGCTGTGGTGACATTAAAGTATTATTGGGCTGTGTTTTTTCCAAGTCCTCTTTTTTCTGAAAAGTTTCTTTTTTATTAGTTATTAGAGTTTAAAAATGACCGCGGTTTACGGCAGCTTCACAATGATTGTGTACGGCATATGCTGCGGAGTGTTGCGACCGTTTACGACAGCTGCGTCCAAATATGGTCCAGATTCTCTACTGGTTGCACAATGGCGGCGCCCTGATGGGGGATATTCTGGCTTCAAATCCGTTACATGGTGGAAGGTGGAGCCACGCTATCCAGTTCTTATAATACATCCATGCTCCACACAGCGCCGTGTGGCTGCACTGACCTCTGAACTGAAGAGTTTGTTTACGTGCCCTTCGCGCATGCGCAGTACTCTCTGGAGCGCTGCCTCCGTTTCCTCCTTTCAATGAGCTCCTCATCGGTAAACTCTGGCTCGAAACTGTAAGGACACCCATCATATTCAAAGTTCTCCTCCACAACATCTTCATCCGATAGATATTCGTCCATCTTCTTCCAAACTGGAAGAAGAAAGTCGATTTGTAGGCCGCCGGTCTTCCCCTGGAACAATGAGCCGCAATGCGCATGCGCGAAGGGCACGTAAACAAACTAGTCAGTTCAGAGGTCAGTACAGCCACACAGCGCTGTGTGGAGTGACACAGACTGCAATGGCGGACCATCCGGAACGGATCATGATGGAATATTGGTGAGAAACATGAGTTTTTGGACGATTAATGCAGTTTTAGGAGCGGCGATCTATGCCTTATGGGCCACCATTATATTGATGTCTGCTGCTTGATTTTGGATCTAAATATCTCCTGAAGCACTGTTTGGATCAGGAAAGCCTTCTGGGTGAGTATATTGTTGTTCTTCATTCTATAAACAATGTGAAAGCTGCAGCAACCAAACTTTTCCTTTAACTCTTTCCCTGCCAAACTCGTGTTTTCACGTGTTTTCTCTGAAGGTGTCTTCTCCCAGAAAGCAAAAAATAGTCAAACATGCCTGATTCAACAGTCAATATCTAAACACCAGAACATGCTACGGCCTCACTTCTTTTTTCTAGGGAAAGAAGACCCTTTGTTCATTCTTTTGGGTGATGTGGTGTCTTCATAGTCACAACAGAAAATACTCTGTGGGTCCTGAAAATGAATGAAAATGCTCAAGTTTCCTGGCAGTTGCTGCACTCGGTTGTGAAAAACCCTGGCAGGGAAAGAGTTAATTACTTTGCTAATTCATCAACATTAAACTGATTGTCTGGTTTATTCTTTTTGTGTGGATATTGTTGGATAATATAGAAAGTGAGACAGTCTACATGCACTGTGAAGGGGAAATGTGTATCAATGTGTTGTTCTTAAAGTGTATTATTTAAACTTAAGCTGTACTTATTCAGTACATACTTAAGATCATGTAATTGTGCTGATGAGGCACCATAGGTTAATGTGTTAAACATTTTTCTATATAGATTCTTTATCATTTGTAACTGTCATATCAACAAACTGTTTATTTCTTTGTAAAAAAAACTCAATAAAGAGTGTTAAAAAATAACATTTTCTAATATATATATAAATGAAATTTAAATATTCAAACAGTAATATTCCTGCATATTTAAAACAAAAATCAAACAGTGCATTTTGACATTTCATGTGCATTTACTATAGGTTAACAGTTGGATTAAGGAATAATATATTCACTCACATGCAGCCTACATAAAATCAACTTAATGGCGACTCAGATGATGTGTACTGTTGGTGTTTACTTTTCAACATGTTCTCTTTTCACAACACTTGGATGTGTTGGATGAATTAAAACCTCATCTTTTTGAAGCATTCAGACAAGACCATCGCAGCCTTTTACTGACTTTTACTAAACCTGGTTTAGAGACAATTGTCTACTTGGGAATAAAACACATACTGTATAGTACATTGAATAGTACACTTTTTTCACCTGTGTTTACTTATCTATTAAACCATAATTTTCCATACTATATTGTTCATTGTAATACAGCTTTTTGCCACCTAAACATCTGGGAATTCCCCAAGGCTTCAACTAAATGTCTTTCCTCATATCTCCTGCCAGGTTGAGCCACCACCGTCCTCTCAGAAGGAAAGTGCCTGCAGAGAGGAGAGCAGCCTGCACGTACTAGTCCAGGTAAAGGCACATTCACATATAGAATTTTCTTTTAAAATCATCTAGAGTAATGAATAAAACAATCATTAAAATGCATGCAATGCTTAACACCATAATAGTGTACAACTATTAAATTCAACTATTTTAAAGGAACACTACACCCAAACAACGATTTGGCCTCATTTTCTACTCACCCTCATGCTGAACAACACTGTGGAGTAGTTTTGGAACATCTAGGATGCAGCCGGAGATCTGGGGGAATCCTCGCTGTCCACTGACATTGATATCATGGCTTCGGTCAGAGCCCGAACAAACAGTGTCCTTAAAAGTCCACAAAAAGTCCACAAAAAGTCGGCAATATTCCTCCATACTGCTCGTGCGCTGTAATCCAAGTGTCCTGAGCGGGTAACGTCCACCATTTACTCAAAACAACATCATTTAGCACATGTTTATAGCCTAAACAGTACTACTTCGCATTTCTATGATACACTTACGGGAGCCGCGGCTGACCAAACCAAAGGAACGCACTCTGCAATAACTAGGAGCGTAGAACAAGAAAAAAGAACCCAAGAAATCCCACATTCTGCTGACCCCTCTTGTGTCTGTCCACGGCTCCGTCGCTCACAGCAGAATGTGGGATTTCTTGTTCTACGCTCCTAATTATTGCAGTGCGCGCATTCGTTTGGTTTGGTCAGCCGCGGCTCCCGTAGGCACCCGTAAGTGTATCATAGAAATGCCGAGTAGTACTGTTTAGGCTATAAACATGTGCTAAATGATGTCGTTTCGAGTAAATGGTGGACGTTACCCGCTCAGGACACTTGGATTACAGCGCACGAGCAGTATGGAGGAATATTGCCGACTTTTTGTGGACTTTTTGTGGACTTTTAAGGACACTGTTTGTTCGGGCTCTGACCGAAGTCATGATATCAATGTCAGTGGACAGCGAGGATTCCCCCAGATCTCCGGCTGCATCCTAGATGTTCCAAAACTACTCCACAGTGTTGTTCAGCATGAGGGTGAGTAGAAAATGAGGCCAAATCGTTGTTTGGGTGTAGTGTTCCTTTAATATTTCACTGATAGTGTTGTTTAAGTGCTTTACTAACATAAATAATACCACTCTCTTATCTAGAGTGAAGATGATCATAGTGAAGGTGAGGGTGAAACTGCACAGCAGCTGCCAGAGCCCAGCACCAGTGACATGATGGTAAAGTTGATAATGATAATGTTTCTTTGACTAGCTTTATTTTTAGCTAAATGAAAAATGTGAGCTGTATTTCTCAACCTTCTGTAGCTACTATCTAGTTGTAATAAGCCTATTACTGTTTATGAGTCCTGCTACCACTAGTACTGCTAGGCCTGGTATACTAACAACATAACATTGTTTAACCATCCGAGCCTCATTATCCAAAATTTTGATATTTTACTGATAGTGTGGTTTTAGTGGTTTACTAAAACAATACTAACCATACTAATCTCTTATTTAGACTGAAAATCTACTGACAGGGGAAACCAGGCCCAGGAAGCCAGTGCCCTCTCTAAAATAGATTTTTTTATTAGTCCAAAACCAGAGGCCTTGGACCACTTTTTCAGTTTCCATCCCCAGCAGAAAGCAGAGAAGCCCATAGTACAAAGAGATTTTTTTTTGCAAAGATGGGACAAACAGGAAGTGGCTTTCCTACAATCAAGAAAAACAAACACTATTCTGCTTCCTCTGTATGGCGTTTGCCAAACCCACCGATAGCAGTTTATTCATCACTGGCATGGCAGACTTTAAACACATACACCAGAGAGTCGAAGAACACGAGAGGAGCAATTCACACAGAGGGTGTGCAGAGGCGTATCTCCTTAGGTCCTCAAAGGCCAATATTGAGCACCCTCTCATCGGACATCAGATGTCTCTTCATAAAGAGCAGGTGCGCAAGAGGAGGCAAGTGTTGGAGCGCATCATAGATGTGGTGAAGCTCATTGGAAAGAGGGGTTTGAGTTACAGAGCATACACGCTTGATGATGACACAGTGGATCATGGCAACTTCTTGGAAATTATTGTGTTGCTTTCAAAATATGATGTTTGTCTCAAGGACCACCTCACTCTCTGCATAGAAAAGAGTAAGAAAATACACCAGTCTGGATCCAGAAGAGGTAGAGGTTCTCTCGTTACTTTCCTGTCCAAAACAACCATCAATAACATCATTACAACCATCCAACACATAATGAAGGCCACCATCGCAACTCAAGTCCAGGAATCTGGAATGTTCTCTGTCCAAATTGATACCACGCAGGACATCACAGTCCAAGATCAGTGCTCTGTCGTCATAAGATATGTGACAGACATTGTTCATGAGAGACTTGTTGCTCTAATTAAATGTGAGGCATCCACTGGACAGTACTTTGTCAAAGTTGTGAGTGACGTGCTGGCAAACATGAACCTGGATGTGAAGCAGTGCGTTGGAAACTCAACAGATGGGGCCTCCAACATGCAGGGCCAATATAAAGGCTTTTCCGCACTACTCTCACAAAAGTCCCCTCATCAAGTCCATGTGTGGTGTTATTCACACATCCTCAACCTTGTTTTAGCAGACACAACACAGTCTGTCTTGGCAAGTGGCTCTCTTTTTTCTCTGATTAATAACATTGCTGTTTTTATCAGAGAGTCCCACCAGAGGATGACCATTTGGGAGAAGGAGAGGAAGGACCCTAAACACAGATGTCTTGCTCCAATTGGAGAGACACGCTGGTGGGCAAAAGACAGTGCTTTGACAAAGGTATTTGGAGCTTTTGGAAAGCCAGATGGAGCCCTGTATGTTGATGTCCTTCACACTCTTTCAGCCATTCAAGATGGACAGAACATCAACACCACTACTCGGGTCAATGCATGCGTCTTCATTGCACAGCTGCTGAAGTATGAAACAGTGCTCACAGCTCAGCTCTTCCTCCAAATTTTTCAGGTCACCTCACCAGTCTCAAAATATCTACAGACAAGTGGCATGGACATCCTGACAGCTCATCGGATGATTGTGTCTGCAGAAACACAGCTGAAAAGAATGGCCAGAGATTTTCAGAAAGTGAAAACAGCGGCGGACACATTTGTCCAGTGGGCCAACAATGAGCTACAGGAAGAGAATGAAGAAACAGAGCTGGAGGTTGAGGCTGCTCTGCCACCAAAAAGGGGTAGAAGAAAGAAATCCATGCCTGGTGAGATGTCCCAAGATGAGACTGTGTCAGACTCAGAAGCATTGTACAGAATTGATGTCCACAATCGCATTATGGATACAGTCATTGAGAGCATGCACCAGCGATTCCTCAAAAATGGCACCTTGTATGCTGATTTGGCTCTTCTGGACCCAAAAAACTTCAGCCAGGTAACATCATATACAAGTGGGTTCCCAGAGACCGCACTCAAAGATCTAAGCAAATGTTTGCTGCCATTTGATGACAGGGCAACGGTCACCAATTTACAGAGCGAACTCCTCAGCCTGGCAGGACAGTGGGGTAAGTTGAAGGCCTCTATATTTGAGGAATACACAACCAAGACAGCAAAAGAGGTTGGGTCAGAGCCTCAGGATACTGAATATGAGGTGGAGATGGTGAACACAACATGCTCATCTTGCAAGGACTGCCCATTGTGTTGCTACCGTACGCTGAGGAAGTACAACCTCCTGACAGATGCATACCACATAATCGGCCTTGCATACAAGTTCCTGCTTACTCTGTCACACAAGTAACATGCGAGCGCAGCTTTTCAACACTAAAATTAATCAAGGACAGACTCAGGAGCACTCTCTCTCAGCAGCACCTGGAGGCATTAATGCTCATGGCCACTCAGCAAGATGTGCTGAAGATGCTGGACAGTGAGGACATCATCGATGGGGTTGCAGAAAAAAGCGAGCTGCTGCAGAAAGTGCTACTGCAGTAAGGTGATGATATGTTTATTATTATGTTATGATCATTATTAGTGTGACTTACATGTTCACCAATCTTCACACTATTAAGCAACTATTGCAGACTATTTTAACTAACATTAAAAATAATACATATTTGTTCTAATCAAGGCGTCAGGTTAAATGATGTGAATGTTGGGGTGCTGGTTTGGCGTAGTGGTTAGCACCCCATGTACTTGCTTCTGCCGGTCCAGGTTCGAATCCCGCCTGTGACCAGTTTGCGGAGTGTCTTCCCCTGCTCTCTCTCCCCCCTTCACAAGCCTGTCCACTGTCTCTCTCCTGTCAATAAAGGCACAAAATGCCAAAAAATATACCTTTAAAAAAAAAAAAAAAAATGATGTGAATGTCATTATCCCTTCAATAATCTTTACTTGTATATTTTTTTGTCTCCCACATATATGTGAACGTGTGTTCCACCACCAGCATATCATCCACTGCCATCATCCACCACCATCATCCGCCACCAGCCACCAGCATTCGCCGCCATCATCAGCCACCAGTATTCGCCGGCATCATCCACCGCCATCATCTGCCACCAGCATTGGCCGCCACCAGCATACACTGCCACCAGCATTCGCCGCCATCAGCAGCCGCCCCGGGCCCCTGAGTGGGCCAGTCAGGTACTAAACTCCCGGGCCTCTTTTTTGCCCCAGTCCGCCCCTGGCTCCACCCCTGAAAGCTGATGGACGTGCATCGTCATGGAAATGGCTGTAGAAACTGCGTAGCTGACCAACGTAGCTAAGGTAACCCCGACTCGTCAGACAACTCGACTTTCATTATTGATAACATCACAACAACAGTACATTTTGGCAGAATAGACAATAAGATGAATGTCTGACGGCTGTTACTGTTATGTGAAGCACCACAAAGCTAATGTTGCTTACCTATCCAGCAGAAGGACGGCGACATCTGCGTCCGTTTTCAGGTCTTTCAATTGGCGGAGTTCTCTCCACCGTCGGAAAGCAACACCAATGTTGACCCGGGTCTTCACTCTTTTATGGTCATAGCCCTTCTTTTTCACTTTTCACCCCTCTGAACTTTTTCTTTTGGGCTGTTTTTCAGCCATTGCAACTGCACCTATTGTATCTCTCTCTTATGCTAACTGTGAATGCTACGCAACCTACAACTCCACCCCTCTGTCTGATCTGCACAAGAGTGTGATCGCCCCCTGGATGTGGGGGGGGTTGTACCTTGTTTTGGTAACTCGGCCTGAACCACAGTATTTACCTGCTGAAATTCAGAGCCAAGGCTGTGTATTGAAACCGGACTTTTTTTTTCCAACATGCTGTCAGTGGGGACATCTTGTGGATGGAGAGGAGAAATACTGTGATTTTGACAAATAGTGCAATTGATTAGAAGATTACAAGATCGCTTACGACACCTTTAAGTGAATAATTCAATTTCCCAATAAGCAGTTGATAGTTAGCTATTTGAACCTAACTTCTCGTATTCATTTTTAAGGGGTAAAAGTACTGGTTGCAGTCAAATTTTGCAAATGTCACTCTTCTGCGCTATATTAAGCCAATTTCTGCCAAAAATCAACTTTTGGCGCAACACCGGTGTAACTTTCCTCCATAGACTGAATCCTCCCGCTGTTTTGAACAGAAAACCAGTCAGCTGTCTCCTCACCTCCGTGTGTCTCTGAGGCTGACAGCGCCCCCTTCAGGTTGGCAAACTTCAGACAAAGTGAGTCATCATGCAGCTGTTTTGGTTTTGCTGTGGCTTTCAGATTTTTCATTGTTTTGTGCTTGGCGTGATTTCCCTAATCGCAGAGCGTTTGGTGAGGATGCATTTGCTTTTTGTCTTTCATGACGTTTGTGTTTTTGTACCTCGTTTACACTTTTTAGTGAGTTCGTTTATTTGCATCGCTTCCGTGAATGCAGCGTGTTTGGTGAGGATGCTTTTGCTTTTATTCCCGCACCATGTTTTATTCAATTGCACTGCATTCTTCTTGCAATGCGTTAGATTTTAGTTTGCATTTGACTCTATGCTGCATGTTTAACCGTTCTCGGCCGCTCTTCTAGACTTGCAGCTGTTTTCGCGTCCAGCGAAACCCTTAACCCTTCTCACTCAGTTTATGTTCATTCACATTTGATACTGTAAATGAGGACCAGCATGGATGTTTGATCTAAAATGTGTATTTCCTTCCTTATTCAAACCAAATTTTTTGAAAAAATGAAAAACAAACAAGTTTATTTTCTTTCTGAATCATAATTTATTTTTCCACCTTTGCATGCTCTGTCTTCAAGCAAAGTTTGGAACCACTGAAGTCTACTGATCTACAAATTCTACCATCTCCTTGTAAAGTATGTTAATAACCCATTTCTTTTGTTTTTTCCACCTTTATATCTTTATTTTTCAAACATAAAAAAAGTCAAAAAGAGTGATATAGAAAAGCATTGATACAAATAAAACCTTACAACAAACAACAGTCAACCCTTAGTACAGACACCACCTCCAGCTTAACATGCAGCTGAAAGAGTCCTAAAGGGGTACATACAAAAATAAAAAAGGGAAAAAAATATAGATATACACACATTGTAACACATACATGAGTGATAATAGAAGTGTGATATACAGTACAAATATATACATCAGTACATAAATACACAGAACCAACATGCACATACATACACATATTTATGGTAAATAATAGTAAACAAACAAAATAAATAAGTGAGAACAATAGACTGTAGAAGTTGAAGTTAAAAATAGCCAAGTTGAAGCTTATAAAATAAAATTAGTTACTAAAGTACAACAATACAAGGAAAATATTCATAAAAACAATATAAATATGATAAAATTTAAGAGATAATAAAAAATTATAGTTATAACAGCCATGTCATTGACCAATTTTAATGTGACTTCCTTCACTTTAACCTTCCCTTGACAGAAAATCTACATGTCCATTTAAATCTTATTGAACTGTCAGATTTATGAATCTGAGTCATTTTATGAAGATTAAGTAGTAGATTTTTTTTGCTGTGAGTACTTTGGTGCAGTACAAGTCTCCTCATGTATCCAAAACCAACAGTGGTCACAATCTCTGTAAAGATCTCCCAATTATCTTTCTGAGCAGTGGTTGATTTTCCTCTTTTGTACCTTCCTGTAAATGACGGATCATAATGCTGTCTAGCCTCTCTGCACACAGGAACTCTTCTTCTCATTGTTCTAATGTGACTTGTCCGTCATGGTCACTGCAGTGACTGAGCTGCCATGAATGACACAGCATGTTTTCTTGCCGACATGTAACAGTGTAATCTGTTTATTCATTAACTCTACCACTTCATTTTTAGTGTCAAGGGCAGCCTATCTCTGCTGACATTGGGTGAAAGGTAGGGGAACAACCTGAAACTGTCGCCAACCAACTGAAGGGTCACTTTAAGAAGTGAACATGTGAATAACTGTCCATTCTTTACTCTGATGTTATATGAATAAATACCCGAACTCGATAAAGAATTTACAGTTTACATTAAAAAAGATTTTGACCTGATTACTGAGTCTTAGCAGCCACAGGCATGCCATCTATCTGGACTTGTCCATTGTTCTCCATAAATCTATGAAACACATTTAAGACAGCTGTGGTGACTTTACTTTGCTGAAACTGGGGAGCTTTCCAGACCTGTGGAGGTAGAGGATGGGCTGTATGAACCCTGTTATCAGAGCAACACACATTAGACAGCAAAGGAGAGTGAAAAATAACCCTACTGAAATGCAGCATTGCAGAGGAATGGCAGGCATGTATGAAAAGAAATTAATAGACATAAAAATCGTAATGATTGAAATGGTTTTAAAGGCCCGCCTCTTCATTGTGTTGCTCGTCCTCTTCCCTGTCTCTCCATCTCCTGGCCTGGGATGTTTCAGAGCCCGGAGGACTGAGAGGCAGCAGAAAAGCATCACAAAGAGGAACAACAAAGTCTGAGCAAAGTAAACATACAGATATACAAGCTTCTCAAATATATAGACAGCACATGTGCAAGAAAGCAAAATCCACAGCCAGAGGACACAGCAACAGGCCACTCTGTATCTGAGGGGTTTGAACCGCAGATATAACACCGGGTGGATGACCCCGACGTAGTACTCCACACAGATGCAGCACTGGAAGAGAGGACGGGCTGTGAAGAAAAAGCCAAGCGAGAAGAGGAAGACCGACATAATGATATGATTCTGTAAATGCATAAGCAGTGTGAACCACATGCCAGAGAGAGAATACAAAAACTCAGACAAAGCCAAGTTAAGGGAAAAGAAGTCAGAGGCCATCTTCTCTCTGGAAGCTCCCAGTATCAGCCAGATGACGTAGACATTCAAGGGGACACTGAGGATCATGTTGGTCACAGATGAAGCTACTCCCAGTTTAAACAAGTCGACACCAGAGCTGGCTGATGGAGGATATTCTGGAATGGTTGTGTTCATTTTGAGGCTGTAAACAAGAAGAAGACAGTATAATGTCTTGTAGCAGCATAGAAATAATTATATCTATTTTTATGCTTAGTTGTGTGCCACTGTTGGTGATCAGTGGCCAGGGTATAAAAGAGGCAGCTCTCCCTCTGCTTCCTCCTTTGCGCTCTCCCCTGACGCATCACTTCCAGGTCAGGTCGTCTGCCCCCGACAGGTATGGCTGCTCGCTGCTTCTCCTCGCTAGACATATAGCGTATTTATTGGGGTTTAAAGTATCTGTCTTTCCATAGCGTGTCGCTTGGTGCTGCTCTGAGCGGTCTATGTGGGCTCCAGCGGTTTTGTGAAGCGGTAAGTGTCCTCCCTCTCTGCGTTATGGTGTATCTGTAAGGTTCATGCTAATGCTAATGTGGTCTCAGGTAAATGCGGGTGGCGGTCCCGAGCTCTCTGTGCTATCCTCAGCGTGCGTGTGCATGTCCGCACTCTGTCAGGTGTGTATTTATTGCAGTTGGTAATTGTATTTCACAGTTTTATCCTCCCTGCTGCAGCTTTGTTTCTGCAGGCGCTCTGCGGCTGCGTCGCCTCATCTGACGCCCTGCTGCAGCTCTGTCCTCACGCTGCCATTAAACACCCCGCACTTAGCGAGCAGGGCGAACTCTTTTAAATCAGGTTTTACAGTTTGGGTATGAGTGAGTGTGGGTTACAATTTAGATTAATTTGAGTTAATTGTGTACATTTATTTCAAAAGTTTATTTGATTTATGTTGATTTGTTTACCCTGATTGTTTGGTTGATTTGCTTCATTGATTGGTTTAATTTGTGGGACATTTAAATTACATTATATTTACTGTTGGGCTTGTTTTGTAAGTAATTAGCTTTAATTGAACAGTTATGTTTATGTTATTAGTTTTCTAAGTTTATTATTTCTTGAGTTAAAGAAAGCTGATTTGTTCAATTTTGTTACTTTTCTTTTGGGTTTCTGTTGTTGCAACCCACTAATTTGTGTTCTTCCCCCTTTCAGAGCTGAAGGCCGGTTGTGGTGGTGCTGGTGATTGGGTGGTGGTGTTCCCCCTTCCTGTTTCGTGTGCTGTGATTCCCTGGGATGCGGGTTATTCACTTCAGGTCACGTGTGTGTGTGGGTGATTTTTAGTTGATTAATTTTGTTTTGGTGGCTCACTCCCTGTTGCCAGCTCTTCCACCCAGTGAGCCTCAGCTCCTGATTGGGCTCCTTCTCCCCCCAGTTTGAATGATTTTCTTGTGTTTATTTTTTAACTTGTTTAATAAAAATTGTTTTAAACTTGAACCATGTCTCAGCCTGAGTACAAACGAACCTGTGTGTCTTGACTGAGGTACAATAATTCCCTGGGTGAAATTCCCAGGGTGGCGTTGTTGAGCAACAGACAAAAGTTATTCAGGTGTACAGTGTTACTAACTTATTACAAACCCTTTATCAGCCACAGTCTCATTCATCACTTTGACTTGGATATTTTATAGATAATAATTTAAGCACAGGGATTATATTGATTAAAGGGGAGGTCAAACCGATGATTCATGTTTCATAAATCATGGTTATATTGGTACTATTATTCTCTGGTTTTTACTTAGTAAACCACAGTACCTTCTGGAAAATATGATCTGCCACTTTTACCATTTTCATATAACCTCCATGTTAAGAGGCTGTTTTTTTTTACCAGCTTTTATCTTAGTTGATTTGTTTCTGAGCGCAATAACTCAAAAAGTTTTCAATGGATTTAGATAAAATTTTCACGAAACATTAGTCATGGCTCACATTAAAGGATAACTTCGGTTCCTGCAGCTTTTACATTGTCTATAGAATGAAGAACAACAATATACTCACCCAGAAGGCTTTCCTGATGCAAACGGTGCTTCGGGAGATATTTAGATCCAAAATCGAGCAGCGGACACCGATATAATGGTAGCCTGTAGGGCATAGATCGCCGCTCCTAAAAACTGCATTAGTCGTCCAAAAACTCATGTTTTTCACCAATATTCCATCATGATTCGCGCCGAATGGACGGCCACTGCAGCCTGTGTCTCTCCACACAGCGCTGTGTGGCTGAACCAACGAGTTTGTTTACATGCTCTTCGCAAGAAAAGTGCTCATTGTTTCAGGGCAGCTACAAATCGACTTTCTTCTTCCAGTTTTGTGCAAAATGGACGAATATCTATGGGATGAAGATGTTGTGGAGGAGGACTTTGAATATGATGGACGTCCTTACAGTTTGGAGCCAGATTATACAGATAAGGAGCTGATAGAAATGAGGGAGCGATCTCAACGCTCCAGAGAGTACTGCGCATGCGCGAGGGGCATGCAAACAGACTCGTCTGTTTAGAGGTTAGTTCAGCCACACAGCGCTGTGTGGAGAGACACAGGCTACAATGGCCGTCCGTTCGGCGCGGATCATGATGGAATATTGGTGAAAAACATGAGTTTTTGGACGATTAATGCAGTTTTTAGGAGCGGCGATCTATGCCCTACGGGCTACCATTATATCGGTGTCCGCTGCTCGATTTTGGATCTAAATATCTCCCGAAGCACCGTTTGCATCAGGAAAGCCTTCTGGGTGAGTATATTGTTGTTCTTCATTCTATAAACAATGTAAAAGCTGCAGGAACCGAAGTTATCCTTTAAATACAAAAAGATTTTGGTGGGATGTAAATTTAGGATTTTAAGAATTTTGTCAATACTAAACAATAGGGCAGTTTCCCCTATTAGTGAGATGAACTTGGCAACTAATGTCAGAAATGTCTTAGAGGAGGTGTGAACTCTCTGAGCTCCTCTTGATGCAATCAATCTATCAAACTTCATTCGAATAGCGTTTTCATACACATAAGTAGCATAAAGTGCAAATATAAATATGAGTGAGTATTAGCAAAACAAACTAAAGTAATAAGAGGAACCAACTCAAATTAAGCAAAAACAAAAAAATCAAAGACCTTGATTTGACTCTTACACGTGAAATCCGATTCAGAGTTTAATCTGACATCGTTTTGGCTCAGTGAGCTTCAGAGACACGGGTATGTCGCAAATCCTCCATCTGCGCAAATGCAAATCTTCACCTCCGGACAGCTGAGCACTTCACTTTGAAGCCCGTTTTAACTCACCACTGTGTAAACATTTTCTACACAATGGACATAAAACTTACATCAATCGCTTTAGCGTGTTCTTGGGATGCTCACAGTGTAATCCCTTTTCTGATATATATCACGGTTTTCCGTTTACCCCGAAGCCTGCTCTGTACATGTATGACAGTTATTTTAAAAGCTGGTTCTGCTGCTTGTACATATGTCTGCTGAATGGCTCAGTGGTTTAGAAGCAGGTTTCTGACCTGTTGGTCTGGGTTTTCAAATGCCAGTACAGGCAGTTATCTTGGTGTATTACAGCCTCAATGGTCTGCCACAGCTTTCAAGGCTTACATTTTCAGAGAAAAAAATGTGCAGATTAGAATGTTAACGCTCTGAATCCCAAGCCATTTCTGAGCGTTTTCTGCTTCTGTCATATTTTTACTCACTGTGGTCTCATTTTTGTCTGGAAAGTGAAGTCCAGCACCTCTATGGATTCAGGACAGGCATGGCTATAAGCTGATATAACTCAATTATGTCTTTATGCAGTGTAACAAAATTGAAAGGCTGTAAATCATCAGAAAAAAGAGAAACAAAAATTTAATTTTTCTGATTTTCTGATTTTATAAAATTCTAAAAATAGGGTGGGAGTATATACAACACACTTTCAGGTACCCTCAAGCATAAGGAACACAGGAAAAAAGTGGTGTGGTTCTACCTTTACAGAAACTACACATTCTGGGACCTTATAAGTTGATTGGAATTTTAGGCCGTTTTTGCTTCTGTCACATTTTTACTCACTGTGGACTCATTTTTCACTGCAATATCAAGTTCTACACCTCTATGTGCTCAGGAGAACTAGGGCTGAAGCCAGATATAATTCAACAATGTCTCAAAGCAATGTAACATAACCAGAATGCAAGAAACTATTCAATAAAGAAAAACGGACAGTGAAATTTAATGAATATTTATTTTCACAACAATGAAAACTGTGAATAACTATGTACAAGGCGACAGGACTCCCCTGAAACTGTTTCAAGGGACCCCCTGAAACTGTTTCGGGGGGTCCTGCTGCCCTGAAACAGTCTCTGGAGACACAGAGCCGACGTATGGAGCATGCTGATTGGTGCTGAGCAGACCCAAGCTGAAATGACACCAGGCAAATGGAAGGCAATATTCAAATAATTCTTTAGGAGTTAATGCAGGACATACATCAACCATTCAAGGATTGTTAAAAGCTGTAAGATATGTAAAATTATTTGTTTTTTACAGAATAGAGCTAGAGCAAACGGTTTATTTTCTGCAGATTTTTGAAGTGGACGTGTGAATAAATGTGATGTTGACCGCAGTCGCGCAAAATCATCGGTCTTTTACGGCATTGTTCGGAATGTTACCGACATCATGTGTGATACATTCAGGTACCCTCGGAAACGTGAGAATCTGACGAAAACGCCACTTTTTACAGCTTTTTAATAGGACAAACGGTTTGCAAATGCCAGTCATTTAAAAATAAGTGCGTTTTTGAACCCACCGGCGGTTTTGGGAACCAGAGGGTTAAACAGAAGTTTCCTTGTTTTTTATATGCTTAACCAAAATAGTTTTAAAAGATAAAGACTTTTGCTGAATTTTTCACATTGGAATGAATGGGAAATTTATGCAGTTCTGCTAAAAACACTGCTACATCTTTCAAGCTCTACAGATTTGGCATACTTACACCTACAGACTCCATTCTTGCTTTAACAGATCCATTTACCTCTCACTCATTTCACAGACGCATACATACATAAGTACATACATACATATATATGTTCAGACACACGTGATCAGAGGCATAAATGTATGTACGACTATATGTATTGAAAAAAGAATCTGATTATTTGTCAATACATATGCACATATATATAAACAGAGATGTATCAATAATGTTATTTTTTCTTTTTAATGTAAACTTCAGAAAATATTTCACACTACAGACTTTGTCATCTTTGGCCTTACACATTTAATTCTATTGCAACTCCTTCAGGGTGGGCAAACATTTCAGCATCTTTCTGCAATTTTGTTTCACATTCATTCATTTTTACCTTTCTTCCACAACTTTGAACATTTTTATTGAGCATGTTCAAGTTGTCGGCTTTGCTTCACTGCTTCCAACTTCCAATGTCACATTTTAACATTTCAGCTGTGTTTGCACCAGTTTCAGAAATTTCATTTCACATTTCCAGCATTCGGACTCAGCATTTCAACGTATTTGCTGCAAATTCTCTAGTCTGTAGTACAAACACTAAAAGCACCACCTAAACCTTTGCCCCTCCTCACTCTTACTTTCCAGAGAGTACTTATTGAAAATCAGGTCTAATAAAGACTTGTTCTGACCTCTGCCTATGTTAAAACCTGCTAAGTCCTTATAGGGTTCACTCTGTGGTTATGAAAAAACTTCAGTTCAGTATGGCTGCTATGTAAACTCACATGCACGAGTTGCTGTTGATCAGGTTTCTGGAGTCCTGATGATGCAGCCTTGAAGATAAAGTTCAGTCTGACACAGAGAGCTGAGGATTCTCTTCATATTCATTTTAATGTTGACACATTCAAATACACTAAAAACAATAATCTGTCAACAGGCTGACATGACAAACATGTTTTCAGTGAGATGACAAATGAGTTCACACAACAAGCTCACAAATGTATTCAAATAGTGAAGCAGAACTTAATCAGAGTTTGGTCTCTGAGCTCTGAGTCCACATCACGGCCTGCAGATCTATTTACATGCAGCATTTAAATAATCCATTTTAGGGTCTTTGGGTTTTACATAATAAGAACAATTTGTTTAAGATGTCTCGTCTGTGTGATATCAAGTTATTGACAAAAATGTTGAAAACTTCCCTGTCTCTCTCTGTTAATAAATCCTTGAAAATAATTCTGGGACCTACACCTGGATTGTATCACCACCAATATTTAATAACGTGTCCTTGTGCCATGCCCAACATATCCAAAAAATCTGCCCACATTAATGGAGGACTTCGTGAGTTATTAGCAAAAACGTGCTGCCTGATTTCTCTCTGTTAACAAAAACTTAAAACAAAAATCCACACACTGATTTTCATTGCCACAAAATTCTAAGAAATTAGATCTTGGCCTATTTCTGACATGTCTCAAAGAAATTATCCCAAGTCTGTCAAAAAAATTTTAGGTTATCCTGTTCATGAAGGCACAAACTAAAAAATAAAGAAAAAGCACAAAGAAAAACATAACCTCTGATCATTTTACTCTGCTGAAACAGGGGAGTTTTCCAGACCTGTGGAGGTAGAAGAGGGGCTGTAGCGAGCCAGATATCAGAGAAAAAATTAAAAAGCTACTTAAGATGATGCTAAAGTCTAAAGCATTGAGATTACACTTGCAGTGGAATCAAAGCCATGTAAATGAACAAATTAATGGCCAAAAAAATCAAAATATCTAAAATAACACTGAAGGCCCGTCTCTTCATTGCGTCGCTCGTCCTCTTTTCTATGTCTCCATCTCCTGGCCCGGGACGTTTCAGAGCCCAGAGAACTGAGAGGCAGCAGAATAACATCACACTGAAGAGCAACACATTTTGAATAAAATATAAATAATTATAATAACAAACAGCCACATCAACAAAATTGTAAATGCATGAGAGCAAGATCATGAGCCAGAGAACACAACAACAGCCCACTCTGTATCTGAGGGGTTTGAACCGCAGATATAACACCGGGTGGATGACCCCCATGTAGTACTCCACACAGATGCTGGACAAAAAGAGAGGACGGGCTGTAGCAGGAAGACCAATAGAGAAGAAGTAGATTCTCTGAAGCCGAAGTGAGGAGGAAATTACAGAAACCAGGAACCATATTCCAGACAGAGCATTCAAGAACTCAGAAAAAGCCAAATTTAGGGAAAAGAAGTCCGAGGCCACGGTCTCTCTGGAAGCTCCCAATATCAGCCAGATGACGTAACCATTCAAGGGGACGCTGAGGATCATGTTGATCAGCGTGGACACTGATGGTAATGTGACAGAGAACAGATAAAAGATGTCCAACCCAGAAGCGCCTGTTATGGTGGTGTTCATGGTGTGACTGCAGAGAAGAAGAAAAAGCAGTCAAAGAGGCATTGCCTAAAATTTATACTCTACCAAACCATCTGGACAAAGTTAACTGAGTTAGCAAGTAAACAGACTTTTTATCCGGCATTCAGACATTAAATTTTTTTAAATATTGTCGGGCAAAGGTTGGTGGAGTCAGGGTTTTACACACTCCATCTAAAAAAGTTTTTTTTTTAAATTGAATACACAGTATAAGCCTGTAAACATGTTTTACCTCTACATATAGAAAGACGTTATGTCTTTTCGGCGATTCCACCAAAAAAGTAAAATTTCTGTCCCTAGCATATTATTGTATATTAAATGTATAAACACGAGTAATAATATATTACAAATTATATTTCATGATTATACAAAACACCATACACATTAACCTTTGTAGAAATTACAGATATGTATTTTGGAATATGTTAAAATGGCATCCAAAACACTAATACATAGCATTTCTTGCCTGTCCCCACAGCCAAACGCTACACTTTACTACAAAGCATCATGAACAAAATCCTTCCAAAGCAAATTTTCTTTTGTATGTGTGACTCCATATTCTATCTACACTTTTAAAACAAAAGTTTCACAAAAAAGTCGTTATATTTTGGTTAAGATTAACATTTTAGTGCTGTCCCCAGGTTTTCACTCATTGCTGTTACCCAAACACATTCCCCCTCTTTAAAATTCTGGAACATTCCACCAGTGACATGTTCTACAGGAGGTGACATCATTTAGGTCTTCTGCAAGTCACAGGAGGCCAAAAGTAAGTTCTTTTATTTTTCCTTAAATTTAATGATATATTAGCTGTTTTAGAGATGGTCAATCTAAAAACTCAGTCCTGTTACCTAAGTTATCTCTGAGAAAACATTTGTTGATATCAAAAGTAAAATATTCAGTTAAATCTTAAGAATGTGCTCCATGTGCTCAAGCTACTAGCATAGATGCTAAGTGGCTAGATTTCACACACTTGCTATTTTTTTGCTAAAAACTCATTGCTGTTACTCAAATAAAGAGAAACAGCAAAAAAAAAAGTCATTTTGTCATAAATATTAGTATTTTCATCATGTTACCATTTCTTCTAAATTAACTCGTTTTTTTAAGAAAACATTGTATGTGGTTGATATTCTTTTAAACATGGTTTTAAAATGGCATTTGAGTTTTGGTAACAGCAGAGAAAAAAAATGCAATGATTATGAACTTTTGAAGTGTGTAATAAATTAAAGTAGCCTGAGATTGACCAGTACTCATTTTGAATGAGTAAATGTGTATACTACCAAATTCTATATTAGGATTGGAATGAAAAATGAAATTTTAATTTTGAAGAGTTACAACAAGCAAATTGCACTTTTTTGGCGGAATGACCCTTTTACACTCATGTTCATTCATGTTTTTATGAAAGAATTCCCTTTTAATGTTAATCTGTGACTATAGTCGTGAAACTCTGTAAATCTAAATTGACACGGTTGCAGTTAGGACCCAGAAGCAAGCAGTTTTTATTATTATTATTTTATTATTATTATTATTATTATTATTTTATTAGTCTTTATTAACACCAACATCAGAAGCAGTTCAGGACGGGTCGCGAACCCGCGACCAGGAGATTGGCAGGTGGGCGCTCTTCCAACTGAGCTAACCCAGGGCTGTTCAGACGTGGGTTCCCTCAGCCTTTTCAGGGGAGATGCTACGGCTTGAGCGGGCTCACAAAGTCTTTACAGGGGTGTGACAAAAGCACTTTGAAAAAGCGGGCTTCAATTGAAAACAGCAAACTTAGGAGAGGGACCCTTCTTATGCAACAGCAGAGGAGTCAAAAACTGAGACCCACACAGTTTAAATGGAAAACAGGCTGTGGCTTGAGCGGGGCTGAACCGTCACAGCTCGATCCGCAGTCGGACGCCTCCTGAGCTACCCAGGAGATGCACTGACAGAAGCTCACACAGTCTTTACAGAAGGAGGTGATGCGGACTGACTCACACACAGACGAGCTGAGGCGTTCAGGAACACTCGGAGATGAGATCCAGACGAACTCACGTTGTCGAAGACAGGCAGGGGTCGGATACCAGGCGGACGGTGCAACGAGAGCAGACAGGACTCGCAACAGGAGGCGGAAGCAGGATCAGATACCAAACGTGGTTCACAAGAGCAGACAGGACTCGCAACAGGAGACGGAAGCAGGATCGAAAGCCAGGGATTCAGACAGGCGGGTGAATGCAGGACAGAAGCTAGTCGATACCTTGCAGCAGTCAAGCCAGGGTCAGGCGTATGAGGCAGAGTCGGGACGGCTTGTCGGCAAAAGGGTGATCAATCCAAATTCAAAGACCTCGCTTCAACACCACAAAACTGCCCGACTTTGCCAGGATGCATCAAACATGGGACAATGAAAGGTCGGCTCTCTGATGAGAAAAAATGTGGCAGGTGTGAGCAGCATGGCAGGTGAGGTGAGTTGATTGAGGCTGAAGACTGAGATTGTGACACTAAATCATCGTATGTTCATTATGTTTAAACATTGTACATCACTGGAAACATTTTATATTCTTCTGTTGGATAGATATGATATTCTCACAACATACACTCCTGATCAAAATCTTAAGATCAGTTGAAAAATTGCTAGAATTGACCTTTTGCACTTTTGGATCTTAATGAAGTTTTAAGTAGAGCTACAATATGTTAAAGCAAGAAGGGGGAGTGAGACAAAAAGCACTTTGAAAAAGAAATTTATTGAAAACAAGTAAACTGAAACAGGCTGTTTATCAGCTGATCAAAAGTTTAAGACCACAGGCTATTAAAGCCAAAATCTGCTCCAAATGTTCATTTTCTGTCAGGCATTTACACGGTCATGCCCTCCTGATGGCTAAAGCTAAGAAGTTGTTTCCTCTTGAACATGGTCGGATCGTCGAGCTGCATAAGCAAGGCCTCTCACAGCGTGCCATTGCTGCTGAGGTTGGACGCAGTAAGACAGTCATTCTACATTTTTTAAAGATCCTGAGCATTATGGAACAAAAAAGTCAAGTGGAAGACCCAAAAAATTACACCTGCGCTGAGCCGGAGGATACGATTGGCTGTCCGTCAAGACGCAGGGCGGTCCTCGACCCAAATTAAGGCCCTTACTGGTGCCGACTGCAGCACAATAACCATCAGACGGCATCTGCGGGAAAAGGGTTCAAAAAACAAAAAACAAATTCAAAGACCTCGTCTCCTTCAACACCACAAAACTGCCCGTTTAGACTTTGCCAGGATGCATCAAACATGGACACTGAAAGGTCGAAAAAAGTTTTATTCTCTGATGAGAGAAAATGTAACGTTGACGGTCCAGATGGCGTCAACGTTATTGGCATGACAAGGAGATCCCACCTGAGATGTTTTCTACCTGGCACAGTGGAGGGGGGTCCATCATGATCTGGGTGCTTTTTCATTCAGTGAACACTGGAGCTTCATATAAACCTATTCTGGGGGGCCTATATATATACTCGGGAATCCCATGCCAGATATATATATATATATATATATATATATATATATATATATATATATATATATATATATATATATATATATATATATATATATATATATATATATATATATATACATATATATATATATATATGATTTATATATATATATATATAGATATATGACATTATATCATAATATTACTTATACAATATTCCCCATATATATATAAAACCTCTCATCAATATATATATAATTCTTTTTTTTTTTTTCTTTTTGAGCACCTCAAACACCAAAAAAAATCAGGTGTACAACAAAACCTTATAAAATTATTATATGCCTGCATGTTAAATATTTGTATTTTATATGTGTAAGACTTCTATGATTTACTCATGATTTACTCATGAAAGTGGCCACTTTAGCATTGTTTTCATACAACATAATTATAAAAATATGTTACATATAAAAAACTTAATTGAAAGACATGCTTTCCGTGTATAGTCCATATATGTTATTTAGTAACTACCTACATATTTTTACTATGTCACAGTATTAAAATTATATCCATTACATATATATTTTTTGTATAATAATAGTAATCAATTTATATGAAATTTTCCCTTGTTTTCTATAAGAATATTACTCATCATTTTCTCTATACCCTGCTATCCGTTTTGGGGTTGCAGGGGGCTGGAGCCTATTCTGGGGGGCCTATCCCAGCTATATACACTCGGGAAGTGGGGTACACCCTGAACCCAGACAGGCCCTCCCAGCCCGGGATTTGAACCCGGAACCTTCTTGCTGTGAGGCACATGCTTTACCAGCTGCACCACTGTGCTGCCTGAACATTTTCTGTTCTCAAAATCTAAAATATCCTATTCGTCTGAAATAATTATATATATATGTATATATATATATGTATTTATATATATGTATATATATATATATATATATATATATATATATATATATATATGTATATATATATACATATATATATATATATATACATACATATATATATATATATATACATATATATATATACATATATATATATATATATATATATATATATATATATATATATATATATATATATACACATATATATAAATATATATATATATATATATATATATATATATATATATATATATATCATATATATGCATATATATATATATATATATTAATATATATATATATATATATATATATTATGACATGACATGCATATTTTTCTGTCCTACATTTTTACAGAATAAATTAAGCAATTCATCACATGTATTACTTCAAAGAACAAAATCTATTTCATGTTTATATCGTTGAGGTAGCTCAAAAACTTTTGTCACACAATTTGCAGTTTGCTAAATATCAGGATGGCGCAACTGTAACATTAGACTTTTATTTTGAAGTGAAAACGAGATAACAGTAAAAAGGATATTGCATCATCTAGAGGACCCCAACTGACACCTGAGACCAGGTGAAAAGTTTTGCAGATCTCCCTCAAATACTGATAAAAATTCATATTTTTAGTTCATCGGTAGGCTGATACAATTTCCATGTCAGGTGGTACAACCAATGTAATACTATTGAAATATAATTTTAACTTAAAATAACAAATTTTATCTAAAATGACACATAGTTACTTAATGACAAAGGTTAATGCTTGTACAGTTGCCGAGGCAGATGCCTGTTTAAACTGAAAATAAGTTGTACTGTCACTGACCAGTGAGTCAGTGGCACAACTGCAGGGAATGTCACTTTAAGAGATAAATAGTGGTGCTAGAGTCATTAATAGTTACATTTCTATTTTTTCTTCTAATTTTTTGTTAAAAATGTCATAATTTAAAGCTTTTGTCATAATTATCATTTTGTATTGAGAAATTTTATTTATATCAATGCTTTTAAGGTTCCTGCTAATCGATCAGTTCTTCAATGATTCCCTCATTGATTTCTGTAGATTTTTCCTGTGAGCAAATGTTGGCCTGTAGATTTTCAGTGTCAACAATGTCAAACACATGTCACAGCATAGATAACTTCTTCTGCAAGTTGCTGGTATTTCCACTCAGTTAAGGTTGTGCATTAGGCGCCTTTTGTAAAAGATTAAACCATAATTCTGACGTTTCTGAACCCTGCCAGTGGGAAGAATTGATAAGGGAATTGATTAACAAAAAGACTCTTGATATTGATTATTTGATGGAGCTGTTAACGATTTTCAACTGGTATTGGTGTTTGAGTTCCATCCCTAGTAAATATTGAATTAACTAATCATTTACAAAGGTACATTTTTTTTTGTCATCATTGCTTTATCTTTAATTAATACAGTTGCATGAAAAAGTATGTGAGCCCTTTGGGATTACTTGGATACCTGCTTAAATTGGTCATAAAATATGTCCTGATCTTCATCTAAGTCACATCACTAGACAAACACAGTCTGCTTAAACTAATATTGCACTAAAATAATAGGATTTCATGTTTTAATTCAACACAAAATGGAAACAGTCACAGTGCAGGGTGGAAAAAGTATGTGGACCTTTGGGTTTCATAACTGGTTGACCCTCCTTTGGCAGCAATAACCTCATCCAAACATTTCCTGTAGTTGTAGACCAGACCCATCTTCTACACCATGTTTTCTGTCATTTCTAATGCGGTCAGGTGGCACAACTGTTCCTCGTCAGTTGGTTTGACCAGGTAAAATATTAATTTAAACCATCAAATAACAATCTAAAGTGAACAAAAGTAGATAAGTGGGATGAGAATAGCTGTTTTATTGAATTCATTTATTTTCAAATTTTTGATTTAATTTTTTTGTCTTGAAATATAAAATCAAATGACAAAAATGCTTCATATCTGGACTCTAGAGTGTAACACGCTTGAATTATTGTAGATAAAAAAATCCACCCACAGATTAATAATGTAGGAGTCACCGCAGACACTTAAGGAACACTTGCCCAAAATGTCACTTAGAAAAAAACTAACAAAAATATACATATACTTACATATTATTGGTTGTGCCACCTGACATTTTCTGGGGTGGTACAGTTAAAAATACTTCAAAAAAGTAATTTTAAACATAAAAATGTCAGTTAATGTCTGAAATCCATTAAAACGCTTTGTCCTTGTCTCAAAAATTTGCATTATATCCATTTTCAAAAAACTTTTTAAAAATACATTTTTGACCCCTTAATTTGTCATTGACATATATGTGTGCGTATATTTGTTTTTATAAATACACACACACACATACACCAGGTTTTGACTATGTAACAACACCATACACACAGGCCTTTGAAATGATCAAGAATCAGCAAGACAGTCTGGCTGCAGACCTGCACTGACAGGACCCAGCTTTGCAGACCTGCACTGAGAGGACCCCCTGCACTGAGAGGACCCGACGTCACGCTTTTTTTCTCACATGCTCTGGCTGCAGACCTGCACTGACAGGACCGGAAGCCGATTTGAAGTCTTTCAAAATAAAAGCGAATATACTGGAAGCACGTATTTTCGTCAAAAGTTTATTCAAAACCTTTCCGAAATAAAAGCCATTACACTGGGAAGAACGTTTAAATGCCAACGACAGTGAAAGCCTTCTCATGTCAAACTTATTTCATACATATATCTAAATAATACATCCATGTCTAATCCTAAAGTTAACCTAGTTAGCCCTAGCCACTGCTACCCTAACAACGATAACAGCGCTTAATTTGCTTTTAATACTTAAGCAGTCTGCTTACAGTGATCACTTTGGGTGTTTTCATACATGTTTAAATGCCACAGGCAGTGACAGCCTGTCATGTCAAGCTTATCTCATAGATATATCTAAATAAAGCATCCATGTCCAATCCAAAAGTTAGCCTAGTTAGCGCTAGCCTCTGTTAGGCTAGCGCTAACTAGGCTAACTTTTGGATTGGATTGCAGCGCGAAAAACACCCAAAAGTGCAAAAGTCATTTCTTTCCAATAAATATTATGACACAGAGCAGTATATAATGGAAAAGACAATGTTTGTAATGGAATAAAGACTGTTCCGGTTTCTTCGAAAAAGACGAAAAGTAGTCACTCGACTATAACTCAGCTTCTCTCTTCACGGGAAAAAAACACACTGGAGCATGTGATGTGAGAAAAAAAACGTGACGTTGGGTCCTCTCAGTGCAGGTCTGCAGCCAGACCCCTCTCAGAATCAGAGATCTCATCTATGTGCCATTTTACATAGGACCTCCTATGTTTTTTATGTGTTTCTTGCAAAACTTTTAATTCCAAATAATATATGTAGGATAGAGCAGGTATCTACTAAGAATATTGTATGTGAAATAGCTGTCATATATAATACTTGTAATTATGCAAATTGTATATTCTTCATTTTACAAAACTTTTGTATGGATCTTGTATTTTCTTTACTTGTCATGCAAATTACTTACAAGTGCCATATATTTGATACAGTTATTTTGTAAAATCCTTCAATGTCTTTTCCATATGGGTGGCCAAACAAATTTTTGAAGTGATTAACAAGAACGGTGGAGCTACTCATTACTGAGTCCTACTGAGAAAAATTTTGTTCTGGTTTAGAGAGTTTTTGTCATTTTTTGAGCGATGGTCTTTAACTTTTGATCAGCTGATAAACAGCCTATTTCATCTAACTTGTTGTTTTCAATAAATTACTTTCTCAAAGTGCTTTTTGTCACACCCCCCCTTCTTGCTTTTGCATATTGTAGCTCCACTTAAAACTTCATTAAGATCCAAAAATGCGAAAGGTCAATTCTAGCAATTTTTCAACTGGTCTTAAGATTTTGATCAGGAGTGTATAAGCAAACGCTGTATCATTTTATTGTAATTTTAGAGTATGTATCTCATCTTATGCTATGTATGAGCTACCCTTGTCCTTAATGCAGAGTGTTTTTTGAGATTTTTTTGTGATTTTACCAGGTACATATCTGCAGCACACATCTAAAGCCTGTGGCCTATCGGTTGAGAATCAGTTCTTCAAAGCATTATATCCATTTTCAGGCTCAAATATGGTCGTGCTTTCCTGTCCCTCTCTGGGTACAGAGAGTTTAGTACAGTATGTACTTTCTTAGAATACTTGTCTTTTGTTTAATCATTGCAACTTTAAACCATGGACTCCATGAGATATGTATCTACACTCTTTAGTGTGGGTGATAATCTGTTTACAGTGTGTGAGACTGTTGTATTTAGACACATATATAAAATAACAAAAATTAAAACAAAAAGCCTGTATACCATGCTGTGCAATAATTCAAACTTCAGAGTTAGATTATAAAGTATTATCAAACCAATCTACTAAAACACATTCCGTCATTTCTAACTACTTTAAGATCCTGAAAAAGTTAAAACATTCTGTTCTTCATTTTAATTTCAGTAAGAACCTCTTAGTAACATTAAATGGTGAAGTTAAATGTGCAAATGTAACTAAATATCTATGAGAATATATAAACATATTACATGTGAATACAGGAATATTATTATTAATCATATATAAAGTAAGCATAGAAAGCTTAGGTGAAACTTAGGCCCAGTATATAAGGTAAACTGTCCTTGACTAATACAAAACTCACCATTTGGCAAAAAATGTGATTAATATCAACAATGTTACTTATGTTGCTATTTGTCTCATACTGCATAACTAATATTTCCAGCTAACACTAAAAAATAAAGAAAACCGTTGATTATTTGTTATACTAACTAGACATTTAACAACGATTTTCCATCACATGTTCCTTAAATCTTTAACTATTTGACTCAGTCTTACCTGGTCATGCCAGCGATCCAAAGACGTGGTAACACCACTTGAGGAGAGAATTTACACAGACTTGCTTTGCATGCTCTTCAGAGCTTCACTTGCTGCATACTAACCTGTCTGTAATTGGCACATTGTTTGGATTGCTGCATGTCAAGTACAGAGAGCGGTGGAGAGGACAGCAGCGACTGATGTGTGTACATCTGCAGTCTGTGACTCTCATCAGGCAGATCCTCCTTACTAGACTGACCATTCATACTTGTTTGACCCCAAATCAACATTTTAAAAACTGTTTAGACAAACTAGAAGAGCCAAGTTAAAGTTTATCTTTAGGGTAAGTACTTGGCTTACATTTATCATTTAATGGATAAAGAGCCAGCCATCTTTTTAATGATAAGGTAAAATGTATATTTATTTAGCATGGATGTCCATCACACATGTTGGATGGCATTGTTTTGATGCCCAGTCAAAATGGCACAGAGTGAAGTCAAATACAAATGGTCAAAATTGTCGGCATAGTCAAATGCACAATAGAAAGCATTAGTCAAAAAATGACATATTTAAATGGCATGATCATAGGCAATTGCACCTTTAGTGTTTCAAATATCTAATGCAGAAGCAGAGCATAGTTTAAGCTCAGGTAGAAATCAAAAACAATTACAGCTGAGGATCACTATCAAATATCTCAGATGATTAATATAATTTGATATATTCCTGTTTTCAGGCACCCTGTTGACATGGGCAGGACAAAACCCAATAAAAATGTGCCTCACCTATATGCTTGGTCATGCTTCTCATTTCACAAAAGCACAGTCCTTTCACCTTGTACCTCAGTGTAAAGGTGACTAATCAGGCTTTTTTTTATTTTTAAAAAGAGAAATGATAAATTTAAATAATGTTTCTAAAATTTTTTGAGGGTTATGTCCAATGTCAAAATTGTAAGTTTAAGCTCAGTAATTTTAGTCTTGTCAAGCAGTGATCCTACCAATCAAAGACCTTATGATTTTATGACTTCTGTCTTAATATGACATGGTTCCTTAGACATTGTTATGAAAGTACATTCACAACTAGAACTGCTCCAAGAATGCAAACCTTTGGCAAGGCATTTCCCTGTACAGTTGGGCAAGTTCATGACAAAATGTTTCTTTCTCTGTGAACAGTTCCTTGAAAATAATTCCGGGATTCACATCTTATTTCGTATCACCACCAAAATCTAATCACTTGTCTTGTGACATGACCAAGCATTTCCTGAAAATTGCATCGTAATCCATAAAGAATTTACCAAGTTATGAGCAAAAATGTGTTAAACTGCCTGATCTCTTGCCGTTAACAAAAGCTTTAAAAGTCAGCCATGATCCACACAAGGACTCTGATCACCAGAAATTCTAAGAAATTGGTCCTTTGCTCATTTCTGACCTGACTCAAAGGGCCCTTACGTCCTTGCACAGCAAAGGGTGGTAGAGCCTGGCGCACCCCATGCAGTAGTAATTTTGTCTGATGCACTGCATGCGTTGCAAATTTGACAAAACTGATACCAACGGAGGCCATGATCCGTGCCCCAATTGCTGTAAAAGTCACAGCAGCTCTGACCGCCTCTGCCACCGGGTCTTTCCAGCACACCGTGGCTACAGTCGCAGGGATAAGTCAGACTGATCAGTTGCTCTTCCCCGCCTGCCGTGTGTCTAAAGGCAAGGAGAGGCATTCATTTGATTAGCGAAGATCACACTCAGCTGTGTTAAACCCACTCACGCCTTCCCTCTCCTCTCTGCATCAGAGGGAGGGACAGAGACTTGAGGTGTCGTTGGACTGCGCCCTGCACAAAAATTGCAAACTGCCAAGGACAAACTCTGTTGGCACGGCACAGGCACAGTGCAGAGCAGATGAGAATTAATCCAACTCTGTCCTGTTCATGAGTGCACAACCTAACTAAGAAAAAATTTACCCCAAATCATTTAACTCATTAAAACAGAGGATTTTTCCTGACTTGTGGAAGGAGAAGAGGGGCTTTACAAACCCAGATGTCAGAGCTAAGCTTGAAAAGGTGCCACGGATGATTTACACACATGGACAAAACTGTTGGAAGGACTGTTCTGGTTCGTCCCAAAGGGAGGCTGAAGTCCACACTCTATCCAGTGTGATGGATCCAGGGCTGATGTTCCAATGTGAGCTGGTCCCGGGTTTCACGGGAGAGAAGTACCATCTCAGATTGGACTAGCAGGTTCTGTTTAAGGTGAAGGTGAAGCTGGAGCTTGGAGCGTTGATGTCTCAATTAAATATAAAAAAATATTTGTAACTAGTTCCAAAAATTAAGAATTTGCTCGCCGGATGAATACTATTCTGAAATTAATAAAAAGAAGTCCATTTACTATGAAGCAAATCTTTGGAGAGTTATGGGTTACTGGCTTATAAGGAAAACTGACAGGCGTGATACAAAAATTAGACAAAAGATGTAGGATAACTAGGAGAGCCGAATAGATGTAAGACACAGTGTAGAAGAAGAGTGACGAAGAAGAGAACAGAGAGAAGCGTGTTTCTCTCTGGTTTTAAACCCCTAAGGAGGGTCTTACTGGAGGAGATCCTTCGATGAGTAACTTTATCAACTTACATTTGGCCAAAATATTAGGTTTTATTTTGATTAACATCCAATATAAGCACTCCAACTGGGTAGAAAATCTTGTGGTAATCAATTTGATACCAATACTATACATCTAAAAAATAAGAAAGAATAAAACAATTTCGATCTTATTAAAAAGTCAAACAAAGAAAAATATGTGGTTAAAACTTAGACATATAAGTTAACATGGTTTTGGGATGGTATGCTACCAAAACTAAAGGTGAAAAATCCTATTATAAGCATTCCTCAATAAAACAGTGTGAAATGAAATAATGTAGAGTACAGGCACATTTCGCTTGTGAGAGATCCCATGTTAGTTTGTCAGAAGGCTTTCAACAAACAGTTCAACTTATTCCTAACTTTAGCATTTTTAGAGCAAAAAACACATGAGAAACATCAACAGAATGCATTTTTCATGACAGGATAAAATATCACGTTAGATGTGTCCAATGTTAATTTAAAGCTGTGGTCTACGATTTGGAAGCTTTGTACATCTTAATAACACCGTTTAAGGCCGTTATGGTCCTATGGTCTGATCTACGCAATGAAAAGACCAAAAAGAATGAAAAAAATCCATTCAGTATATCCACTGCAAAGCGGCATAATAGTTGACCAATCCAAACCGCGATTGGTCCATGAGTCCATCCAATCCCATGTCTCCCCTGCTCCGCACCATCCCGCCTGTGGTCCAGCCTCCTCCTCTACTCTCTACTACTCTCCTCTCCTCCTCCTACTCTCAACGGAGACTCAACATTGGAGCTGCAGAATGATTTGTGTCTGAAAATTGACGCTGAGGCAGTCGAATTTCTGTTGAACAGGTAATAACTTTGTTTGCTACAGTGGGAGACGTCTGCTGAATAACTCTGGTTAGTCTGTGCCTATACTGGCCAATGACTGAACGTTGTTGTTTGGAACGGTAGGCTCTGTCAGTTGATTTTAGCATCAGTTAGCCACTCATCGTTAACATAGTAAACTGAGCTGGTGAGGACACGCTGAGAAATGTAAATCCTCGCCAACAATCGGCTCTGCTCTGATCAGCTGACGGCGGCGACACCAGATCCGCTTCGCCGCCGGTCCAATTGAAATGGCTACCGCTGTGTGTAACAAGGGGGATGACTGTCGTGTTTGTTACTTTCAGCTATGAGAAATCTCATTTATTTTCATCGCCAATAAGTATTTTCTGCCGGCCGGCTTCTTGCTCTATTGGAGGGGGCGTGTTGTTAGGAGGCGACATGAGCTGGGGGGCGGGATTTTGGAACACTGAGGGTAGAGGTGAGTGAAGGGGGGGCAGGCTGCATTTTTCAAATCTGTCTGGAATCATAATTTCCCTGAGGGAGTTTTCTCAAAGGAATTGATAAAGCACAATCTAATCTAATCTAACAGCCAAACTGGTTTTCAGATCATAGACCCTAGCTTTAAAGAGTTCATGAGGTTTATGGTTTTCTGTTGGCTGAAAAACATCCGGACAGACATGAGGAGGAGCCAATGAGGGGTTCAAGTGAGCAGGGAGGTCAAAAGTCAACTTAGATGGCATCTAAGAATTATTTAAGACTCTGGGAACGTAGTCTGTTCAGAGACACCTTATTAGGTCGCAGCCAATCGCTGTTTAGGCAGGAAGTCCAGAGTAACAAATACATCTCTAGAGTCCAGGCAGATGTCTGCTCGTTGTATTTGGTGGGAAATAAGGAGAGACTTGGTGGCTCCACATGTCTCTAGTGAGTTACAACCAGGGTCCTCCAGAGAGAGAAAGGAAGGAATGAAGACATTCTTGTCCTTTAAGAGTTTTTTCAGTTCATCTTGCTACACTGTTGTCATGTACTTTTTCAGCTATAGATGATGTCCTGTAATTAGACCCTCAGAAATAACAGATGAAATCACTCTAGCTTCATACAGTCTAGGAAAAACATTCACGATGACAGTGCACATGTCACTTTGCTGAAACTGGGGAGCTTCCCAGACCTGTGGAGGTAGAGGATGGGCTGTATGAAACCTGTTACCAGAGAAACACTCATCAAAGAAATAAAAATGCTGTAAAATTCTAGACCTGGCATGCAACACTGCAGAGGTATGGCAGCCATGTACAAAAAGAAATTTATATTCATGAAAGTGGTGATGATTAAAATGGTTTTAAAGGCCTTTCTCTTCATTGAGTTGCTTGTCTCTTTTGTCTTGTCTCCACCTCCTGGCCCGGGACGTTTTAGAGCCCTGAGCACTGAGAGGCAGCAGAAAAGCATCACAAAGAAGAACAAGAAATTCTGGATGAAGTAACCATAGAGATACAAATAATTCACAAAGGTGTACAAATAGTACATGCAAGAAAACAAAATAAACAGCCAGAACAGACAGCAACATGCCACCCTGTATCTGAGGGGTTTGAACCTCAGATATAACACTGGGTGGATGACCCCCATGTAGTACTCCACACAGATGCAGCACTGAAAGAGAGGACGGGCTGTGTAGAGAAGGCCAAAAGAGAAAATGAAGATCTGTTGACTGGTTATCCTCTTTATATACAGATGAAGCAGATACCATACACCAGACAGAGCAAACAAGAACTCAGACAAAGCCAGGTTAAAGGAAAAGAACCTGGAGGCCATCTTCTCTCTGGAAGCTCGCAATATCAAAAAGATGACGTAGCCATTCAGGGGGGTACTCAGGATCATGTTGGTCATAGATGTCACCTCCACCAATTTGAAGAATCTATGGTAGCTGGCACTAATTAATGAGTAATCCTCCACAAAGGTTGTGTTCATTCTTGTGGCTGTGAACAAGAAGAGGACAACATCAAACACTGGAACAAAATGGGGTGCTGGTTTGGCGGAGTGGTGAGCAACCAGACACCCCATGTACTTGCTTCTGCCGGTCCAGGTTCAAGTCCCACCTGTGACCGGTTTGCAGAGTGCCTTCCCCCACTCTCTCACCCTCTTTCACAAGCCTATCCACTGTCTCCCTCCTATTAGTAAAGGCACAAAATGCCCAAAAAATACATTAAAAAACAAACAAAACAAAACAAACAAAAAAAAACACTGGAACAAAATTAACTTTCCTATTGCATGCCCGGGGCAAAGAGGTTTTTTGCGTATTTTCCCTGATCTTTGCCTGATGCAGGTGTTATTTTTCACTCAAGCTGTTTAAATAACAAATGATCATGTGCTCTTGTTTGTATGTGAAGGAGTGGTCTGGGCTAAAGCTGATGTGTTCCTAACTTCACTCCAAACCTGGCTGCACTCTGAACCTCCCTCGTCCCAGGCTGAAGTCCACGACGAAATGTTTTTGCTAATCTGAGGATGCATGAGAGATTAAGAGACAGTCAAGAGCTCAAAACAGGGCTTCATTAACATAGGATAAGGACAGTGGCACTCATCTACTGTTGAACATCAGAGCATTTACTAAAAGACTAAATTAAAGGTTGAAGAGCCAAGAGACAGCATTGCTAATTCTGTTTGCTATTTCTGATCGCTATTGCTTGTGCACTCCAATTCATACAATACTGCCAGAAATTAGAAAAACACACTAAATTTATGATTGTCAAGCAAGTGGTTATTTTTTTTCATGGGCTTTTGTTCATAATTTTTAAAACCTAATTACCAACAAAAAAACAAGAAATGAAGAGAAAATAATAATTCATGGAGATTTGAGTTTTCTGCCAGACAAAAATAATATGGTAATACAATGTAACTTAATTGTTGAATGGCTGCTATGATGGCAGCTGTCAGACATGTCTCAGATTTTTGTAATTTATTACAGAAAGCAAACTGCTGACATCAAAAAGCCCCCATAACTTCTATAAAACATCACTTTACTTCACACTTTGCACTGTCCTTCCTTTCAAACCAAACACCTTAGAAGTAGGTGGATGTCAGATGTTTCAATTATTATTTCTGACTACACTGAAAATATACTTTTTAAGTCCTTAGAGGGTTAACTCTGTCTTTATTAAACATTTCTATTCAGTTTGGGCTATTATTTTAACTCACATGTACAAGTTGCTGTTGATCAGTTATCTTCAGTCCTGGTGATGCAGCCTTGGAGATAAAGTTCAGTCTGACACAGAGAGCCTGGTTTTCTCTTCTTATCCAGTTTATTGTTGACACAATCAAATTCACCAAAACAATAATCCAACATCAGGCTGACAAAAATGTTTTCACTAGGTTGATGAATGGGTCCTGTTTTGTTTGCCTCACACAGCAAGCTCATGAATGTATTTAAATATTGACCATAGGGACATGTTAAACTAAGGTGTGTCCTGTCCTTACATCACAGGTGTCTTCAAACCTTCAAACCTGTAATCAGTCAGTCTGCCTATTTTAAGGGTGAAAAGTCATCACTGTGCTGTTTCAGAAGATTAGAAATGAAATTATAGACAAGCATGTTAAAGGTAGATGCTATAAGACCATTTCCAAGCAGTTTGATGTTCCTGTGACTACAGTTATACATATTATTCAGACATTTAAGGTCAACAGGTCTTTAGCCAACCTCCCTGGTCATGGCTGCAAGAGGAAAATTGATGACAAATTGAAGACACAGATAAAACAAATGGTAACCAAAGACAACTTCCAAGGAGATTAGAGATGAAATCCAAGGAAATGGTGCATCAGAATCAGACTGCACCATCCATTACAGTTTAAGCCAAAGTGTACTTAATGGAGGACATCACTGTTGACAGAAAACCATAAAAAAGACTGGAGTTACACTTAGACTGGATTTAGCGAAAATGCATTTTGACAAGCCAAAAACCTTCTTGGAGAATGTCCTTTGGACACTGACAGCGAGTTTAGGAGCTGTCAGTGTGTGAAGAGTGTAATGCAGTCATCTCTGAGTGACAAATGGAAGAGATTATGGCTATAAAGATCTTTTTTTACATATAGGGTAAATGACCTCCACGATGTACAGTGCAAAACACAGGGTTTACTTTATACATGTCTGCATGAGTATTATGGCACACTGGCTCATCTCTAGTTTTTCCAGTCCACCATAATAACCGACAGCCTTCAAATGTTTCCATCATTCATCAAAAATATTCAGTCAGTGATGGAAAATATTCAGTAAATGTGGTTAATTTCAATCCCCTGCAGGCTTTATAAATGAGGCCCCTGCTCACCTGAAGTTAAACATTGATGGTCTTTAGCTTTTCTTCTCTACCCATTTGGGGCACAAGTGGTGCTATCTCTGTGCATCTGGCACCCTTAGCCTAGCCAATTAATAAATTATTACTGCAAAGATGCATTTTTTAGTCATTAATAGGACAGGGAGTTCATTAATAAAGTCAGCAAGTCCTTTAGATGAGTTTAGTTGACTTAAGAAAATTCACAAACACATAAAGAAGCATAGACCTGCCTGCTGAAATAGCCGCTGCATCGCAGTCAGACAGTGTATGGATCAGCTGTTCATGCTGTATTTCCACTGAGTGTCCTGCTTTGGTTCAGAATGAAATGGTTTGGAGTAAAAGCCTGATCCACTATGCATTAAAGAAAGAATGTGACAGATTAAACCTACAACCTCCTACTAACCAACAGAGCCAGACTGCACCAAAGATGCCCCATGAAAACAATCAGCTTACCTGGTGATACAGGTGTATATATTTTGGGCTAATGTTGTCAATTCTGTGAAATACCAGTGACTTGGTAAATACATTTTAGGATATTTTGGGATCAGAGGATACCTGCTATTATGTGTAAATGTGCAGTCTTTGGCCCACATCATGCAGATCATCCTTGCTTTAATGAATATTTATACTTGTTTGGACCTAAATCAACATTTTAAAAAATCGAAAGACAAACCAGAAGGACCAAATAAAAGTGTATCTTCACCTTGATTGTTTATTGGATAAAGAGGCAGCCATGTTTTTTGACAAGCTGACATTTATATTTGTAACCAAGTCAGGACTGGTGAGGGACCTCTGGTGTTAAAAACCCAACAATGCCACCTTGGGACTCTCACCAAAAGAATGTTAACAGGTATAGTAGTCTGTGTATTACACTACAACAGAGGGTTTCTCCTTAAAGTAATCTTTACAGTACAGGTGTTTTCAAAAATATTGAAAAAATTACCCATAAAGATAGTATTTAAAAGCACAAAAATGGCTATTAATTTAATCCAAAGAGAAAAATGCATATCAAAAATATTCTGTAGGTTGCATGATGCAAGCCGGACACCTCCTAAGTAGCTGTGGAGAGACTGTGGTCAGATCTATTATGAATGAAAAGAAGCACTACAATGCGCATCTAATCATAAGTAGAAATGCACACAAGACAAAAGACCTGACCCCAAGTAAGCCCTACATGTGTCAGAGGCTACAGATCTTGTTGCTGAACAGTGTCTCCATTTAAACTGTTACTGAACTTAGCAGCACTTCTTACACAGAGAAATCAAAAGAATCTTTACCCAAAACTAGAGGCTGAACAAGTAATAACTCATGGCAGGTCTTGAGAAAATTATAATTAATGTTATACTGAACTAAGGCGACCTGAAGCTAATACATTCAGGGAGGGGAAAAGAAGCGGAAGAAAGAAATCAAGAACATGAGACATGGACCAATTAAAAAGACGAGGCAACTGTAGCAACACGAACATATCTTAGCCATCAGCCGCACCATACCCGTGCCATCTTCTCCCATTTATCAGTGGCCGGGTTGCGGGGGCAGCAGCCTAAGCAGGGAAGCCCAGACTTCCCTCTCCAGGGAATCCAAGAAGGGTGGATACGCTGAACTGTTGTTTGGTGCATAAGCACAAACAACAGTCAGGTTTCGTCCCCCCACCCGAAGGCGGAGGGAGGCTACCCTCTTGTCCACCATTTAAAAAAATCTAAAGACAAATCAGAGAGGCTGAAAAATCAGCCATTCAACTGATATGCCACAGAATTCAATTACCTCGGGTGTTCGCAACCTTACAATGGCATTACCCAACGTCTCATTCTGGACCCCATACTGTTGGCACACTCAACGAACCAGCTGAATGTATTTTGCCACAGAACGCCATCCTTTACTGAGAAATAAAACTAATATGAAGTCAAATCCAACCATTATCTCAGCATACAGCGCAGCTCGTACCTGCTTCTCTTCCGAAAGTAAACAAGGAACAAGATGCACTACAACTGGTTAATTTCTCTCCCCTGGACACAAGGGCCAAACCATCATTGGTTGTCCCCCCCCCCAGCTGTGGGGCATAGCTGCTTATCAGCTGGGTACATTTTTATTAACATAGATCTCCATTAGGCTACATACTGAATGGAATCATTTTGACATCCAACCAAAATGGAATAGGGAGTAAAGTGACATGTAAAAGGTCAAAATTGTTGACATAGTCAAATACACTAAAAAATAAAATCAATCTACAAGCTGACTTATTTAAATGTTATTATCATGGGTGATTGTTCTGGTTGTTTGTCTAATTTATCACAAAGAAAAATCAGTCAGACAGCACATCATCTTTTGTGGTTTGAATATTTAAAGCAGAAGCAGAACATAGTGTAAGCTCTGAAAAGAAATCAAAGGAACCGCAATCAAGGATCAATATCAAATATCTAAGACAACCAATATAAATTTGATATCTTCCTGTTTTCAGGCACCCTGTTGTCATGTTAAGGACCAAACCCAACACATATGTACTTTTTCAGCTATTGATGATGTCCTGTAAACAGACCCTCAGAAATAACAGATGAAATCACTCTAGCTTCACACAGTCTATGACAAACATTCATGATGAATGTGAACATTTCACTTTGCTGAAACTGGGGAGCTTCCCAGACCTGTGGAGGTAGAGGATGGGCTGTATGAACCCTGTAATCACAGCAACACTTAACAAAGAAATAAAAATGCTGTAAAATTCTAGACCTGGCATGCAGCTTGGCAGAGGAATGGCGGCCATGTATGAAATGAAATTTATAGTCATGAAAGTGGTGATGATTAAAATGGTTTTAAAGGCCTTTCTCTTCATTGAGTTGCTTGTCTCTTTTGTCTTGTCTCCATCTCCTGGCCCGGGACGTTTCAGAGCCCTGAGGACTGAGAGGCAGCAGAAAAGCATCACAAAGAAGAACAAGAAATTCTGAATGAAGTAACCATAGAGATACAAGAAAATGTGGAAAGTGTACAAATGGTACATGCAAGAAAGCAAAATAAAAAGCCAGAGGACACAGCAACAAGCCACTCTGTATCTGAGGGGTTTGAACCGCAGATATAACACTGGGTGGATGACCCCCATGTAGTACTCCACACAGATGCAGCACTGGAAGAGAGGACGGGCTGTGAAGAGAAGGCCCTGAGAGAAGAAGAAGATCTGTTGACTGGTTTTCCTCTTTAAATACAAATGAAGCAGACACCATACACCAGACAGAGCAAACAAGAACTCAGACAAAGCCAGATTAAGGGAAAAGAAGCTGGAGGCCATCTTCTCTCTGGAAGCTCCCAATATCAAAAAGATGACGTAGCCATTCAAGGGGCTACTGAGGATCATGTTGGTTATAGATGTCACCTCCACCAATTTGAAGAATCTAAGGTAGCTGGCACTGATTAATGAAGAATCCTCCTCAATGGTTGTGTTCATTCTTGTGGCTGTGAACAAGAAGAGGACAACATCAAACACTGGAATAAAATGGGGTGCTGGTTTGGCGGAGTGGTGAGCAACCAGGCACCCCATGTACTTGCTTCTGCCGGTCCAGGTTCAAGTCCCACCTGTGACCAGTTTGCAGAGTGTCTTTCCCCTACTCTCTCACCCTCTTTCACAAGCCTATCCACTGTCTCCCTCCTATTAGTAAAGGCACAAAATGCCTAAAAAATACATTAAAAAAAACACTGGAACAAAATTAACTTTCCTATTGCATGTCCGAGGCAACAAGGTTTTTTTGTGTAAAGTATCTTCCCTGATCTTTGCCTGATGCAGGTGTCATTTTTCACTCAAGCTGTTTAAATAACAAATGATCATGTGCTCCTGTTTGTATGTAAAGGAGTGGTCAGGGTCAAAGCTGATGCGTTCCTAACTTCACTCCAAACCTGGCTGCACTCTGAACCTCCTTAATCCCAGGCTGAAGTCCACAACAAAATGTTTTTGCTAATCTGAGGATGCATGAGAGATTAAGGGCTCTAATTTCGTAGACCAGGCGCAAGCCCAGGCGCACCTGCCCTGTGCTGGCTTTCGCCGTGCGGGCAGGGTGTGGCCAGCGCACTTTGCAAGTTTCCTGCAGTGCCAAGAGATGTGCACTCAAGGCGCAGAGGAGCGCAGACGGGCGCATCCACGCCTCCGTCTCTGCCCCTCCGCGCAAGTGCCAGAGAGGCGGAGAAAAGGCGTGAGTGGGTTCAATACAGCCGAGTGCTGTTTTCACCAATCAAATGACCGCCTCTCCTTGCCTTTAAATGCGCTGCGGCCGAGGCACAGCGTCTGATTGGTCTGAATGATCCCCGCCACCGCGGAAACAGTGTGCTGGACAGACCCGGTAGCGGAGACAGTCAGAGCCGCTGTCCCTTCAGCAGGAGAAGGGACAGCGAGGTGCGCATCGGAGGCCACGAAGCGCATCCACGTGTGGGCCAGCTCCCGGGACAGATGTAATCTGTTCTGTTGTCATTAATAGGAGTAAAAAATGAAGGGACAGTTACACAGACGCTGGCTTATCCATTCCCAATACTGTGATCCACCTGCACTCCTGGTCTGTCATCGTAAAATCGCAGAGCATTTGGTGATATACTGTATACTCTCGCGGTATCTCCGCCTCATCCTCCTTGCAATAATGTACTCCATCTTTTTAGATCAGGTTAAAAATAAAGACTAAAACAGAGGAATATGGGAAATCACAGTTAAATCCTGAGTGACGTACATTTATTTTCTCTCCTTTTTCTTCGTCTTTTTTCTCCCTCTTTTCTTTGAATTTAATAAAATGAGAGAAGCCAGATATATACTCAGTATCAGACGTTAAAGCTGTTTATTGTTGACTTGTAAGATGTGCATCAAACTTCCAGCTGCCGTCAGGTTAGGTATCGATTATGACAAACGGCTTTAATCCAACATCAGATGTGACTGGACAGTTAATATAGATACAAATGTATATGCTGGTTCAGACAGTTACATTAAATAGTGATTGCTGTGGTTGTTTATTGCATTTAAATGTGCCTGATACTCTGGATACCTGCCTCTGATGCTTTGTTGACGTGTGCACATGTGCGCCTGTCCAAATTACCAAATTACAGCTGCGGGTGCGCTCCGCCCTGCGCCGAGAATGGACCAGGTCAGAGCTGGCGAGCTTTCAGCGCACCTTCGGCACAGTTTTTTGGTCCGAAAATGTCACTGCGCCAACATGAATCTGTCGACACCTCCCCCTGGTGCGCCGTCACCTCCCCTTGGTGCACTGTCACACCCACCTCTGCGCAGATGGTTTACGAAATTGTCAAACTGGCAGGGCACAGCGGTGCGCAGTGGCGGCTGGCCAATAGAGGGCGCTAGGGCGCCACCCCCCCAGTGGAGACTGTGATATTAAATGTATTTACTTTATTTTGAAAAAATGAATATTACCAAAATTTACTTATTCAAATGTGTGATATAAATATAAATATAACATAATATATATCCATTGATATATAAAGTAATTAATTGCATCAATATAAAACAAAAGTAAGCCTTCTCGTCTCTGTCTCCGTGTCTCAGGGGCGATAGATAAAGCGCCCCTGAGACAGTGACAAATAGCCAATAAGGGACTGTTGCCAGGGCAAGATAAGGGCATATCAACGTGAATTTGGCCAATCAGCATCGTTGAAAATAATCTCCGAAGGGCGCTTTTTGAATCGCCCCTCAGGTTTATTCGGGTTTATTCGGCTTGTGTCGGCGTGCCGGTGTGCTGAATTAACTGGTGACCGTCCAGGCAGATGTCAAGGGGGCGGGCCTTTGAAGGACCCTTTTGTTTACTATCCAAACGCCTCCCGTTATTACATTATACTCAAAAATGATCTCTTTACAGCTATTTATTTACTTATGGTGAAAGTGACTTCACAACATTTGTGTGACAATGAAAGATTTTGAAGACTTACAGACTTATTTGACTGCGTAAATATATGGAAGGTAATATATAGGTAACTATCTTAGATGCCTGATGAAAATGTCAAACTTTTGACAGTGAGTCCACTTGTGATAGCCCCGAAACCCGCATTTACCGTCACTTCGGTGTATCAACAAACAATTCGTTCATGCTCAGGGTATAACGGAGTCTGGAGGACTTGAAAACAGGTAAAGAGAAGTAGGTTTTTTATGTGGAGGAAAAGACACATGTTGACCTTACTAATTACTGTGTATAAAGTTATTTTTAATTTACACATGCACACATGTTCCCCTTACTAATTACTGTTTATAAAGTTATTTTTAATTTTATACATGCACACATGTTCCCCTTACTCATTTCTTTCTATATAGGTTATGTAAGCTTTTCGGCAGTATATGGTTGACCATTTGTATGTAATCATGTGTGTGTGTGTGTGTCTGATATGTGTGTGCATCATTCTGTAATCTGTTATTTTTATTTGGAATCAATAATAACAAATTTACGAAGTACTGGTATCCTGTAGTTTGCGTCGAATCGTAGTGGGATGGTTGTTAAAAACTTAGTGCTGCACAGTACTGCCCCACCAAGAATATTTTTCACCAGCCGCCACTGGCGGTGCGCCTGACGAAATTTACACTGCCCGGGGTGCGCCAGGCTTGCGCTCCCTGCGCTGTGCCACGAAATTAGGGCCCTGAGAGACATCCAAGAGCTCAAAACAGGGCTTGTTTAACTCATGTAGGAAGGACAATGGCACTCATCTACCGTTGAACATCAGAGCATTTACTAAAAGACTGAATTAAACGTTGAAGATCCAAGAGACAGCATTGCTATTCTGGTTTGCTATTTCTGTGCGTTATTGCTTGTGCACTCCAATTCATACAAAACTGCCAGAAATGAGAAAAAAACACACTAAATTGAAGATTATCAAACAAGTGGTTATTTTTTTCAGGTGCTTTTGTTTATAATTTTTAAAACCTAATAACCAACAAAAAAAACAAGAAATAAAGAGAAAAAAAATAATAAATCATGAAGATTTGAGGTTTGTGCATGACAAAAATAAAATGGAAATACAATGTAACTTAATTGTTGAATGGCTGCTATGATGGCAGCTGTCATACACATTTCAGATTATTGTAATTTATTACAGAAAGCAAACTGCTGACATCAAAAAGCCCCCATAACTTTGATACAACATCACTTTACTTCACACTTTGCCCTGTCCTTCCTTTCAAACCAAACACTTTAGAAGTAGGTGGATGTCAGATGTTTTAATTAATACTTTTGACTACATTGAAAATACACCTTCTAAGTCCTTAGAGGGTTAACTCTGTTTTTATTAAACATTTCTATTCAGTGTAGGCTATTATTTTAACTCACGTGTACAAGTTGCTGTTGATCAGTTATCTTCAGTCCTGGTGATGCAGCCTTGAAGATAAAGTTCAGTCTGACACAGAGAGCCTGGTTTTCTCTTCTTATCCAGTTTATTGTTGACACAATCAAATTCACCAAAAGAATAATCCACCATCAGGCTGACAAAAATGTTTTCACTCGGTTGATAAAAGGGTCCTGTTTTGTTTGCCTCACACAGCAAGCTCATCAGTGTATTTACATATTGACCATAGAGACATGTTAAACTAAGGTGTGTCCTGTAATTATCATCACAGGTGTTTCCAAACTTGGAATCAGTCAGTCTGCCAATTTAAAGGGTGAAAAGTCATCACAGTGTTGTTTGGTATCATGGTGTGTACCACACTGAACATGAAAGCTAAGGAGAGAGCTGTCTCAAGAGATTAGAAATGAAATTATAGACAAGTATGTAAAAGGTAAAGGCTATAAGACCATTTCCAAGCAGCTTGATGTTCCTGTGACTACAGCTGCACATATTAAAACAAATATAAAACAAATGGTAACCAAAGACAACTTCCAAAGAGATTAGAGACCTTCTGGGAGAATGTCTTTTCGACAGAAAAGACAAAACTGGAGCTTTTTGGAGAGTCACATCAGCTCTATGTTCACTGATGCAAAAATGAAGCATACAAAGAAAAGAACAAATCAAAATCCTGAAGTCTTGAAATCGACTTTTGTGCTTCCACTTCTAAAGAACTGTGATCCTTCAGAGGTCAGTAACTGGGGGTCTGTATTACTTTCACTGGCACTATGTAACTTTGATGTGGATGGTAGGGACAATTCAACACAAAAAAATAAAGATTTTTACTGCTTTGACTGCTTTACAGCAAACGTCACTTCCTCCTTGAGACGCAAGCTAAACGTTGAGAAAGGGAAAATATAAAGCAGTTGCTGAATTTTAAATTTTTAAAACAGATTTAATGAACAGAGTTTAGTTTAAAGTAAATATGCTCTTCTTCCTGAATTTCCCTTTGGGATAAATAAAGTATTTTTCATTTTCATTCATTCATTTTTCCTCATGGAAATAGGGACCTCTGGCTCACACTCCTGCATAGTAGCTGGTGGTAATGCTCCTCTGACGCTGGATACCACCTGGCGTTAAATAATAATAAGAAGAAAGCTAAATGTATCATTGTTATCATGGTGGAAGTAGAGAAAAACTAAAGACAGAAAAGTTTTATCGAAGGAGACAGTTTCCAAACAGGGGTGAACATTGGTCTGGCATTCACTCGCTGGCGTGAGCTAAAAGACGAGGAGGGATGTTCGATGTTATTTTTGGACTTGTAAGTCCATGATGATTTATTCAAAATGACCACCATGCTCACATGCATGAGCGCTGCTGATTCACAACCAGAAGACTGATTCAAAACTTCCAACTTAAAAACGGTCCTCAGAACATCATTTTGTTTTGCACTAAACCAAGTCATGTGTAGGTTTATATTGACGGTGTCCTACACTGCTGTGAGCCTGGTTGAGCTAACCAGCTCCTAATCATGCCTATTCAATTAGCCATGTGCTGCTTATGTGATGGCACTGAACAGGAGGCAGTATCACTACATGATAGTTACACAAAGAGAGCTGGTCATATAAAATACAAATAATGAACATAAAATAAAATAATGTAAGAACAATACTGTATGTAATTCAGAATTATAATTAATTTCCATGTGCGATTGGTCTGTGGGCGTGACCATCTTGTGGTGGATGGCGTCACTGCTATCGTAAGTACAGTAGTGCTGTAGTACAGTAAAGTACAGTCCTGGCTGGCTGTGACAGTAAGATGAATAGTTGGATTGATGATGTTAGACACTACTGTTGAGGCAGCCTAAACAGCACACGTTCTCTCAGATCGTCCTGTCATGTTTTTACGGCAGTAAAAAAAAGAAATTGATTTTTCTTCAGTCCACTCTCCTGATCACTCTCAGTCATACATATGCTAGCTGCCCGATTTACCACCGCAGTAATGGCGGCTCGACAACTTCCAGTGTTTCCCAGGATTGGTTTATAAGTAGGAGCAGCTGGTGCACAGCCAGATGATGACTCATGGTGCATGTTATCATTGACCCCAGCTCTCTGAGGATTCATTTTTGAAAAGCTTGCGCATGTTATGAAGACACAGTGAAAATGTTCCTGTTCCGACAACAGACAGAGTTAGGGGACAAACCTGTTGAAGGCTTTGGGCCATTGCACTATTGTTTTATTCTTGAATGTTATTTTTTCAATTTGTATTTAATTTTTTTTCTCTGCCGTCATTTTTTTAATGTCAGAACTCGGCATAACAGTTGTGGGAAGGCTTTTTTGACAATACTATAAAACCTAGATTGAAGTTACCTTTATGATTAATTTCCCATTTTTGTCAGTATAAAATAAAGACCAAATTTTGTTAGGGTAGATTATCAGTGCGTGTGTAGTTTCTCAATGCGTTGGTGTGTAGATGCAGATGATGAAGAAGCTTCACCGACACTGACCTGTTTGTATATAAAAGAAGTTTATTTACAAAATCAAGCAAGTTTCTAAATCAGGCACTACGGACGGCCTGAGAGGCTCAAAGCCAAAATGAGACCTCCCGAGCATCGTAAGAGGACATATATTTATAACAGTCACATTGTTTGAACTATGCAAAGACATGCATGTAGAGTTGACTCCCATTGGACCAGAACATCTTAGATGAATGACCAGTGACCAACAGGCTGACCCATGATAGCCTGAAGTGAAGGCCCTCTAACCTTTGACAATTTTTAACCTTTGTTTATTGCCTTAGGTATCAGTCTTAAGTCCTCAGTTATTTACCTAACCTTAGGGGTTATGATCCTGGGCATGCATCCGGCCATTTGCATATTTAGTGAAACCAGGCCAAATTCAGTTTACTCATGAGCTCACTCCCAAGGACACCTATTTTCCATCTCAAACATTCACATCAGACACTTCACATGACTTTGGCAATGCCATTTAACATCAGTTGTTTGGATCAGCACATTTTTAATTTCTGCATAATACTCACAAAACATCAAGTACTGTCTGTAATAAAATGTCCTCTCTTAAAGGTGCAATGTGTAGAACTTGGCATCTTAGCGACATCTAGCGTTCAGATTCTAGAATGAACCTAACCATAGTCAAAACGTCACGTCGCTGAACAACGGAATACTGTGAAGACCAAAAGGGATTCTGAACACAGCACACAATTTATGTTGTGTGTGTTTATACACACAGTTTGAATTCCTAGGACAGAGTAACAACTTTCTATGCATCCACCGCCATCCTCTCCTCTTCTTGGCCTGCATTCCAGGTAGATTTCAGAACCGGCAGACAGATTTGCGTTTCGTTCTTTTTGTCCCTAAAAACCAACCGTAGACAACATGGTGGATCAATATGTCGGCCTACACGAAACAGCAGCCCGCGGAAATGTAATTTTTTTTATAAAGATTTTTCTAACTAAATAAAAATTAAACAAACGCTTTATGGGGATGATTGTTCTCCTATTTTGAAAGACTTGCCATAGACTGGAGTTGCCATGGTGCTGTAAACAAGCAGCAGCCTGTCCAGTTTGCTCTCCATATTTTTAGCTGTTTTTGTGTTTTTTTTTTTCACAATTTTCAAAAGTTTTCCTTTTTTAATCTTTTTCTGACCTTCCTGCACTTCTTATTAAGACTCTTTTTTCTTATATATCCTATGGATATCTTTTTCAGCCATCATTGCTGCCAGGAGGCTTTTCTGAGGATACCAGCAGAGTGTTCTTTTTTGAAAGATGCCACCAACTGCCAGCTTCACTATCATCAGCTACCAAGAGCCAGTTTGATCAGATATTCAAGAGTTGACACATCCAGGATTGAAAAACTGATCAGGAGGGCTGGCTCTGTGGTTGGCATGAGGCTGGACTCTTTGGTGACAGTGGCAGAGAAGAGCACACTGGACAAACTGCTGGACATTCTGGGTGATGCCAATCACCCTCTACACATGGTCATCAACAACCAGATGAGCCTGTTCAGCACAAGACTTCTCCTCCCCAAGTGCAGGACCAACAGACTGAGAAACTCCTTTGTCCCTCAGGCCATCAGACTGTATAACTCCTCAACTTGGGGGATAAGGAGTAACAGGAAGACAGAGAATGTGAAGGAGCAGCAGCAGTAGCCCAATGGGGTGTTCACACCGGACGCGAATTCGCGTCGACGCGCGTCGAGATTACATACAAAGTCAATGCAAAGGCGCTTCTTGACGCCGATTCGCCCCAGGCGGCGCGTTTGGAGCGTCCGGCGCGTTTGAGGCGCCGAGCGTCGAGGCGTTTGACGCCCTCGACGCCCCGACGCCTCTACGCCTCGACGCTCGAGTTGAAAATATTGAACTTTCGACGCCAGTTCGTTTGACGCTGTGGCGCGGCAGCCAATCAGTGATGACACTCCCCTCCCCCCCCCGACGTCATTGATTTGATGACGTATGACGCTACGTCCCCCTGCTTCCGCTCAAAGCCCTCTGTAAGATGGAGGAGAGGTTTATCTGCACTGTTTGCTATCATCCGGAGCTATACTATTCGGCGTGTGTACTCTACAGAGACTGGAACAAAAGGGAGCAGGCTTGTGTGAAAGTCGCCGAGGAGACAGACAGGTTTGATTTGATGACGTGTGACGCCCCGGTCTCCTGCTCCTGCTCAGACCCCTCTCAGAGATGGAGGAGAGATTTATCTGCGGTGTTAGCTATCATCCGGAGCTTTACTACTCGACGTGTGCACTCTACAGAGACTGGAACAAAAGGAGCAGGCTTGGGTGAAAGTCGCTGAGGAGACAGGTTTTGAAGGTAAGTACTGTAAATATTCATTTCCAGCTGGATTTGTCTGCACGGGTTATCACTGAGTCCGACAAGCTCCGGCTCTCTACTGCGCCTGCGCCAGGACGCGCGTCGTCCCTCAGCTTGTCAAAATGTCCAGCATCCAGCCTCGGGCGTTAAGCGCGGCGCGTCACAGGCGTTACGCGCGTCCATTGACGCCAATTCGCGTCCGGTGTGAACGCAGCATAAAAGTATTATCTTTTATTTATAATATAATGCAACTGGAATTATAATTTCCCCGAGGGAGTTTTCCCTAAGGGATTAATAAAGTACAATCTAATCTAATCTCTTATCTACTCAAAGCTGCTTTACACCACAGGTCACACCTACCCATTCAAACCCATTCACTCTCCCATTCACTCACCAATGGTTCTGAGTTCCAATGTTAGTTATCTCTAACACATTCACTCCCTTTCATGCCCATCTACACACAACTGATGCAGCAGTGGGAGCAACTTGGGGTTAAGTGTCTTGCTCAAGGACACATCGCCATGTGTCGCCTGGAGCTGGGCTTGAACCTGCAACCTCCCGATCACTGACCAAGCACACTACCCAGTTGCACCATCGATGCAGCCATTCATTTATTTCTGATATCATAACAAATTGATGAATCTAAAGCAGGGTTGGGCAACTATCAATGCCAACAGGGCCACATTCCTTTTTTTCAGAGGCCGAGGGCCTCACTGTTACATATTGCTGACACTCTCAATAAGAAAAATATATAAATAAACCAAAAATAGCTTAACAAAGGATTATACCAACACTTATATATTCTAACTAAAACTAACTTAAGCTTCTTTTTAATGCTCACTAGTTTTTAGAGCTCAAAATTATTACCATTACCATAGTTTCCAAATGTGTTTTTTTTTTTACCAATACTATAACTTTAATTACTATTAAAAACACAAAGCACGTACCAGCAATTTAAGGTTAGTAAAAATATTTTACCACCTATCCTAATTTATGCATTACATAGTACTGGTTACTCATGATGAATCATGTTCAGCAACTGTTGTTTTGTTTCTTCATATTTCCACATTGTTTGTTTTTTTTTGGCAAATGACTGGTGGGCCGCATTGAGTGACGTGAAAGGCCGCATGTGGCCCCTGGGCCGCCAGTTGCCCACCCCTGATCTAAAGGAATAGCCCAGCCTTCAGAACAGAAGCTGTACAACTAACTTTGAACATCTTATACATCCTTACTAATTTGGGCTTGTTAACAGTTGGCCAGATTACACAGTCTGCTCAATGTACACTCAGTGTCAAGATCAGAAGAGGATGTCTACATCTGTTCCTTAGCAAAAAATGCATTAGCAAAGTCGACAATAAAATGACGTTATATGCAAAAAATCATGTTTTATAACCTGGTGAAACAGGGTGTGGTCATGCTTCCTCAGGCCCAAACAGGTAAGTTAACTGTTTAAAGTCAATGTCCTTTTGCTCATAAAGTCCAGATGTTTTGTCTTATTAGACCTTGTTTCCCTCCACATGGATTCATCTCAGAGTCTGTAATATTCCTGATCTTTTGTCTGTAGGCCTCTGTCAAATAAGAGTGTCGACCCTGCATCGCTGTTTACCCCTTATCTGCTTAAGGTTCTGCTCTGCCATGCACCTTTAAAAACATTTGTGGCTTAAAGCCTAGCTCTTGGTAACAGCGTTTAGAGTAATAATCCCCATCCTGTCTCCTTCCCATCCTACCAATACATAAGAGCGAAGTTTGCTGATATCACAGTAAGGGTAGAAGCCCGTTAGGTATGCCCTTCCACAGCTGGTGTGTCTGCTGCAGCGGTGCTTCACCACTGTCCACTCTTCCTCATTCCTGTATTGCGCCATGTCATAGTTTTACTTCTTATGTATAAACAAGCTCTGAAATGATGTTTCGGCTCCCACAAACCTTCTTAAAGTGCAAGCTTGTCCAAAAAAAAAAAAAGGTTGAAATGGAATCACGATGGCAGAAATGATCCTAGCACCAATGTTCAGGAGTAAAACAAACTGGTTGCAGTGCTGCTCCGAGCTAATAATGCTTGGGGGCTAAGTCAGTATAGAGTTTCTCCAGTTTCTCCTAAATGCTGTGTTCGATGTCTGCATAAGAGGCTCTGTGGCAGCTGCTCACTGTTCTGAATAAATTTTAAAAAAGGTTGATGTGGGTCCCAATGAAACAATATTTAATCACTTTAAATGGATGACTTACCATTTTTGCCAAAATAAGATGTTAATCAACCCTACTATGTGACCATTATTCCCTTTAATCAAAAATCCAGGCCTCCATAATTCAATATATTAGTTTTAATTCAATGCATTTTTTATTTGTTTTAATTTTATATATGTGGTTATAAAAAAAATACTAAATATAAAATTGTGTGTCTATTTGAATAGTAAAAGGTCCTTTTAATATGGATCAGGCCTAGTATAAAGTATAAACACAATTCAATTCCATTATTGGTGGTTTATAAAAAAACATGGGATTGATTAGGCAGGGTCAGATATGGTAAACTGTTTTAGACCAGGGGCTTATTTTTTAATCATAGGGCTCTGTAAAGGCTGGGTAGGGGGTAAGGGTGGGGATAATTATCATTTAAAAATTAGATTAGGGGATTAATATAAATTTTAAGTGTAGGTTTAGGGCCAGATTGGGGTGTGTAGAGGGTCCTGGAGTAATGTTTAGGCATATATAATTATTTAGGCTAAGTTTAGGGTAAGGGCGGGGATAGTTGTAATCGATATTAGAACTATCTTGCAAAGATTCAAAGTGGAATAGTTAAGTTGAAGCGAGCACCTGCCCTTTCCAATGGTGCCAACTGAACTGGGCAAAAAATCGATTAATTAGAATTATTTTCTGCAGAAGATTAAAGAAAAAGAAAAATCAAGATTCTTTTTCTTGCCTTTGTCCAATGGTAAGTAGTTACAATTTTAGAAAACAATTACAATTTTCATGATGGTTGGCCTTGTAAGGTTTGCACAAGCTCTTTTATAGGCTTGTATTTGTTATTTAAGTAGATTAAATATGAATCAGAGAGTTTCATGCTAATACTGTAAAAATACCTCAGCCTTTTAGTGTTTATGTAGACAAACCTGCCCACGTTTATACTACATAATCAACCTTTTATGACCCAGACTTTGACTTTAAGAGGGAAACATTTAGACAACATAAAGGCAAAACTTGATTTGTTTCATTTTTCTGTCACTGGTAGTTTTGTTTCTTTTAGGGAGGGAAAAATCGATTAAAATCGTAAATGGAGTGTTGTGAAAAAAAATCAGGGATTATTTCTTGGCCATATCACCCAGCCCAGCCCTGGTGCCAACAGAAAGTGACTAAAACAGAAGTGCTGCTCTCTTATTGACCTGAAGTGTTTTTTTTTCACTTTCTTGGGAACGGAAAGTTGAAGAGACTCTGGACCATGACTGGCCAATTCAGGAGGGTCCAATTATAGCAGGTGGATCACGGTTACAAGTGTCTCGGACACGGTTGCAAAAGTTCCAGACGTGTAAGCTCTCTGGGAGTGGAAGTTAGTGAAGCTGGCCCAAGTGTGTAAGTCAGAAAACGTGTTTGAGAAAGTGTTAGGGAGCAGGTGTCACTGCATTTGAAGTGGAGTAGACCTGCTCTGAATGGCATGTTTTTGTAAGGGTTTTTTGTTTGTCGAGAAATAGATACATAAGCCATAGCGGTTCTGTTGCCACAGCTACTGAAAGCTAATGCTATGGGGTGATGCTGTATTTAAGGGCGTTCAGTGCTTAGACACATTTTGTATTGGGAAAAAACAGTTTATTTCTATAATAACTTGAAGAATAGCATGCTGGTATATAAGTTTAAATTTCTCCCCTTTATTTTTATGCAGAAAAGCCATAAATTAAGCCATCTGTGTTTTATTCAGAAACTAAAACCGGACTTCAAACCAGGATCCCACACATGGAGAATGAGCACAGCTGTCTCAGTGACAGTGGGGACAGTGATGATGTTTATATCCCAAACCAGGTGATGAAAATAGCAGCAATGATTCTGCTGTACAATATTAGACAGATAGATAGTATTACAGAAGCTTCTTCACATTGTGTAGCATCATCAGCCTGTACAATAAGTTTAAGGATGCTCTTGAGGCACTTATTCCCTATTACTGCATCCACATCAGGTCAAAGAAGTACTACCATTGATTCTTTATTCACGTTGCGGATATAGTTATCATCAACAGCTGGTTGTTGTATCGCCGTGACTGTGAATCACTCAGTATTCCACAGAAGAAGCAGATTTGAAGAAGAAGCAGAAGGATTTACTTTCCTTCAGACTACCCATTGCACAGGCACTCTGCATGCAAGGCAAGGATCTGTCCAAGAGGAAGAGGGGTGGGCCTTCATCAGATGTGGAAAGGGGGTTTGAAAAGAAGAGACACTGAGGACCAACCCAGGCTACTCCAACACAGGAAGTCCACTCAGATACTGGGGGCAAATATACTGCAAACTCCCAAATTGTAAGGGCAGTGTTCAGATGTTCTTAGTGCAACATTCACCTGTGCCTAACAAACATAACAACTGTGTGTTATTATACGTACAGTATGTGGGTTTCAAGCGTAAGACATGAGTGCAAAAGCAACTCAACTCAACACATACACACACACATACATTGTTCAAAATTGCAATGTTCAAAGCTCATAAATGAGACTGCAAAGACAATTTGACTGTTTGTAGTGTTACACTTTATTTCATTTAACCAGGAAATCCACATTAAGTTTAAAGATCTCTTTGTGGTTTGGTGGAGTGGTTAGCAACCAGGCACCCCATGTACTTTCTTCTGTCTGTCCAGGTTCGAATCCTGCCTGTGACCAATTTGCAGAGTGTCTTCCCCTACTCTCTCTCTCCCTTTCACAAGCCAACCACTGTCTCTCTCCAATCAATAAAAGCACAAAGTGCCCAAAAATACATTAAAAAAATCTCTTTGCAAGATTGTCCTGGCCAAGACAGCTGCACACTCAACAGCTTTACTCAAGTACATGCAGTCATCAAACACGTAGGACAAGAATTCAATACAAACCCAACAAATATGTACATTTTCAGACACAAATGATATCATGTGAACAGGCCCTCAGACCAGTCACCTTCAAAATGAGGTGTAATTTGTAAGGATTGTGAAATTGTGGGGTGCTGGTTTGGCGGAGTGGTTAGCAACCATGCACCCCATATACTTGTTTCTGCCGGTCCAGGTTCGAATCCCGCCAGTGACCAGTTTGCAGAGTGTCTTCCCCTACTCTCTCACTCCCTTTCACAAGCCTATCCACTGTCTCTCTCCTATCAATAAAGGCACAAAATGCCCAAAAAGTACATTTAAAAAAAAAAGGATTGTGAATTTGTTGAATAAGCAACACAGCTAAACATTTGGGTAGCACCCCAAAATTGTGCCAAAATCCCCTTCAACTGGAAACTGCTGTGCAGGGTAGCAGCATTATTTATATTCAGGCCTGGGACCATTTCCAAACTTAGGACCAAGTTCTGTGAGACTGTTGAAGTCAAAGACAGACTACAAAGTGGGCGTCCCAGACCACAACACCTTAAGAAATCAAGTTCATCCGTCTTCTCAGGGGAGATGGTGCTTTGGCGCTTTTAGGCAATATATTTACCTACATTTGCACCTAACTTGCTAACCTGAGCAAAAGGGCTTAACCTGATGAAGAAACAATGGTAGGATGTCACGCTGGAAGGGTAATCTTGGGGAACAAGCCACTGTTGGCACTGTAAATATGGTATGAGGGTAGGGATTGGTACCTTTCACATTTGAACCGATACCATACCGATGCTCGGTACCTGGGAATCTGTATTGGTACTCAACAGTACCAATTTTCAGTACTTGTACGTGTGTTTATTGGGTAATAAATACTAATTTGTTTAATATTAAGATCTCAAATTTTTTCAATGTAAATTTATTTCTCAATATTTAAAATTTGACAGATATATACTCAACAAAAATATAAACGCAACACTTTTGTTTTTGCTCTCATTCTTCATGAGATGGACTCAAAGATCTAAAATTCATTCCAGATACACAATATTACCATTTCTCTCAAACATTGTTCACAAATCTGTCTAAATGTGTGATAGTGAGCACTTCTGCTTTGCTGAGATAATCCATCCCACCTCACAGGTGTGCCACATCAAGATGCTCCTCAGACACCATGATTAGTGCACAGGTGTACCTTATACTGTCCACAATAAAAGACCACCCTGAAATGTGCATTTTTTTTGCTTTATTGGGGGTCTGGGGACTCAGAACCAGTCAGTATCTGGTGTGACCACCATTTGCCTCATGCAGTGCAACACATCTTCTTTGCATAGAGTTTATCAGATTGTCAATTGTGGCCTGTGGAATGTTGGTCCACTCCTCTTCAATGGCTGTGCGAAGTTGCTGGATATTACTGGGAACTGGTACACGCTGTCGTGCGTGAGCATTTGCCCACTCAAGTCTGTTACGGCGACAATCTGGAGTCAGGTTAAGACCCCGATGAGGACGACGAGCATGCAGTTGAGCTTCCCTGAGATGGTTTCTGACAGTTTGTGCAGAAATTCTTTGGTTATGCAAACCAATTGTTTCAGCAGCTGTCTGAGTGGCTGGTCTCAGACGATCTTGGAGGTGAACCTGCTGGATGTGGAGGTCCTGGGCTGGTGTGGTTACACGTGGTCCGCGGTTGTGAGGCCGGTTGGATGTGCTGCCATATTCTCTGAAACGCCTTTGGAGACGGCTTATGGTGGAGAAATGAACATTCAATGCACGAGCAACAGATCTGGTTGACATTCCTGCTGTCAGCATGCCAATTGCACGCTCCCTCAATGCTTGCGACATCTGTGGCATTTTGCTGTGAGACAAAACTGCACATTTCAGAGTGGCCTTTTATTGTGGACAGTCTAAGGTACACCTGTGTACTAATCATGGTGTCTGATGAGCATCTTGATGTGGCACACCTGTGAGGTGGGATGGATTATCTCAGCAAAGCAGAAGTGCTCACTATCACACATTTAGACAGATTTGTGAACAACATTTGAATGAAATGGTAATATTGTGTATCTGGAATGAATTTTAGATCTTTGAGTCCATCTCATGAAAAATGGGAGCAAAAACAAAAGTGTTGCGTTTATATTTTTGTTGAGCGTATATTAAAACAACATTCAACTGTTTGTATTGTAACATTGTAGTTGTTCCAAAAATTTCTTCAACATGAAAACCAGAAACTAAAATGAAGCACAACTTAATAAATTAACTGCAGCCCTCACTTTAACTTTAGGGCAGTTTAACAATGGGTCCGACAGAGCTGTAAATAAAAAAAGCATTTACATTAACGTTACAAAGTACGAGGAACCGACCTGATAATGATAACTGACGCACATTAAAATGCCAAGCTAATACCATCTTAAACACTAGGCTTATTTACCTGGACCAGGTATCCTCTTTGTCACATTTGCTGCCATCACCAAATGTTAAAGCCATTTATTTTCCTGTGTTTCTGGCTGCAGACGACTAGTCTCCATTGGACACAAGCGTGCTAACAGTGCTGAATGAATCCTTTGTGGTCGTAGACCTGAGGCTATCAAGAATTGTGCACTCTTCAGCTTTAAGGAAAATTTTGTGCTTCCTCAGATTTGAAGTATTCACACCGCTAACCTTACACTTGGTGTCACAAATATTGCAGCGAGCATAATCTCCATCACATTTAATAAAGTAGAGCCATACTTTCGAGCACTTTCTCTCAGCCATGCTAGCTTTGTTGACTGAGCCCGCGGCTGCTGATGTCATTGCGCGATTGCTGTGCTGCGTTCAAGTCTGGTATGGAAATTCACCTACTCTACCCAATAGTATGCCTGCTTCTTCCACTCTCTCACAGTCACTTGAGGGAGGAGGTGCCATGGTTAGGTAGTTTAGGTACCTAAACATGCCACCGTTTGAATTTACGTGAATCAGTACTCGGTAGTACCTGCAGAATTCTGTCGGTACCTCTTAAAGTACCGACTTCGGTACCCATCCCTATGTGAGGGAAGAAGACTTTTTGTCTTGTTCATAGAGATACTCTTTCAGACCAACAAATAAAAGGGTATGTAAAACCCAACAAAGCCTAAGATGGATTATATAAATGCTGCATGTAAATAGATCTGCAGGGACTGATGTGGACACAGAGCTCAGAGACCAAACTCTGATTAAGTTCTGCTTCAGTAAATATTTGAATATGAGCTTGCTGTGTGAACTCATTTGTTATCCCACTGAAAACGTGTCTGTCATGTCAGCCTGTTGACAGATTATTGTTTTAGTGTATTTGCATGTTATCAACATTAAAATGAATATGAAGAGAATCCTCAGCTCTCTGTGTCAGACTGAACTTTATCTTCAAGGCTGCATCACCAGGACTCCTGAAAACTGATCAACACTAACTTGAGCATGTGAGTTTGAATAGTAGCCTAAACTGAATCATAGTTTTTAATAACCACAGAGTGAACCCTCTAAGGACTTAGCAGGTTTTAACACAGGCTGAGGTCAGAAAAAGTTTTCCATTAGACCTGATTTTCAGTGAGTACTCTCTGGAAAGTGAGAGTGAGGAGGGGCAAAGACTTTGGGGTCTTTTTAGTGTCTCTACAATAGATTAGATAAATCAGGAAGAGGCATCACTCAAGTTTAAAGTCTTTTCATTGACTTCCTGTACCTTTTAGAATTGATTTTAAGGTTCTTTTATTTTTTAAATTCTTCTCTGCAGTCACACCATGAACACCACCATAGCAGGCACTTCTGGGTTGGACATGTCTTACCTGTTCTCCGTCACATTACCATCAGTGTCCACATCGATCAACATGATCCTCAGTGTCCCCCTGAATGGTTACGTCATCTGGCTGATATTGGGAGCTTCCAGAGAGACGGTGGCCTCAGACTTCTTTTCCCTAAATTTGGCTTTTTCTGAGATTTTCTTTGCTCTGTCTGCGATATGGCTCCTGGTTTCTGTTATTTCCTCCTCACTTCAGTTTCAGAGAATCTACAACTTCTCTATTGGTTTCCCAGCTACAGGCCGTCCTCTCTTTTTGTACTGCATCTGTGTGGAGTACTATATGGGGGTCATCCACCCAGTGTTATATCTGCGGTTCAAACCCCTCAGATACCGGGTGGCATGTTGTTGTGTTCTCTGGCTCATGATCTTGCTCTCATGTATTTACAGTTTTCTTATTGTGGGTGCTTATTATTATAGTTATTTATATATCATTCAAAATATGTTACTCTTCAGTTTGATGTTTTTCTGCTGCCTCTCAGTTCTCAGGGCTCTGAAACGTCCCGGGCCAGGAGATGGAGACAAAGAAAAGAAGACGAGCAACGCAATGAAGAGACGGGCCTTTAATATTATTTTAGTTGTTATGATTTTTTTGGCCATTAATACGTTTGTTTACATGGCTTTGATGCCACTGCAGTGCTGTCTCAGCGCTTTAGGCTTTAGCATCATCATATGCACCTACTTACATTTTTCTCTGATATCTGGGTTGTTGCAGCCCCTCTTCTACCTCCACAGGTCTGGAAAACTCCCCTGTTTCAGCAGAGAAAAATGATCAGAGGTTATGTTTTTCTTTGTGCTTTTTCTTTCTTTTTTAGTTGTGCCTTTATAAACAGGAAAACCTAAAAGGTTTTGAAAGAATTGAATTAAATCTTTGTGACAAGTCAGAAATAGGCCAAGAGCCAGTTCAATAGAATTTGGAGGTGATCTGGATGCATGTGGATCTTTTTTTTTTTTTTTTTTCTCGTTAACAATGAGAGAATAGTTTTGCACAATTTGCCAATAACTCAGTAAGTTCTCCATTATTTTTTTTAGGAAATGTTGGTCATGTCACAAGGACTCATGATCAATTTATGGTAGGGATACAATCCAGATGTGAATCCAAGATTTTTTTTTTCAAGAATATATTAAAGCTAGGGTTGGTAATCTGATTTAGATGCACTTTTTGAAGTACTGGTTAAAATGGTCTTTATGACCCGATGGTAATCAACTAATAATGTGTAATAATAGAAAAATATTCGCTATCTACAGCAGGAGTAAAACAGGGAAAAAAAACAACCAATAATCATGCAGGGACACCTGTTTTTACACCAAATCAAATCCCATCGCCATTCTGCCTGCCTGCTGCGCGTGCATTTTCACGGCGTGCACACTCGGTGCATGTAGCATGTAGCGTGTAGGGAGCAGACTCCGCTGGAGAATGCTTACCTTTCAAGTTTTGTCTTTGAAAATAAGGGAAGTCCGCTGTGAGCCGTCCCACAACCCCAACCAAGCTCCAGTATCCCTCACATCTTAAGACAGATGTACAAGAAATCTAAAATAAACACTTCATTTTTCTAAGTTTGTTCTGCTGTTGGCTCTAATCTCACAGGAACTGCCACCCAGGCTACTGCAGGTGGACGTTCTTGCGAGGCTTTTTCTTCTTCTTCGGTTTTACGGCGGTTGGCATCCTTCATTTTGGAGCATTACTGCCTCATTCAGGCTAGAGACAGAGATCAGTTGGAGAGGCAGAGGGATGTTTTTATTGTTTTATCGACACATGGGGGAGTTACGGAGGAATACTGATACAGGACGACGGCGGAAAAGAGGATAAAATACAGAAAATGCGGTAGTTTCATGGCCAAAACGTGAGACTTGACAGTTATTTGTCAGTATGTTAATGCCAGAGGAACTACCTATACCCCGATCAACATCTGCTGTGAGCACTAACTAACTTTACATGTGTGTTTGGTGTTTTCTTACCGCTGACTGAGACATGACTTGGTGTAGTGTGAAACAAACACGTCATGCTGAGGGTTTGGAGTTCAGTCAGTCTCCTGGATATATCGACTGAGCGCGTGCATGTGAGCGGAGGGGGGGTTAGGCGGAGCCCTGAGGAGATGCTACTTTCAAATTCATGCTAGTTTTCCAAAATTGCCAACCCCAGCTTTAACAGAGCAAACAAGATTGGACAATTTTCAACATTTTTGACAACAACTTGCCCAACATTGTAGGAAAATGCTTTAGCTAAGTTTTGAGTTCTTGTAGCTAGGGATGTCCCGATCCGATATTGATAATGGATATTGGTCAAAAAAACAAATATCGGATTATATCGGCCTGCATCCTAAATCTCCGATATCAGCACTCTGATACAAGCAGTCCATTCTAATATATTTATTTTTTATTTTATTCAGTTGTAGAATATGCTTATGTTTAAGTTCAACACAGTGGTTATTTTGCAATTGGTGAAATATGTTTTTGTTTGATTTATTGAGGTCACTTTTCAGGGTCTTCTAATATTTTTTATTCATGTTGTTTTAATTGTAGTATATTCTTATGTTTAAGGTTAAAATTTATTTAACCTATTGGTTAATAACAAATGGGTCAGTTTTTCTCATGCCTACTATTGCTGACTACTGTTCTCTGTTTGAGTAATCTGACCTGATCAAGCCTTTTCTTACAGTCCATACTGCAAAATAGGTAATAAAAGTCTGTATGATTCCTGCTGATATCGGATCGGATTGATATCGGTATCGGCCAGTACTCAAGGCTGCAATATCGGTATCGTATCGGAGGTGAAATAGTTGTATCAGGACACCCCTACTTGTAGCAATTCTAGTTGTGCATGTACTTACTTAACACTTTGAAAGAAACCATTTTAGGCCCTAATTTCAGGGTGGCGGAGCCTGGCACACCCTGACCCTGCACAGTGGTAATTTTGTCCACCAAAACCTCAGAGGCAGGTCTCCGGAGTGTCAGGCACATTTCAATGCAATAAAAAATCACAGCAATCCCTATTTAATGTAACTGTCAGAACCAGAATATATATTTGTGTCTATATTAACTGTCCCGTCACATCTTATGTCGGACTAAAGATGTTTGTCATAATAAAAAGCAGCTGGAGAGTGAGGCACATCTCACAAGCCAACAATAAACAGCCTCATCATCTGTTACGGAGTAGCTATATATCTGGCTTCTCTCATCTCATGAAATTCAAAAGAAAAGAAAAAAGAGAAAGAGAGGCTCGCTGAATAAATGTATGTCACTCGGCATCCTAAGGATTTACCTGAGATTGCCCATATTTCTCTGTTTCAGTCTTTATTCTCAACGTGATCTGAAAAGATGGAGTACATTATTGGATTACATATATAGGATGAGAAGGTGATACCAGGAATGTACACAGTATATCGCCAAAGACTCTGCTATTTGACGATGACAGACTAGGAATGCAGGTGGATCACAAGCATGATGAATGGATAATCCTGCTGCTGTGTTTAAATGTAACTGTCACTTAATTTTGTACTCCTATTCATGAAACAGGAACAGATCAGGTCTGTCCTGTAAGCTGGTCCACACGGTGACTCACATCGTGGCCTCTGATGTGTGCCCTGATGGCCCCTGTGCTCTCCCATTTGCTATAAAAGTGACCGTCTCCGCCACTGGGTCTTACCAGCACACTGTGGCCACAGTGTATGGAAAGCCTTTTGAGCATTTATTTGATATCAGTGATATCAACCCTTGTTCAGCTCTACTAGTACTCAAATTTGCAGTACATGTACTCAATTTTGGTTTACTAGTGTGCAAGTAGACTTTACTAGTAAAGCAAAAAGTGTCACTAGTAGTACTAGTGAAGCAAAAATGGTCACTAGTACTACTAGTAGACCAAAAAACGTTCACTAGTAATACTAGTAGACTCTTTTTAGTCTACTAGTGCTACTAGTGAACTTAAAAATGTTCACTAGTACTACTAGTAAGCCTTATATGCTAATAAGTGGGCGGAAAAAAGCAAATTCAGGCTTCCTATTGGCTTTTGAAAATATAGCCACCAATCAGGGTGTCTGCTTTAATAGTAATCCCTCCTACTTCATTTGCATTAGGTCTACTAGTACTACTAGTGAATGTTTTGGCTCTACTAGTACTACTAGTAGACAAAAAATATTCTACTAGTACTACTAGTAAGCTATTTTGAGTTTACTAGTGGTACTAGTAGTTCACTAGTAGTACTAGTTACTAAAATTTACTAGTAGTACTAGTAGAATATTTTTGTCTACTAGTAGTACTAGTAGAAAAATGTCACTAGTAGTACTAGTGCAAAAAGCAAAACTAGGGAAAACTACTAGCATCATCTACTTAGTAAACTCAAAATTTAGGCACTAGTACTACTAGTGAATTTTTTCTACTAGTACTACTAGTAGACAAAAAATTCACTAGTACTACTACCTAGTTTACTAGTACTAGTAAAAAATACTAGACTAGTGAGTAGCCTTACTAGTAGTCCTACTAGTGAATTTTGTCACTAGTACTACTAGTAAATAGTTTTACTAGTAACATTTGCTACTAGTACTACTAGTGATTACTAGTACTACTAGTAAGCTTTTTTGCTTCACTAGTGGTCTACTAGTACTACTAGTAAAAATTTTTTAGTTTACTAGTACCACTAGTAAACTAAAATCTACTAGTAGTACTAGTAGAATATTTTTGTCTACTAGTAGTACTAGTAGACCTTCACTTTACTAGTACTAATGCAAATGAAGTTTTACTAGTAGACACTAGGAAGTCACTAAGCTGAATTTTACTTCACTGATATCAAATAAAGCTTACTAGTAGCTACTAGTCACTAGAGTGCACTATTCAAAACTTGTCTACTGGACAATTGCCTTACTAGTAAGGTCTACTTGCACTATGGAAAGCCTTTGAGCATTTATTTGATATCAGTGATATCAACCCTTGATAAGCTCTACTAGTACTCAAATTTGCAGTACATGTACTAATTTTGGTTTACTAGTGTGCAAGTAGACTTTACTAGTAAAAGCAAAAAGTGTCACTAGTAGTACTAGTGAAGCAAAAATGGTCACTAGTACTACTAGTAGACCAAAAAACGTTCACTAGTAATACTAGTAGACTCTTTTTAGTCTACTAGTGCTACTAGTAGACTTAAAAATGTTCACTAGTACTACTAGTAAGCCTTATATGCTAATAAGTGGGCGGAAAAAAGCAAATTCAGGCTTCCCATTGGCTTTTGAAAATATAGCCACCAATCAGGGTGCCTGCTTTAGAAATAATCCCTCCTACTTCATCTGCATTAGGTCTACTAGTACTACTAGTGAATGTTTTGGCTTTACTAGTACTACTAGTAGACAAAAAATATTCTACTAGTACTACTAGTAAGCTATTTTGAGTTTACTAGTGGTAGTACTAGTAAGGCAAATTGTCTACTAGTAGACAATTTTATGTCACTAGTACTACTAGTAGACTAAGGAAATGTTATGGAAAGCCGTTTGAGCATTTATTTGATATCAGTGATATCAACCCTTGTTCAGCTCTACTAGTAATCAAATTTGCAGTACATGTACTCAATTTTAGTTTACTAGTGTGCAAGTAGACTTACTAGTAACAAAAAGTGTCACTAGTAGTACTAAGCAAAAAATGGTCACTAGTACTACTAGTAGACCAAAAAACGTTCACTAGTACTACAAGTAGACTGTTTTTAGTCTACTAGTGCTACTAGTGAACTTAAAAATGTTCACTAGTAGACCAAAATTATGTTTACTAGTACTACTAGTAAAAAATTCACTAGTACTACTAGTGAAACCAAAAATGTTTACTAGTAGGAGTGGATTACTATTAAAGCAGACAAGGATGTCTCCTATTGGTGGCTCCTGTTCAAAAGCCAAAATTTAACCCTTTAATTTGCTTTTTTATTTACTTTCTAACAGCTTCTTTATAACTTTTATGTAGAGTTAAGCAGGAAAGTGTATATAATTCTGGATGGATAAATAGCAGTGACAGTAGACTAAAAAAAGGATCTGGCTCCAAAATGACCTCAAAGCCATCATAATTATAGATGAGTTAATATCTTTGATAATGAGTAAATATCTTTCAGAGTTTTATGTGAAAAATTTTTGCTTCACTAGTACTACTAAGATCGACACTTTTATGCTTCATACAGTCATACAATGATAGAAAAAGTCAGTGTATGAACACACATTTAGTCAATTATATATATATATATATATATATATATATATATATATATATATATATATATATATATATATATATATATATATATATATATATATATATATATATATACTAGTGGCACTAGTGGCACTATGTAACACTAAATCACTAGTCTGGCATAGATTATGTATCTTTATAATGACTAGTGATTAATGTGAGACTGCTTTTATTTTCTTCCTTCAAGCAATAAATATTATTTAGGAGGTGCAGCAGTGGCACTACAGATTATAATTGTTGTCAAATATCTTGAAATCATTTTTCCATTGTGGAAATTATGAGTAATACCCATTGAACAAACAATTATAATTTTCTTATTTTTTTTATTAATTTTTATTTTTATGAGAAAAATATCTTTAAGGAGTTTTATGTGAAAAATTGAAAATAAATGTCTTGACAGTTTAATAGATCTAAGATCAGTTGACTTTATTGTGTGTTCATACAGTCATACAATGATAGAAAAAGTCAGTGTATGAACACACATTTACAGATTATATAATATATATATATATATATATTTATATATATATATATATATTATGAGTAATACCCATTGAACAACACACACATATATATTTACACACACATTTTATATATGTATATATATATGAAAAATTGAAAAATAAATGTCTCTGACAGTATATATATATCTAAGATATATACCTTATATATGTGTTCATACAGTCATACAATGATAGAAAAAAGTCAGTGTATGAACACACATTTACATATATATATATATATATATCTATCTATATATATATATATTTATATATATATATATATATATATATATATATATATATATATATATATATATATATATACACACATATATATGTAACCTAAATCCTGTCTGAATAAATTATGTCTCTTTATAATGATCTAGTGATTAATGTGAGACTGCTTTTATTTTCTTCCTTCAAGCAAAAAATGATCATAGATGTGTTGTGTCGTTTTTATGAAGCAGAAAGTCCATTTTCGCCATGGAGACGCTCCTACTAGTGCTTAGAATAGAATAAAAATGTTGGGTCTTTTGCTATCACAAACAACTATCTTTGATAACAATTATAATCTTTATATCATTATTTCAAATGTTTTGATTAATAATGTTTTTTATCTTTTGCTATCACAAATATTTATTGCATAGGTGCTCCTACTAGTAGTACTAGTGCCACTAGTGCTACTAGTAGGAGCACCTATGCAATAAATATTATTTAGGAGGTGCAGCAGGGGGCGCACTACAGATTATAATTGTTGTCAAATATCTTGAAATCATTTTTCCATTGTGGAAATTATGAGTAATACCCATTGAACAAAAACATAATTTTCTTTTTTTTTTTATTAATTTTTATTATTTTTCTTTGTTTGTAAACTGAAAAGCAGCACCACTTTTCTTTTAATCTATTTTTTTCCCTTCCAAATGTTTATATGGCCATTTTACCACAATAAATACTAGGACACAAAGAAATTACTGTGTTTCAAATAAAAGCCTATGGCAGTGGCTTTGGCAAAAACTTGCTTTAAATATGAAATGTCTAGATAAATGTTCGAATATAAATCATAATCTGTGTTACTGGAGCTGAGGGCAGTAGCTAGGGTCAGGTGCCATGAAAAAGTATCTGATTCCAAATTCTATACTCCCCCCTTTCTTTCTTTTTTTTTTTTTTTTTTTGGTTTTGTTTTTTGCACATTTCTCACAGATCACAAAGAAAACCCAAGTGAATGCTAAATGCGATTTCTACACAAAAAAACTTTATTTATGAAGTGGGGAAAAAAACAAAATATCCTGTCTCAAAAACAATGTCTTTATGACTGACCTGTTCTGGGGAACTGTCTCAGCTTGTTTTTGTGGAAGTTAGTCAGTCTGAGGAAAGCCCACTTGATTTTTCCCTGTAATAAACTATCATCTACAAGAATGCAGAGAACCTCTATCTTTGAGGAGCTTTACGTGTGATAAACTGAAGTAATTCATAAGTTGAAGATGAAGTAATTTCTAAGTCCAGGAGATATTGCTTAATTTTGAGCTAGCTACTTCTGTTCAAAAAGCTATTTTTGTTATTATGGTGATACAAAAAAGGACATTCTGCTATAAAAATATGAAGTTATTCCTAGGATTTCAAGAGAACTGTTAGAAGTTACTTTAAGTGTTTTAAAACTGCTGCATAACAGAAACAAGGGATTAAGATTTCATTTAAAATATGTGCCTTATTGTGTTCTGCTTTAAAATAGACAGACTTAGCTATATTTATCGGCAATCTGCTTGATGGCCTATAGGTCAAATGTTATCTGTGATCTATTGCTTTTGTCTCACTATTCTTTTGTCAGTAGAATAGTGGGAAGATCACCTGTTCATTCATTCTATTCTATTAAATGTTCCTGAGGAGGAAAAAAGAAAAAGAGTGTATCTCTCCTTTTCTTCCCTCAACATAACAAATGCAACTTCATGTGAAAAATGGAAAAATAAATATCCATGACAAATCAATAGATTCCACATCAATGGGCCTTATTGTATGTTCATGCGATGACAGAAAATGTCAGTAAACAGTTAAACAATATTTCCTATAAGCATTCAAAGCAGAAGCTTCTACATTATGGAAAGGGTCTATCAAAGAAATCAAAAATTATATATATAGAAATGTTTTAAAAAGAAGTTATTGCAGAGGTGGCTGAGGATTTCTGTTATTCCTGTACAAAACATGTTATAAATGTTGATTTTTAATCTTTTGAATACAAAAGTTAAACTTTCCTGCCCTGTAATTATGAATTAATACATGTAATTATTTTCTAAAATATTTATTGACAGTATTAATTCTGAAGATTCACAGGAAAATCTAATTTATCTTTTGCTTTGAAGAACATCAAACAAGGAACCTGTTCAATACAGTAATGATGAGAATCTGTAATGCGCCCCCTGCAGCCTTTCCTAAATAATAAATGTTGCAACAGCTCTCTTAGTAGTACTACTAGTGGCACTAATACTAGTGCCACTAGTGCTACTAGTGCCACTAGTGCCACTAGTGCCACTAGTAATACTAGTGCCACTAATACTAGTGCCACTAGTAATACTAGTGCCACTAGTAATACTAATGCCACTAGTGTCACTAGTAATACTAGTACTACTAGTGCCACTAGTAGCACTAAGAGTAGTAGTAGTGCTTTTGTAACATTTATTATTTAGGAGGTGCGACAGGGGGCGCACTACACATGACAGTGTTAAACCTTGCTATTAGAGTTGACTCCCTGTCTCTCTACTCTTGAAGTAAACAGAAAATGCATTTTCTTACTTAGTTCGGGTCTTTGAAAATGGCTCCTATTTAATGCTGGCTGGGGACACCCTTAAAATTTAAGTTGATAAATGAGTACTCTCTCCTTATTTGCTGACAGTGGAAGCCTAACCACAACCATAATTACTATGTATGAAGACAATGCAGCCATGGGGAGACCCCTGTTACTAGAGGAGAGTTTTAACCTTTTAACAACAGACCTTGTTTAAACCTCTACTTAAAGTATATATATATATATATATATATATATATATATATATATATATACACACACATGAAACTGATACACATATATATATATATATATATATTTATGTGTGTGTGTGTGTGTGTAACGACTAGATAGAGTTACATTAATTTATTTAAATGAAATGATAAATCTCTTTTTTTAAGGGAAACAAAAAAGAAATATAAGTATCACCTTTTGAATAGGGCTAGTTGAGTAGGGCTAGCATTAAATCTTAATTCAGTTAAAGAATTAAAGAAAAATTATTTAAGGAAATTTTAAATTCTCTGTAAAGAAAATTAGTTTTAGTTAAGGAAAATTAAATTCTCTCTGTATTTTAAATTCAATCAAATTATTGTTAAGGTGTACTTAAATTTATTTCTTAAACCTTTTTAAGATAATTTTAAATAAATCAGACAAGTGTAAAGGGAAGGAAAATATTTTAACTTAGGCTCGTCTCAAAGAAGCTCAAAAATGAATGTGTGAAATGAAACAGACAAATTTAGAAATTCAGGTAAATAAAGTATATTATTTTTGAAGACAATTAACAAAGAATACAACAACAAACTGTGAGGAGTCCTTAAATGAAAAGGGGGAGACAAAACAACAACAAAAGAGTCCATCGAGAAAATCCTGTTGGAGGGGGGCGCTTGGGATCCGCCGGGATGAGAACCGTGTGGACTCAATGCGCACGGTGGGGATAATGCACAGTCCTAGCTTGCCATCATCTTCATTTCTTCTCAAAGGTGAGTTTGGGAATCAAAAAAAAAAAAACCCTGACCTATAGAAATGTAAAATAAATCAATCAATTCTTACCCAAACAAAATAACACTAACAAACAAATCTGAAATAGATCGCGTGCAGCGTGTACATGGCACCTTAACTGATTACAAAAACCAAACAAGAAAATAAATACAATAAAATACGGCTCACCGTTGATATGTGTTGTCACAAATGCAACACTCTCTGGAGACCTCCTGCTGTACCTCAGGATTCATTCGAAGTGAAAAGGAAGAGCCCTCGTGAACCGGATGCTTATGAATACTGGGGTGTGTCCTTATTGGTTCAGTCATTTACGGTGCATGGGTGAGTATCTGAGAATTAATCTGATGCTAAATCATCAATATAAATCAAAAGTAAATTAACCTAATAACTACACCAAATTCTGGGGCTATGGAGGTTCCGAGGGCCACTTAGACACAGCGGGAGATCTCAGACTAAACAATTTAAGCACAAAAAAAATAAAATAAATAAAAACACTTATATAACCTGGGTTACATATATGTGTGTGTGTGTGTGTGTGTGTGTGTGTGTGTGTGTGGGTGTGTGTGTGTGTGTGTGTGTGTGTGTGTGTGTGTGTGTGTGTAAAAAGATAATAACTCATCTATAATTATGAAGGTTTTGAGGTCAATTTGGAGCCAGACAATTTTAAACAATTCAATATCATGTCACTGCTATTTATCCATCCAGAATTATATACACTTTCCTGCTTAACTCTACATAAAAGTTATAAAGAAGCTGTTAGAAAGTCCAAATAAAAACTAAGCAGCCTTTAAAGGGTTAAATTTTGGCTGGGTGGAGTTGTAACAGGAGCACCAATAGGAGACATCCTTGTCCGGCCCCTTCATTAGCATTTAGGGCCACTAGTACTACTAGTAAACATTTTGGTTTTACTAGTAGTACTAGTAGACTTTTTTGCTTTACTAGTAGTACTAGTAAACATAATTTTGGTCTACTAGTGATACTAGTGAACATTTTTAAGTCTACTAGTACTACTAGTAGACAAAAAATATTCTACTAGTACTACTAGTAAGCTATTTTGAGTTTACTAGTAGTACTAGTAGACAAAAAAAATGTTTTACTTGTAAAGGTTTTTGGCACACTAGTGCGCAAGTAGACCTTACTAGTGAAGCAAAATAGCCTACTAGTAGGCAATTTTAAGTCACTAGTACTACTAGTAAAGCTTTGAGTTTTTACTAGTAACATTTCCTTAGTCTATGGAAAGCCGTTTGAGCATTTATTTGATATCAGTGATATCAACCCTTGATAAGCTCTACTAGTAATCAAATTTGCAGTACATGTACTCAATTTTGGTTTACTAGTGTGCAAGTAGACTTTACTAGTAAGGCAAAAAGTGTCACTAGTAGTACTAGTGAAGCAAAAATGGTCACTAGTACTACTAGTAGACCAAAAAACTTTCACTAGTAATACTAGTAGACTAGTAGACTCCTACTGGTGCTCCTACTAGTAGCACTAGTGGCACTAGTAGCACTAGTAGGAGCACCTATGCAATAAATATTATTTAGGAGGTGCAGCAGGGGGCGCACTACAGATTATTATTGTTTTCAAACATCTTTTTTAGTAG